>JAPXFQ010002659.1:0-571273 GCA_028564705.1 Apricaphanius iberus | reverse complement strand
AGCGAGTTTGCAACACCCCCACAAAGTCACCACGACACCACAGCTCTCTTTAGATTGTTCTGTCTTTACTGTAATGATAAAACATGTGACAGGGACTGCATCAGTTTACATCCTTCTGTCCTCCCAGAATACTCTCTCAGCTCCAAATGCAGACTGAGTACAACAAAATATTAGTAACATTAACAGCTGTTGTTGAAATGATCGTATAGTGGTTATACATATTTTTCCAATCATACCTGTAATGATAAAACATGTGACAGGGACTGCATCAGTTTACATCCTTCTGTCCTCCCAGAATACTGTTAAGGATGCATAAAATAATAAAGTAAAACAAATGACAAAAATAAAATAAATTACAATACACAAAACCTCTGTCCATCATGTTTATACACCAACACAGAGGAAGCATTATTACTATATTTTTTTATTATTCTCACAAGTTCACATTACTGTGACTTTGAATACACTTTTTTAGATCAATTTTAAATAAATCATAATACATAGAAAAACTACACTTCCCATAATGCCTTGCATCACCACGCGCGACTCGAGGCATGTAGCGGCACTTCAGAGGAACTCTACTGAAAACAACGCGGTGCTAACATTTGTGGTAACTATAAAACACTTGCGCTTAGAAATAAGGGCAGCAGGGGGTTATCTCTTTTTCAAAATATCATACAGTACTAGGTGCCTTAAACAACTGTTTTGAAGCAAACCGCTCCGTAACATACTTGTCCTCACTCCTTCAGCCTCCAATTGCGACCTGAGGAGAGACCTCTCTAATGCGCATGTGCTACTGTGAGTCGAGGGCCGTTCACTGACCAAAATAAAAACATGTTCTCCACGAAAATATAAATACATTAATGTGGATAAAAGTAATATACCACCGCCTTTCTCTCACTGTCATAAATTGGCAACATGTACCATTTCACTTATTGAGACAGGAGAAAAGAACCAGCAGAGACTGAATAATTCCCCCCCCCCCCCCCCAAAAAAACCACTATTACATTTCACATCCCTTCTTAATATAACAGCAAACTGTTAAGACTAGGTGAGAACCTATTCTGCTTTATATAGGTAACCTTGGACCGAGAGTCCGTCCAGTAGGACAGCATCAAATAACTGAAAACCAGGTAGAAATATGCCCTTATACATATAACCTTTCCTGTGTGAAATGGAATATCAAAACGCACTATTACATTCACCCCTTCTTAATTACAGCAAACTTTAAGACTAGGTGAGAACTTTCTGCTTTATAGAGGTAACCTTGACCGAAGTCGTCCAGTAGGACAGCAAAATACTGAACCAGGTAGAAATATGCCCTTATACATATAACCTTGAATCCTCTAATAAGGCACTTCTCAACCCTGCACCCTGATTTATACTGGCTTACACCTCCACAAAGATTGAGAGAGCTTCAAATAAGGCAGCCAAAGGCTCAGTACTTCCAGGCTTTTCAATGACCATGCTCATTGATTCAAGTAGTCTTTTGACAGGTTTTATCACCCTTCCTGTTCTGGTTGTAGTTGTACTCTCACTGAGCCTCAAGATCATCTCTGATGGTTCCATTCCTTGACTCTTTATAGACAAGTTCTCTCTCAGCAACCTGCGGTCACGTCGTGGAGTATTACATCTCAAGGAAACATCTGAAGCGGTCACACTACTCATACTATTTACAGTTGTTACTGACATGGAAGGGTCACTCCTACTACTTCCGAGTTTGTGTAACGTCTCTCGTATGCTCGTGCCATCCTCAGTATCAGCTTCTGACTCACTACTATCATTCCCAGAGACATCACGCTCACTCCGAATACTTTGACTGCTGTTCTCACTGGAGCAGCCCTTATCTGAAGAAGCCATATCATCCTCTTGATCTGATGTGGTCTGGGGCTCCTCCTTACCAAGCTCGGTTGTGACCCCCACCGGGTGCTCTGCAAAACCCACTGGGATTTCCCCGATACTGGATGGTTCGGTTCGACATTGACTGTTCAGTACCCAGACAGCTGTTCTACTGTCTACTAGGCCCCTTTCTGTGCCAAGTAAATGCTCATTGTCCAGAGTTTCCACTTCATCAGCCACCTCCTCTGAGGCTGTGGAAGGGATTGTGGACAATCCCTCTGGTTCCACCACTGGCAAGAAGTTGACTGGTAGAATGAAGTTCCGATGAACAACCTTACTTTTCTGGGTGGTAGGATCCTCAACTCTGTAGATGTGCATAGATGGATCTTTCCATGTGATTACATGTACTGTTGAGTCCCACAGATCAGCCAGTTTTCCCTTTCCCCTGTCCTTCCTGTTTGCCAACAGAACATGATCACCAACTTCTAGTGGGATGCCCTTGACCCTCTTATCATACTCCCTTGTTTGCTTCTTCTGTGCTTCTGTTGTGTTACTCTGAGCAATCTTCACAGCTTCTCTCAAGTCCCTCTGGAAGGAGTCGACATAAGCGTCATGAGTCACCACATCTTCATTTCTCAGCAAACTGCCAAACATGATATCCACCGGCAACCTGGGCACCCTACCGAACATCAGATAAAAAGGCGCATATCCTGTTGTTTCATGTGTTGTACAGTTGTATGAGAATGTTAGTGTCTGTATCATTTGTGGCCATCGCTCCTTTGTCCTTGCCGGGAGGGAGCGGATCATGTTACCGAGTGTGCGGTTGAACCTTTCTGTCTGTCCATTGCCCATGGGATGATATGGGGTAGTGTGGGACTTTTTGACTCCAGACAGCTGCAACAATTCAGAAATCAGATGGCTTTCAAAATTAGCCCCCCTGTCTGAATGGATTCGGACTGGAAAGCCATAGGTACAGAAGAACTGATTCCACAACTTCTGTGCCACCACCTTGGCAGTTTGATTGGGACAGGGGAAAGCAAGGGCTAGCTTTGTAAAGTGATCCGTTGCAACAAGTACGTCAACATTTTCTCCATTCTTCCCTTCTGCTGACCAAAAATCTATGCAAACCAGCTCAAGTGGTGCACTCGTCTTGATTGACTCCAGAGGAGCCCTGGCCTCTGGCTCAAGCGTCTTACTAACCACACAACGTTTGCAGTGAGAGACATACTTCTTAACTTCTCCATCCATTCCTGACCAGAAGAATCTTTGACGTACAAGGTGAAGTGTCCTACTCTGGCCTTGATGACCTGCATCATCATGGGTTCCTTTGAGGACAACGGCTTTCAGTGAGTTTGGCAAAACTAGCTGGTACCTTTTCCTACCAGCTCTATCCTTGGATCTCCGGTAGAGAATGCCATTTATCATTTCTAGTTTTTCCCAGTGTTTCAGTACTCTCAGAACTTGGGCAGTCTCATGGCTCCTCTCCCTTCGTGAGGGTCTCCTCTTCCTCTCAACAAAGTATCTCACACGAGCTATAACACAATCCTCCTTCTGACTCCTCTTGATGTCCTCCGCAGAGAAAGCCGGGAGAGCAGGCACACCCCCCTGAAGCAGGCTGCTGGGACACTGGGCAAACTTGACATTGCGAACTGGCCGGCCATTTTCCCACTCCGAACAGGATTCCAACAGTGCTTTAACTCCCTCTCCTGACATTCCAGTCTGGCCTCCATTCTGAGTTTGTGGTATGTATCTGTCATTCATCTGTACATTGACTGACAATCGAAATGCTTCTTGTATATGCTCTGTGGTTACACACTGTGGTCCGTTTTCTAGGGCTTCGCTAGCGTCCAAAACCTTGGCAAATGGGCGTCGGCTCAGAAGGTCAGCAGGTATGTTCTGGGTTCCAGGTATGTATTTCAACTCAAAGTCAAAGGGGGCAAGTTTTGACACCCACCGCTGCTCACACGCGTCTAATTTAGGTTTGGTCATGATATACGTAAGGGGGTTGTTATCGGTTAGGACTGTGAAATGATTCCCCTTGAGCCAATGTGCAAATTTATCACATACAGCCCACTTAAGAGCAAAAAACTCTAATCTATGAGCTGGGTATCGGGACTGTGACTTTGATAATGACTTATTTGCAAAGGCTACAGGCCTTGGTCTCTTTTCACCCTCAGGTATTTGACTAAGGACCGCCCCCAATCCATCCATTGAAGCGTCAGTAAAAAGGACAAACGGCTTCTTGAAGTCTGGGTGAGCCAGAGTAGCAGTCTGAGTAACTGCAGTCTTGATTTTATCAACTGCCAGCTCACAGCCATTAGTCCAGTCCTGAGGCTTTAGACGTCTTAGCTTGCTAACACATGGCTTTCCCCTCTTGGTTTTCTGTCCCGCAGTCAGTGCAAACAGTGGTTTTGCCATGCCTGACAGGCCTTCAATGAAATGGGAGTAATAGTTAGCCATGCCAAGGAAGGACCTTATCTTGGTTGGTGAAGGGGTTTTTCCATCACTTTCCATCAAGTCTGCTGCTGTCACCTGGTTGATGGCAGAAACTTTTGCTGGGTCGGTTGAAATGCCCTCTGCTGTTACAATATGACCTAAAAACTTGACAGAATTTCTGAGGAAACAACACTTTTTCTGTGACAATTTCAGATTATGCTCCCTGAGGCGACAGAACACCATCTCCAGACGATCCAATGCCTCCTGCTCACTTTTTCCAAACACAAGGAGATCGTCTAGGTAACAGAGAAGGGAGAGATAATTCTGATCTCCAAAGATTGACGTCATCATCCTGGCAAATGTTGCTGGGCTGTTACATAGCCCCTGAGCCATTCGGTTATACTCGTACAGTCCAGCAGGGGTTGAGCATGCTGTATATTTGCGATCATCTTCATGTATTGGGATGTTATAAAACCCCGACGTTAAATCCATAGTACTGAAGAAGCAATTCCCACCCAATGAAGCTAGGGCGTCAGCCTGGTGTGGCAATGGATAGGCATCCTTCTCCGTCCTCTGGTTTAGCCATCTGAAGTCGGTACAGATTCTGAGCTCCCCAGACGGCTTCCAGACCAACACCAACGGAGAGGCCCATTCACTGTTAGATTTTCTAATTATGCCCTTGTCCTCCATTGCATCTAAAGTCTGCTTCAGCTTCTGGTAGTCAGATGGTGGGACTCTTCTACATGGCAGTCGAAAGGGCCGCTCATCCTTCAACCGAATTCTGTGGACAACTTGCGTTGCTTCTCCACAATCAAGCTTGTCACGGGAAAAGATTCCCTCATATTGAGAAACCAAATCGACGAGTTTTGCTTTCCAGGACTCAGACACTTCACAGGACTGGACATCTATCTCTGTCAAACCTAGTCCTCGCAGTTTTGACATGTAATCCTCTTGTGTTTTTTTGGAATGCTCCGAGTCTGGTGTCTCAGCCTGGATAACATTCTGTGAGACTGCCTCTGCCCTGCCAGAACACTCTTCACCAGTCACATCAAGCTGTAATTCCTCGAGGGCCAGGCATGGGTGTAACTGAGCCAGCTTGGTGTTGCGACGGAGGATGATAGGACGATCAAGAGGATTTATTACCTTCATGGGGATCCATTTATCCCCCCACAAAGGACAGACGGTGCGTGCTACCAACACGTTTCTTGGCGCAGACCGGGATTTACTGGGATCAAACATTACAGTGCTCCCAACAGACAATGGCACTTCCTCCTTAAGCTTCCCCCAGAGTAAATGCTCGTGTTGCGGCTCCAGGGTCACACACTGCTTAAGCACAATGGTCCCCACTCTTTTTGGTATCTTGTCGCCATTCCAGCGATCTACATTGGACAGCAAGTTGACTAGTGGATTATGTGAGTCTTCTCTGGCTGCCTGTGAAACATTATCCCAAAACCAGTCACTCCGTTTTGCTTGTCTCATTATGTGTCTCATTACATTAGATCCCACAATCATATCATCTACCTGTCCTGGGACAACTAGGAAAGAGACTGTCATTTTGCAATTGCACATTTCTATGTTCAACTCATATGTATATTTAGGTTTGGCCTCATTACCCCCACAGCCTATTAGAACTTTTTCTGTTGGCTGGCTAGATTCCTCGTGAACAATGTTGCCACCTTTGAGGATGCGTTCAGCTGACTCGCTCAATGTGCAGGTTGTGGACCCGCTATCGACAAGAGCTAAAAGTTCTACTTTTCCTTCAACTATGGCTGGGGCATAGAAAAGATCATCCTCATCATCTATTTTCTGGTAACCAGTCACTTGCATCGGACTATCAGGGGCCGCTGCTCGGGGTGTGGCCCATTTTTTGTGGATCACCTGTTGCTTTGAATAAGTCTCACTTTCAGCTTTAACATCTGCAGGGCTCATTGGGGTTTTGTTTGCATGCTCTGTGCCCACACCTGTCCCCCTTCTGTGTGGGCCACTTAGTTTAAAGCTGGGTCTGGCACATGGGATGTGGCTACATTTGTTTTACTTGTTTGTTTCCTTTCTGGACGTTCGAAGCCCCTGTGTCCTGTTTTTAAACATTTGAAACATAGTCCTTCTTTGAAGCAGTGGGCCTTGGTTGAATGATCTGGGGCTCTGCAAACCCTGCAAGAGCTTTGGGCTGTCATTGGCTCACCCATTGGCACTCTAGCTTGGGTTTGGATCTGGCTCCGCTCCTGCATGGCAAGAATCTTTTCCATAAGGGAGATCATTTTACTCATGGACGCTGGCTCTACGTTATTAGATTGATTAGCACTACGGGGCTGTTGTGCCATGCACCAAGCATTGGGGGTCATGTCTTCATTAACTTTTATCATATTTTGTGTCTTACATGCCCTGACTGATTGTCTATCTCTGTGGTGGCTGTCAATCAGTTCCTGAACCTCTCCAACAGTCCATTTCTCAAGAGGTTTACTTCTGAGGGCTGCATATAGGCTGGGATCAGGACAATGTTTGACGAACATCATGGTCACTTCATGCCCTGGATCGTCCACTCTTTTCCCCTGTCTTCGCAGACAGTCACTGGCAAGATCAATAGCCTTATTGAGTCTGATCCAATAATCTAAACCACTCTCTAAATGCTTCGGTATTGTTTCGTAGAAGTCTTGCAGTGGAGTAGTTGAGAAGATTGCATCTCCGAAGTGCTCCCTGAGGATTGTGAAGATAACATCAGGATCTCGACTAATGTTTATCAGTCGGTTGTTGCGAATGCAAACCTTAACAACATCTTTTGCTCGCCCCATTAATCTGTTCATAATTTCTTGGCCTTGCTCAGACAGACTACAGCCCTTTCTTGCTAGGTACGTTTGCATTATTTCTTGCCACTCAGTTACAGTGTATCGGTCCGAGCTGTCACCTCTGAAGTGAGGTGGCTCTTTAATGTCAGACTTGAGGATTAGGTTAATCTTTGACAGGTCAAGGTGTTGGGCTGTGTCTGGGGGAATGTTGGTGTTAACATTGGCACTGGCTTGGCCTCCTTGGGACAATGTAGCTGAGATCTGATTCCCTATTTCAGTGCCCAGCTGCTTGATTAAATCTGCAATACCCTGCAACTGACTGGGTTGTGCATCACCTGTAGGGATCTGACTCGACAAGCCATGGTCAGTTACTGGGAACCGGACAGGGGAGGCTCTGGCGCTCTGTTCAATCATACTGGCTAGCTGAGCTCCACGCCCCGCCCCAGAAATTCCCCTTTCTGTACTAAAAATACCACCATCAGTGCGAACAGGTGTTACATTCACAGAGTTAAAACCCCTATTCGACATAATTTCATCTGATTGTGGTACACTGACATATCGTGAAGGGGATAAACCTGCTGCCCCTTGAGGGTCATCACTCTTTGAAAAGGACATGCTATGCAGAGTTCTTTTTTTTTTTTTTTTTTTTGTTACTGTCCACCCGTGATGTTATGGAAATCTTGAGAAGCTCCCCGGCGACCTGCAGCAGCTGATCTCTTGATCCGGGTCACGGCACCAAATTTGTAGCGAGTTTGCAACACCCCCACAAAGTCACCACGACACCACGGCTCTCTTTAGATTGTTCTGTCTTTACTGTAATGATAAAACATGTGACAGGGACTGCATCAGTTTACATCCTTCTGTCCTCCCAGAATACTCTCTCAGCTCCAAATGCTGACTTAGTACATACAAAACATTAGTAACATAACACTGAGTTGTTGAATGATCGTAATATGTGGTATTATACATATTATTCCAATCAATACCGTAATAGATAAAACATGTGACAGGGACTGCATCAGTTTACATTTATCATCCATCTGTCCTCATTAGAATACTTTAAGGATGCATAAAATAAAAAAAAGTAAAACAAATGACAAAGAATAAAATAATAAATACACCCTGTCCCACATGTTTAACCCATCACAGAGGAAGCATGTCGACCTTGTATGCATTCACAGTTCACATTAGACCAGTAAAAATACACTTTAGATCAATTTTATCGTAATACATAGAAAAACTACATTTCCCATAATGCCTTGCATCACCAAGCGCGACTCGAGGCATGTAGCGGCACTTCAGAGGAACTCTACTGAAAACAACGCGGTGCTAACATTTGTGGTAACTATAAAACACTTGCGCTTTATGCATTACAACTGCCTTACATAGCTCTTTTCAAAATATCTTTACAGTACTGTGCCTTAAACAACTGTTTGAAGCAAACCTGCTCCGTAACATACTTGCCTCTCTCAGCTCCAAATGCAGACTGAGAGGAGACCTCTAATGCGCATGTGCTACTGTGAGTCGAGGGCCGTTCACTGACCAAAATAAAAACATGTTCTCACGAAAATAAAAATACATTAAGTGTGATAAATCTATATACCCCTTCTCTCACTGTCAGAAATTGGAACATACCAGTTCACTTATTGAACAGAGCTTAAAGTTAGCTGGAATATCAAAACGCACTATTACACCAGTATCGGAAATTCCTCCGATACAGACAAAAATGTTGGTTTCGGAATCGGCGAGTACTGGTGTCCAGGCACCGATCTGATACCACGTAATTTATTACAAATAGGAATCTTTTCTAGCTCCGTTAGCTCGCTCACAGTTCTTCTTCGGCCAGCGGCAGCTGCTGTTGTTTTAGAGGGGCGAAGAAAAATTACCACGTGACGCCTCCGAAGGAGGCGCTAACAATGCTAACCAGAGACATCATATATGAGCTAGCGGGAGCGCATCATGTCGGCAGTTTGGCAGTATTTTACAGTGGATTTTCCCACTAGTAAGATGGCGAAATGTAACATATGCAAAGATGCAATTTCGAGGGGAGGCACAAATATTGCAAATTTCAACACCAGCAACTTAATCAAACATTTGAAGACGCGACACGCTAAAGAGCACGACGAATTCACCAAAGCTAAGGGGGGGGGAAAGGACGAACTGCAGCAGCAAACTCTGGAAACTGCCTTCCAGCGACGAGACAGATTCCCCAAAGACAGCCAAAAAGCAACAAAGATAACCGACAAAATTGTGGAGTTTATTGTCCTGGATGACCAACCCCTGTCTGTCGTCGAAAATGTGGGATTTCGCCGCTTAATGGAGCATTTGGAGCCAAGGTACTGTTTGCCCGGTCGTAAATATATATCCGAAACTGTGCTACCCAAATTATATGAGAAAGTTAGGGAACACATTTTGTGTAAGCTGAAATACGTGCATGCAATCAGCTTTTCCACAGACATTTGGAGCTCCGACGTGTGCTCCATGTCTTTGCTAAGTTTAACATCACACTGGGTGGAGTCAAAATTTACTCCTCGAAGTGCGGTGCTGCACGCCAACGAGTTCCGAGGGTCACATACTGGCACGTTAATTGCCGAAGCAATTGAAGAGATGGTAGTAAAGTGGAAAATCCCCAAGTCCAACATTCATGTTGTTTTGCGCGACAACGCTAGCAATATGAAGAAAGCCATGGACGAGATGGATGTTGCAAGTTTGGGATGCTTCGCCCACGCTCTCCAGCTGGTGGTGCATGAAGGCCTATTGTCACAGAGAAGTGTGAGCGATGCACTGGCCAATGGTAGGAAGATCGTCGGTCATTTCAAACACTCGCCACTGGCTACTATACGCTTGGAGGATATTCAAAGAGATCTCAAAATGCCCACCAAACATCTGCACCAAGATGTAGCAACGCGATGGAACAGTACCTACTACATGGTTGAAAGTTTACTGGAGCAGAAACGGTCAATTTCAGCATATGGTGCTGACCACGACCTGCCAGTGACCCTTACGTCTTACCAGTGGGCTTTACTGGAGAAAATCATCATTATTCTGGCACCATTTGAAGAACTGACCAGGCAAATTAGCTCCTCCACCTCTTCTGCAGCTGAAGTTATCCCCTCAGTCACAGTTTTAAAACGCCTGCTTGCTCGGGAGAATGAGGGGGACACGGGTATAAAAACCATGAAAGCAAGCCTTCTTGAGGCTGTCCAAAAAAGATTCAAGACCATCGAAAATGAGCCCTTGTATGCAGTTGCCACTCTTTTAGACCCACGATTCAAAGACAGGTATGTCTAATATGTTTATTAAATGTCTTTATTATCATTATAAACAAAATTTTGAGAAATCTTGTGTTGGATATCTAGATATTGCATCATTATTGATTACTGATGCATTAATGTTACCACTAAAAAGCTACAATGTGGAGGAAGTTTATTTTACACATAAGACATGTATTTATTTATTATTTTTCATTGTTTAGATACTTCACAGGAGCAGACAGCATCAAGCATGCCAAGGATGCTCTGACCCAAGAGGTGGAGAAGATGGAGGCGGCGTTACTGAGCAGGACCCCACCTGAGGGAGCAGAGACAGTGCCAGAAAACCCCCATAAAGCCCCACGTCTGGAAACACAACCAGGCAGCAGCAGAAAGAGCAGTTTGAAAGGCCTGTTTGAGGAAATCCTGCAGGAGCATGATGAGGAACGTGGGGCAAGTAGCACAACAAGCACACACATTCAAAATTAAATATGGACATATTTGACAGAGCAAACGGTCCCACACTCAGACAGCCTTTTCCAGTACTGGGGAGTCAACCAATTTCGTTTTCCCACCCTTGCTGCCACTGCTGCAAAGTTTCTCTGTGCTCCTTGTACCAGTGTTGACAGTGAGAGACTGTTCAGTGTAGCATCCAACATTATTAATGCTAGAAGGAACAGGCTAGGTGGAGAGAGGGCAGAAATGCTAATCTTCTTGAATAAGAATCTCACTTTGCTCTTGAAATTATGAGCAACACTAAATTGCTTAAATGCTGCTGTAATGTGTAGCCAACTTGGTGTAAAGAGTTTTTCGTTTACTACATAGCGGCTACTGTTTTGATTTGTATTTTTTTTTTCATGTTTACTTGGTGTTGCACTATTGTTAAATACTGCACTATTTGAAGATTCAAATGTTTTTATTACATAATGGCAGCACTTTTAGTTTTTTGTTAAACGAATCATTGAAGTTGCTGTTAGAATACTGTTTTATATTGTTTCATTTAAAATGTAAATGTATTTATTTTACAATATTGTGGCTGCACTTTAATTAAAAAATATATTATTCATATATTTATTTAGTTAAGTTGCTGTTGCACTACTGTTTTATTAAAAAATGTAAATGCCTTTATTTTTCGTATTTTTTTAATTTTATGTGGTTGCAATTTAATTTAAAAAAAATTCCTATATTTACGTTGCTGTTGCACTACTGTTATACTGTTCTATTTAAAAATAAATGTTGAAATAAATTCAATTTGCTGTATTCATCCATGTTTTACAAAGGGTTTAACCTGAGCCAGGCATTATCACAATGATAATATAGGCCTATCAGTTATGCAGGCGTAATATGAATTAAAACTTTTATTTTTTTTTACAAAATGGTATCGGTACTCGGTATCGGCCGATACCCAAAGCACGAGTATCTGAATCAGAATCGGGGCGGAAAAAATGGTATCGGAACATCTCTACTCCAAACTCTAGAGGTCCCTGTAGATAGAAAATGTAAGTTCTATTTTTGTGCACCCCAATACAGTTTTATCAGTAACATAAAAAATCATTGTTTATTTGCACAGTCCTAACATCATTTGACATAATTTTGTAAAGATGTTCAGTATCAGTATTTAATTTTAAGACGTACTTTTGAAATGCAGAGGCTGATTTTAATGATTTGTTATAGTTTTATCAGTACTTTATGCTACAACCGGCCCAAAGTGGAAATGAGTTTGACCCAGCTGTCTTAAGGTGATGGTTCTAGGTGGTTGATACCTAACCAGCAACTCTGTAATAGATGTAATATATTAGGAAGCAGTTTGAATCTCATAGGTTCTGATGATGAAAACATACCTGTTAGACATGTTGTTTTAATGCTTTGACCAGAAACTTTATAAATGGGTAGTTGAACTGGATGTTAAGTACTTCTTATGCGTTTCTCTCTGCAGCAGAAACAGCTTCCCGTAGCTACTATAAGAGCTTTCCTGTCATGGACTTCTCCAACTACCAACCCGTAGCACCTCCTTCCTTCCAGTCCTCACAGCCTAAAGAAAAGTCATACATCCACCAGCCGCTGCCGGCCCACCGCGACCTCCATACCCCCCTATCTATCTCCATCCCTTCCAATCACTTCGAGCATTCACGCTTCTCAAAGACCACCACACACCCGTTTATCTCCAACTCGGCCTTTAAAGCCTGGGAACCGGCCGGCCGCCACGTCCATAGGCAGACCTCTGCCCCAGCGCACACCTCCTCGTCTCTGCACAGCTCCACCCGCAGACACGGCTACTCAACACGGAGGCAGCGGAGCATAGAGAACATGCAAGATGTCGTTAATCAGTCCTATGGAGGTATGTATGGAGGACCTGGAGGGCAGGGTCACCATGTCCAGGGGCAGCGCTCTTCTCAACCCTCATATTACAACCACAGCAGGCAAAAGAGCTACTCCACCCACAGTGCCACTGAGGTGACTGTCTGAGTGTTTCTACCGCAATATTAAGCCCAACAAAAATGCTGGCTCTATCCAGGTAAAGGACTTCCCTACAATCTGTCCAACATGGGTTAAAGAAGGAGACTCTTTCTATTGTACACAAAAAGCAACAACTCAGATTTTCAGAGTGTAGGACAACCAGAAAAAGACTCACTGGTACACAGGAAGGACTCATTCTACATAAAGGATGAATTGAAAACACTCTCAGGCTCCTATCTGCTGCATGGTGCTTGTGAATTTCCACCCAGTTCAGTTCTGCAATATCGCAGCATTATGGATGATCAAGCCCTGTAGAGATCTGGTATGGAGGACAGAACCAATATGTCTTTATCTAGATTTTATAGGCCAGAGTTTGGTTTTCTCAACAAACAAGTCTTTGTTTTTGACCTTTAAATTTTTATTTAGATGTGGGAGGAACAAATTTCATATTTGTTTTAGCAAAGTCCGGGCTCAATATAAATCCATAAACATTTCACAGCTGTATATGGATGTTTACATGTAACTTCACAAATCAAGTTTATAAATCATGTTTTGCATGAAATTTGCAAGTTTGCAAATGTGCAGAAATAGGTTTGCATGGTTGTAAATAAAGATTTGCAATTAGGAGAATAGTATAAGTTCTTTTGCCAACATCACATTTTGAGATGTGCAGCATAAAACTGCAGGAGAGAGTGAAGTTACGGCTACAAATTTTGGCAGTCATCACACCCTTAACTAACTGGATGATGACAGATCACAATGTCCATTCAGACAGCAGGCGGCTTCCTGTCCTTTCACAACGCTGCAGACTCTGAAAGGGGAGGACATGGACAGAGACGTGAGTACGTCTGTGATTCAGGTGGGGTTTTTTATTTATAATACTGTTGGACTTAAGGTTTATATTTAATGTCACCCCCAAAAAATTCTATCAAAGCCAGCATATTATGTTTATAATGGTCTCATAGTAAAATGAGAGATATCTCTTGTCTCTGGAAATATAAACAAAAATGGAGATGTCAGTTTTTATTTGTTTTTTAGGATCGCTGTGCTGTTATTGGCAAATTATCAGACAAATACACTGTGGCAATAGACTCAGGATGAGCAGGATAGAGGACCACAGATAATATTTTTCTTCACACCAGGCGGCTCTGAATGAGGCGGTGAGTTTTCGTTTAATCTCGATCCGACCTCTGGAATAAGTAGCTACTGTTTGTGATCTGTTACCATCGAATCAGATAAGTGCGTGAAGAATGCCAAAGTTCGCATCCGTATCTTCAGTCTCACACAGTGTTATGCTGCGTATCTCAAAACAGGATGTTGGCAAAATAACTTATTATTCTCTCAAATACCAGTCTTTATTTACAGCCACGAAAACGCCGTTCTGCACATTTGCAAACTTGAATGTTACAGATGTTAAATCTTTATTGCTTTATATTGAGTCCAAAGCCAAGTAAAAGTTATAGTAGTTAACATGGATATGAGACTAAAAACAATAACTCATTAAGATCTTTTAAACCAAAAAGACCCTCATTTTAGGGACATACTCTTGGGTTTCTTGTCTGGTGTAAAGATAGATAATCAGTAATACGGATGCACCAATACCGTTCTAATGTACTCGTATAGGTATCAGTTAGTTAACTGACACCATGAACTAATACTTAAAATGAGAAAACTTTTGAAATAGTTTCACAGAAAATGTCCATTTTTTTCTCTTAAAATTTTACTTTTGTTGTCATTTTTATTAATATTTTCTTTTTTATGTGATTCAAATTCTAATCATTCTTATTTCTTGTAATAAGCAGGGAAGAAAATAAAACCTGTCTTTCAATTTACTGCATTTTTTGTGAGGTAGAAGTATTGGCATTGATACTCTATTTCGGCAAGAAATCAGATCCAAATATTGGCTTCGTATCGGTTTGAAAAAAAGGGGCATTGTTGCATCCCTAATCAGTAACACTGTTGAACAAAACGGTGGTGTTAGTAGATGCAACCGGTTAGCTAAGCAGCAATAATTAAATGAACTGCTAATATAAAGTCCAGTGTTAAACCGTTGCTCTTTTTACCAGCTTGGAAATTTGACCCAGGATAAACACCAGTGAAAACACAAATTTTCGCATTTTTCCTGTCTGTTTTTAATATTGCACGATGCTAATTACATCCCTAGAAACCATAATAGAGAGGTAACCCTATGTTACAATGGGTGAAACCAGAGGTATACGAAATTCAAAATTGAATTAGTGTCTTTTTCTTCAACAAAATAATGTAATGACGTTGTCCAGCCAATTATTTGAAAAGATTGCATACAAGCCAGTATTACTAGTAGGCTACTGCTATTTTGTAGCCTTTTTGCTAATTTGTGCTGCTTTTGTAGAGAAATTCAAACTGGAAAACTGGAAAGTTATTGTCATTAATGGGAAAAATGTTTTTTTTTTTTTTTATGAAATCTAGAAATAAAGTTTTCCTGATAAGAGTGTCATGGTAGTTTAAAAAAAACGTATTACATACTAAATAGTTGCAGTGTAAATTGTAGTTATCCTGTATTCAAGCTGGCCTGTTGTTTATATTTTGTGTATTAAACTGCTCCTGTTTATTTTGTAATTCAAACATGGTCTTTGTTTGAAGCATTTTCAAGAGATATGGTGAGTGCACTAAAATAAGCATTCATACGGTGGCTTGCAAAAATATGTGCACTAGACGATTTTTTTTTGTGTTTAGTCATTTTCTTCAACTGCTTTTGTTTTTTGTGATTGGAACCCAAAAGGCAAAATTGTAAAGTAGATGTAAATAAAACGTGGTTTTTTTGTTTTGTTTTTTACAAAACGAAATATAAAAAGTATTTGAGCCCTTTATACTGACACCCCAAAATAAAATTATGTGAAATCAACTGCCCTCAGAAATCATTGCCTTATTACACAGAGTCCACTTGCATAGAATTTGATCTCAGTATAAGTATAGCTGTTCAAGGAATAAATAGTTTAATCTATTTTCTGAAAAATGGCACAAGTTTGGCCCAACTTAATCTTACAGAAGAGCAACTTTGTGACTTCAGAAAAACTGCAAATATCTACAGTTCAGGTGGAGGAATCTGTTGACTACTTATCTGAATGAACACGGTCTCTTATGCTGACAGATGTTGGGTGCAGCATCTCACTCTCTGGGTGGAGCGTTTTTCAGCAGTCGGGAGAGGGAAGCTGGTCAGAGCTGATATTAAGATGGGTGAAGGGCATTCCTGGAAGAAAACCCGTTCGAGGTTCCAAGTTCTGCTCACTTTTCAATTCAATTAAATTCAGTTTATTTATATAGCGACAATTCACAACAGATGTCATCTCAAGGCACTTTACAACAAAAGTAATTTCAATAAACATTCCAATCAGTTAAAAGTTTTTTATATAAGGAATCCCAGCAGATTGAGCTGTCATGGACGTGAGGTTGTGCCCTGAACATGCAGACTTAGTAAATCCTCATACTGAGCAAGCATGTTGCGATAGTGGAGAGGAAAAACTCCCCTTTAACAGGAAGAAATGATGAGTCAGCAGCATAAGGCCATAATTACAATAGAATGATTTGGATCAGAACACATTCATGAGTTAGAATGGCCCCGTCTGATCTAAAGTGAAATGAAAATACTGACTTGATTTACAGATTTATGTTTACAGCTGCTCTCCACCCAGTCTTACAAACCTGGCTGTCAAAAGAGAATAACTGCTGTAACTGCAGAAAGGTTCTATAAGGCATCGACTCAGGGAGGCTGAATAAAAATCCAAAGTGCATGAATACTTTTGGAAGACAGTGATGCATCTGTTAAAATAAAAGCTTTACCAATTAAGCAATTTATAATTTTTTATATATATTTTTCTTCCAATGCTATGAATTTAAAAAAGTATTAAAATGGCGGAATATAAATTGGTTCAATATTTTAATATCTGAAAAGTATTTTTTGTTCAAATGGTGCAAATGTTTTTATGATATAGGGGCTGTTATTTATCTTTGTTTAACGGGACTGACTTCTGACACATTTTCATTTCATTAAAGCTTATCCAGTAGACAAATGCTCCCAACCCTGGTCCTCCAGGCACACTGCATGTGTGCAGTGTGCTGCATGTTCTAGATGTTTCCGTACTTTAACATGCCTGCTTTAGATATTTGGAGTTTACCCTTAAGTACCAGGTTTAAAACGCTCTGCAGTAGGCCATCAGTGCTCCCAAATACTGGATTTTAAAGGCCAAAATCTACAAACTGATACCGATAGCTTTCTGAAATGTTGTTGCTAGTGGTTTAGGGAGATTAAAAATACATCTTAATTTATTCTATAGTTATTTCAATCTACCCCCATACTTTTCTGTTTTCCCATCCCTTTCGGCCCTCCCCACAGATTTTCTACAAGGAAACATACTATGCATTCATTGCCATCAGGCTAGGCATACATGGACAGCTTCCCCAGGGTCACATTAACTCGATGGTGAGGACAATGCCACTGTCATGTCAGCTTCCATCATCCTCCATCCCAACAGGAGAGCGGGAGATGACGGGGAGGAAGGGAGACAGTGAAGGGGCCAGAGGCTAGGACTCTTTAGAAAAAGGAAATAAAGGGCGCAGAGAGAAGTTGAAAATCGAAAAACAAAACATACATTGGTACACATTTTCATACCTCGGGGGAATGAAAAGAAAACAAGTCAGTGTAGATCTGTGCCTTTCACTCCTGAACTGTTTGAGTCAGAACTCTGAGTGAGTAGATGCGTGTATGCAATTTCTAACCCACGGGGCATATTGCAGGCGAATTTGTTGAGGCATTTTCAGGCCTTGAGGATTTTACATATTTTTCGATCTGGCCTGGATTGCAAAGGACTTTGCATACAGCTGCAGCTGTTGAACATTAATGCAACAGTTAATGAGACAGAAATCGTAGGTGAAGGTTCATGGCAGAACAATTCAATTCAATTCAATTTTGAAATGTACAATAAACTCCACATGTATCTACGAATGCTTCCATACGATGCAGTAATGAGATTTCTTTTTATTTTTTGGCAAATTTTACATTTTCTTTTCTTTTGGAAAATAGTAAAGCACTTGTGTAGCCTCTGATTTGTGGATTAGGTACAAACAGTTCAGGTGAGTCTGAATAAGAAAAACAAAAACAGAATGCATTTACATGAATTTAAAACTCAACAGACTGGATCAAGTCAAGTACAAGTAGCATTTGCTACTCCAGGTTGGACCAATAGTAACAGTAGACAGTGGCCTGGGCTGTGTCATTGACTTCACAGCAATTCCTCAAACTGACCAATCATGCAGTGACAGTGGAGAGGAAAATTACCCTATTAACAGAAAGAAACCTCCAGCTCAACCAGAATCTGGCTCAGTAGAAGCAGTCACAGAAGAGCTGATGTAAGAGTAGTTTCTAAGTTAAACAAAGTAAAAAGTTATTAACAGGAGGAAAACACTCATCCCAACCGATGTCTCCCCTGACAAGGCTTCACAGCTGAACAGAACGCCAAACCAAGAGTAGCTTTCATGGACAGACAAAGACAGAGAAAACAAAGTTAATGGTTGGATCAGTGGCAAATACTGCAATTGCTGAGTAGTAAAGGGAAAAGTAGCTGAGTGAATTGTACCCAAGGAACAACCATTGTGAATGTCCACAATTCTATTCCTTGTTAATTGCCTGATTAAATTGCTTAAAGACACATTAATTTAACTTAAGTAATAAAATATAAATAAAAAACCCTTCTTCAGCATTCTGACGATTGGTAGATGAAAATACTTTTAGTAATACCTAACAACCTCAAGCCAGAAAAGTTTAGCCTGATCTATTGTCAGTGTGCAAAAAGCAAAAAGCCTGTTTCAACATAGATCCATTTTTGTCTGAAGCGAAATCTAGATCAGAATCACGACGGCTTGCTGCAGATTTGAGCCCCAGTGACCCGTTTAGGAACTCCTATATTCCAGTGTTTATATACTTTTGGTCAGTTTCATTTTACCACCAGAGTAATCGTTTGCATGTTAAAAGAGTACTGTGACACAAAATAAACCAAACTGTTGTCCATCTTTTATTCGACACCCTTTTTCTGAACATTGATGCAGGAATTCTCAATGTCTGTGTTTGTTGGTTGTTATATGAGGTCTAACCATGGCCCTTTGTCTTTGTGCTCTTTCCAGCTGAAGGGAGGAAAATGTTTTGTATTGTATTTTATCTGTTTCCGCCTTTCTTGAATTTTGTAAATTAACCAACCAGTTTTTTTCTCTGTGTAAATATAACACTTTTTTTTTTTTTACCATTTTGTGTTTTCTTCTCTGCACATTATTCTTTTTTGTTTAAGGAAGTACATAAAATTATAACAATGTATTTATTTATAAGCAGTGTTTATGTAAAGGTATTCCTTTTTTATAAGGGCTGTAAACAAGGACTCATAACTGCAGTGAGACACAAAAGGACTGTTCTTATGTATATTTACAAGTGGTGCAAGTAGGAGGGTAATGTGAGAAGTTGTACTTTGTTTCTTACTTACAGCACATGAACAGCAGTAAACATCCTCATAATTGTTTCTGGACTGAATATAATAGAGGGTGGTGCAGACGATCAGCTAAGCATGATACATATTTGTAGAGTTTTTTGTAAATTTACAACCTTTATCATGTGAGAAACTTTAGTAATACAACCTCTGTAGCAGAATTAAAAGAAATATTGGCAGAAGAGTGTCATTTGTGTCTATAAAAATCTAAAACACCACAAAGGCATAATGGTGTTATAATATGCAAAGAAAAGTGTAGACATTGTTTTCATCTGTTCTTCTTACAACTAATTTACACCCAAAATATTATGAATAAAGCTTTGTTTAAAAATGGATGCGACTTTTATATATGAACATGAAATAGTAAAGACTGTAAAATATACACAAGGCACTGTCTGTATATTTTCTTTTCATATTACATATATGTAACATGTTTTAAATGGGGTTCTGTTGAGAGGAACATGTCGCTTGCTGTAGAAAACTCTTTGTCAAAATCAAATTAAAACTTTATTTATAAAGTGCTTTTATACAAGAAATGCATCTCAAAGAGCTTCATGTGCTTTGTGTGTTTGCTTTAATAAAAAAGAGATTTATTTTGGGGGCTGTCCATAGAAACGGATATTTTCTACTCACACACAAAGACGTATATATATATAATACTCCGTCTTTCTGCCCTCCAGAGAGAACCTGGGAGGCAGGGGCTTGGGTGTGTGACGTCACGTTTCAACGTGTCTATATATTTGCGTTGTTTGTGAAGGTCTCAGTGGAACCTCCAAGCGACTGGATAGCTCATCTGGTTAAGACAACAGGTTCCAAAAACTTGGAACTGAAACCTCAGCGTGCTGCTGTGGTCATGCCCTAGCTGTACCCAACTCATCCCACGGGCACGGGGGTTCAATGAGCAAACTTCCCCTTCTATGTAGCAGGGAGTGTCTTGTACTGAATATAACAGAGGGTTAAGTAGGTCTTAAAGCAGTGAGTAGATGTATCCACAGAAAGGTGGATGGTAATGGTAATGGTAATGCACCTAAGTGGCATTACTCAATAATAATTTTATTATTTACCAGTCTCTCAGCCTGTCCAACCCAACCAAAACTCTTAGTTTTGGCTCACTCAGCTCATGCTTTGATGAAGAATGCAGCTAGCTGCGAGAACTAATGTGGATTGCAGGACACATTGATCATCGACACTCCAAACCACCTATCTGAGGGTCGCTTTCCCATCAGTCGGAAGTTCTCTTCCGCAGCTGGGGCAGTCACAGGCGAGGGGGTCTCCTCTATCTTCGTCCTCCTAAGTGCAGACTGTTTGGGACGTACAGCACAACGAGTGGACCCTGATCGCTCCGTCACTGTCCACTGGCATCCTCCTCCTTTCGCTCCTTCTCCCGACCCTCCAGGAGGGGGTTGCCAACTCTGTAGAGTTAAACCGGGAAATTTAATAGTCTTGAATAAAATCTTGGGGTTAATTGGTTCAACAAGGTGATTCAGGTTGTCACTTGGATTAAAAGATGATGAGTAAGACAGCCCGTAACAGAGGAAATGGTTACGGGCTGTTAGGTCCCTATATGACCGGTGTCAGAGTCTGGTTCGCATTGCCGGCAGTAAGTCGGACTCGTTTCCAGTGAGAGTTGGACTCCGCCAAGGTTGCCCTTTATCACCGATCCTGTTCATAACGTTTATGGACAGGATTTCTAGGTGCAGCCAAGGTGTTGAGGGGATCCGTTTTGGTGACCTCAGGATCGGGTCTCTGCTTTTCGCAGATGATGTGGTCTTGTTGGCTTCGTCTGAACGTGATCTACAGCTCTCGTTGGAGCGGTTCGCAGCCGAGTGTGAAGCGGCTGGGATGAGGATCAGCACCTCCAAATCCGAGACCATGGTCTTGAGTCGGAAAAGGGTAGGGTGCTCTCTTCGGGTTGGGGATGAGGTCCTTCCTCAAGTGGAGGAGTTTAGGTATCTGGGGGTCTTGTTCACGAATGAGGGAAAAATGGAGCGGGAGATCGATGGACGGATTGGTAGGGCGTCTGCAGTCATGCGGGCGCTGTACCGGTCTGTCGTGGTGAAGAGAGAGCTGAGTCGAAAGGCGAAGCTCTCGATTTACCGGTCGATCTACGTTCCTACCCTCATCTATGGTCACGAACGCTGGGTGGTGACCGAAAGAACGAGATCGCGGATACAGGCGGCTGAAATGAGTTTCCTCCGTAGGGTGGCTGGGCTCTCCCTTAGAGATAGGGTGAGAAGCTCGGTCATCCGGAGGGAGCTCAGAGTAGAGCCGCTGCTCCTCCACATCGAGAGGAGCCAGTTGAGGTGGCTCGGGCATCTAGTCAGGATGCCTCCTGGACGCCTCCCTGGTGAGGTGTTCCGGGCATGTCCCACCGGGAGGAGACCCAGGGGAAGACCCAGGACCCGTTGGAGAGATTATGTCTCCCAGCTGGCCTGGGAACGCCTCGGGATTCCTCCCGAGGAGCTGGCCCAAGTGGCCGGGGAGAGGCAAGTCTGGGTCTCCTTGCTTAGGCTACTGCCCCCGCGACCCGACCCCGGATAAGCGGAGGAAGATGGATGGATGGATGGAGTAAGATGGTAAGAAAGATTAAAATAACAAAACTTCAAAACTAAAAAAATAGAAAATGGAAAAAGAATAAAAATCGGAAAAAATAAAAACAAAGAAATTTGAGAGAAATCGTTATACGAATTATGGGAATCCCACCAGGGGGGACTGGCTGGGAGTTCAAGGGCTTGGCCAACCTGAGGGACAGCCCTCAGCCTCCAAGAAAAGTTTACAAGTGGGAGGACTTGTTCTCTTGGGCCGGGCCCGCTGCCGGATGGGATTTAGGAGACGTCCTTTCTTATATGCATCAGCTGATGGAAGGGGTTGGTCTTTTTGAATTTTTTTTGGAAGTATTTATCAGGTGGAGACGTCTTTTAAACTGTCTTTTGCTGCGTTTTTCAATTTTCGCCTAAAAAAGAAGCCTTGAGTTTAGTTGTGAGGCCTGCACCAAAACTCTTTTGTTGTTGGGAGTTTTTTATTTTCTAGTTTTTTTTTTCGACTGGGGAAAATAAAACTGTAAGGTTTTTTAGTAAAAAACCTGTTGTAGTTGATATATCGGTTCTAGGACTTCTTTGGCCCAAGAAAAACTCTAAATAGACTGTAGTATGGTTGATTGTGTTTGCTATTGAGAGGACCGTTTTGAGGTGTACTGGTTGGGGATACTGGTGTTACTGGTGATACCGGGATACTGCCTGGGGTAAGATGTCTCCACCTGAGAGCTACATTTGCACAGGAAAAGATAGACTGGGCTGTAGGAACAAAAAATAGAATGCTGAAATGCTGGCTAAGAAAGCAGACCAAACTAGAATATGGTTAGTTATACAATTTACTAAAGAATATGATGGAATATACTAGGAGGAACTAGGAGACAAAATGGTTAACTGAAAATACCCATAGCTGAATACAAGGTTAAACATACTGAAGAAGGTAGGATACAACTTAACTCAATCAGAACTTAAATGGGATGAATTAGTAACAAGGATGAAACAACAATAATGAGAATGAGATATGGGGAACCATATTGACAGGCTTTGGCTGTGATTCTTCAGCTGTACTTCAGCTGCTGAGCAGATCTTAATAAAAACATCAATCACACTAAATTGGATAGGACATCTAGACGTTAAAGAAATGAAAAACTGTAAGGGTGAAAACATTTCAAAATTGATAACCAGGACCAGGTTTTTGGGAACTGTGTGTTTTCCGTTTCATAAAATGGATAAGAACCGTCTGTTTCTGGTGCATGAGCTACAACTTGAGAACCTTTGAAGAGAAATCGCTAAATGATGAATACGTTTTGGAGAATACATGTCCTACAGATTAAAATACTCTAAGGATATTTGGAAGGATTAATCTAAACTGATTCTGAGGTGATTGGGGTAAACAAAGATAAGGTTTTGGGACTTTCTCATGAGCTTCAAGCAGGTTCTGGAAACCCGTGCAAGAGAGTTGGTTTTATGGACAGAGCTCCAAAAACAGAGGCTGAAGACAGGTCTGAAACCCAGGTTTTAATCTGGGTTGAGGATTTTCAATAAATATGGTCAAAATGGCCATCTCGAAACGAAGATTGTAAGGAAATGATTATGTTTAGCATGGGTTAAAGGGGTTCCAGTGGCAACACCACAATTCTACAATGATTAATGGTAACATCTCAAGTCACATTCATGACCCTTATATTTGTAAGTATTTCTTACTTTTAATTCATTTTCCTTGTTGTTCTTCTTATTATTAGTAGTAGTACTGGCAGAATTTTTGTTTTAACGATTTCTTTTCACAGGTACAGGAGGATGAGACGAATAACATTTGTTTGTTGTGTTTAACTTTTTCTTAGCTGGTAGCGATTGGGAACAGGGCCTTAATGTCTTTAAACCGGGGTGGGACATAATTGGATAACAGAGGATTTTAGTCTAATTGTGAATATAATTAATTCAATTCAATTCACTTTTATCTATATAGCGGCAATTCACAACAAATGTCTGATATTTGCATTTTTACGTGTTTCACATCGGCCGATAAGCGTTCGCCTAGTTTTTTTCAAGCATTATTGCACATTGTGCACTTTATTATGTCGCTTACTTGTTTCTACTGTGTGCAATAGTGTAATTATTTAATTTATGCTTGAATATTTATTTATTTTTCAGAATTGTAATTACGCAGTTTTTCAGCGATGAATTCTTTTTTTACTCGTTCTACCTCAAATTCCCTAATAATTACACCTTTGAAGAAAATAGTTTAAAATAGAGTTATACTAGGGGGGAGAAGGAATATAGGATGACAGAAGACTATGCAGGGATTCAAATTCAGATTTAAACTAGATTGGAGAAGTTTTTGGGTTTTGGACATAAACCTAAGAACTTTCTTTCATCTTGATCATCTATAATCTTGAGTAATTTTCTTTTGCACGAGAAGTTAATGAAGCTTGGCTTATTAACTTCTCTGGTGGAGTTCGTTTACGATTGCTTGATGCGGCAGTGACATCAAAGTAATCTAAAGGAGACTACCATGTCTGCTAATCTCTGATCTCATCATTTGCAAATGTAAAGAACTACCACTTAATAACTAACACTGACGCTAAAGCTTGAGGAAAAACATTAGGCGCCATTTTGTTGTTTTCCTACACCTGTCTTTGTAATGTTGATCCAGCTCTTGATCCAGCTGTACTGGAATTAATTTCCCCCCCCCGTTTGAAAATAAAGGTATTTTCAAAACAGTGCTTCTATTCAATACAGGGTCTGAATACTTATGACCATGTGACATTTTAGTTTTTCTTTTTTAATAAATTTGCAAAAAATTCTACATTTCTGGTTTTTCTGTCCACATCAGGTGCTGAGTGTACTTTAATGGGAAATAAAATGAAGGCTTTTTATTTTAGTCACTGTATGTGATCATATATTGATCTTCCATGGATTAGTGTGTGCTGTTTTTATGCAAATAAATAAAATATTTGTAATAAAAAGTGAGTCTGTTCTGTCACCAATGGTGTTTAAAATCTCAACTGTCTCCTCACTGACATTTCAGTTATTTTACAGCACTTTGCTGCATCTGTAGCCACTGCTTTTTCTCCCGTGTTGTTGACATGTTTTTGTGGCATTCTTCTGATACCAGAGGACATTTGTTAGGAAAATTCTGCTCAAAATTGCATTTCTGAGTATTTCTGCATTTACATCACTGTAAATCAGTAGCAGACGGTTAAACGCTGTCTAAAACCGACTGGATTTCTGGATCCTTCCACTCTCTTTCCAAAGACATCACTATACCCTTCTGATGCATTCACTTGCAGACAATTAGATCTATGAAGGTCTTCATGTTCCTTGTCCAAGATGGCATCTGGCTCAAAACTGTATGGTTGGATGGCTCCAATATTTCTCACATTTGCTAGCGGGAGAGCTCAGCTGGCATGAACAAGGGGCTCTGAGGAATGGGAAGGAGGAAGTGTGGTTCCTCTGCACCAACAGTCCTGCCCACAATGCAGAAGCAAAGTTCCGTCTTAGAAAACGTCACAGGTTTTTGTGATTTTAGCTAAAAACAGCACAATTGCATTTTAAAGACCACTGAGAATGTTTTAAAATAGCTCAAAAGATGATCAGAGTGGATATTTAGGTCTCTCCCTCTCTGCTCCCCCTTACCTCTTGCCCAGTCGATCTCGCTCCGTTTTGCCTCTAGGAGGGGGCGTGGCTTCAGTGCTTTGACATACATCTTCACAAGAAGAGGAGGCTTTGCGTTTGTGCCCAACCGGTGTTAAATTCAGTGAGACAGAGGCCGTAATGAGCTGCATGATGGATTATTTAAAAATCAAGCACAACGCGAACTGACTCTCGGCAGGCCACCAAGAAATGTCTCGGTGCTCCCGATGGCCAGTCCACCACTGATGCCCACCCATCTTACCAGGTCACGGGTATTTATATGCAAATTCCACTTATTGTGACATCACAAAAAGACACTTTTTCAAATGGCTTATAAAAGCACAAGATGTCTGACAGCAAAGAAATTAAACAAAACAAAGGATGGGTGGTTTTTAATCATGTTACGATGGTTTATAGAGGGAGAAGAAAACCAACTGGACACAAAAAAGGATGAAGTTAGTTCTAAACACAGAAAAAATCAGCTTTCGTCTTTATGCTGTCATAGACTAGCCACTAGCTTCATCCTCCAGAACCAACTTGTTCTTGATTCTGACTAACTGCAGACACCGAGAGAGTCACCATTTAAAGTGGTGGTGAGTGTGGCTGAATAGGTAGATTAGTTGGTTTGCCAATGGAGAGTCCAACTTCCTCCTGTCATGTGTTAATTTGCTCCTGGGCAAGGCACTTAACCAGTAGTTTCTATGTCGGTGTGTGCATGTGTGCAAGATTGTGAGTATGAATGTGTGATGGCTCAGTGTAAAGCGCTTCGAGTGGTCAGTATGACTGGAAAAGCACTATATAAGTTCAGTCCATTTATTTACCATTTACAGTAGGAAAGATATCAACTGACATATTTATTTTAGCAGAACCTCAATTCAGACATGTTATTTTTTAGGTAGTTCCATTTAAAGGTAAAACTCTAATAAGATCTTTTTTTAATTTATTCTGAGGCTAAATTGTGACTTGTCAAAGTAGAGCCACTTTAAGGCTAGACTCCTACCATCATAAGAAAGAAAAAAAAACATTTGATCTTATAAACGTCACAGCATTTTGTACAATTAGTAGCCTGAATCTGAATTAACATTTAAGTTATTGTCATGTTGGCTGGAGAAATGTGTTGGTGCCCTTCAAATAATCTGAAATACAGCTGACGAAAACCAATTAAATATTTAAGTGGGAAAAAAGAATGCAGAACCTAACTTTATGAATACTGATCTATCCATTTAACTGGGTTTTTAAGAACATTTGACACGGTGTTTCCTAACCCTGCTCCTCAGACCACACTGCCCTTAGCGTTTTAGATGTATTCATGTTTAACACCTGCTTCAAATGACTGCAGTTCAGCAAAGGTCTGTTAATCACCCAACAATTGAAACCAGGTCTATTAAAGCAGGCACATATCTAAAATATTTAGGGCAGTGTGTTTTACAGAGCAGGGTTTGAAAAAAATGCTGGTTCAACGTCGATCATCTTACCGGGGTCACAACAATTGAGATGGATGGAGTGGGGATTGAAACCAACAACCCACCACTTACAGGACAGACTCCTACATAGTGAGCCACAGTCATCCCAAGTACAGATGGAGATCAACATAGTTCCTACAAAACAAACTGCTCACCACAGCCTCAAAACCAACATTGAATACTACAGTGTTTCCGTTCAAGTATGACAATGTGGTGCCATCTCCTGGTTACTCTTGATACTACACTGATGCAAATGTCATGCGATATAGTGAAACAAAATCTCATTCGCAAAGCACACAACATAAATGAAAACAGCCGACTTTTAACAGAGAGTCTTTAATAATTCAGAATCAGGTCTCCATTTTCATACATTTAACAAAACCCATGATGAGATAGTAGTACTTTATCATAATTTTAGATTCATTTGTTTCACTTACACTTCATGCATTAAATTCGGATTAATAATCAAAATTTTAAATAAGATAAAACATGAAAATTAAAGCCTAGTTTCTGCCATCGAGGCCCACCGTACGCATGAATATAATTAATATTATATTTAGAGACCTGCACAGACACGTTTTAGTCCTCATAATTAAAGGTATGCTTTGGATTTAAAAAACTTAGCCAGATTCAAGAGCAAACTACTTTAAAGGAACTTGATATTTTTGCGACATCATTGATAAGGCCTCTTTGAATAAATACCTGGTTCTGGTAGTGCTTTTATAACATCCTATGCAAACAAGAATGGAAATATAGCAAATGAGAGGTATGTGAGATGATTGGTCCTGGAGTTTTCAGGGGAAAACTTTTCTGGATGTTACTAAATGACAGAGATAAATTGTGTTGGGGGGGTTTAAAGTGCTTTATAAATAAATTCTAATACCTTAAAAAGTGATAAAACATTTTTTTCTAGACGATGCCATAAAAAGCCAGCAGAGCAGCTTTGACTAAGCTATTTTATTATATTATATTGCATTTGAGTTTCAGGAATTTATTTCTTTAAATAAATAACATTTCCCAACCTAAGCAATAAAGAGCCTTATATACTATAAATTCACATTCGTTTGACTATCAGATGGATGAGTTGAGTTTGAAGGAATGGGAGATAAAAAAAAAAAAAAATTAATTGCTAAATCCATGTTACAAACATTTGTCAGCTGTTGCTGATTCAAGGACAGAGAACTTGGGGCCAACGTTTAGTAAGAACAAAAGTTTTGTATCACAACTCAAGATAAATCCTCGTTATAGACAGAGTTCGGTATATGGCAAGAAAATATGTATATGTTAAAACCTCTACCTAACTAACCTTTGTGAAGGAAAGAAATAATCGACAAATCTCTCCAGATTGATCAAGTCTTTAACAGTACAATTTCTAAATATTCTGAAGTAGATATGTTTTAGCAGAGCCAGTTGGAGGTAAGTTTATGAACAAAAGCTAACTTTAAGACTGGAAATACATTTTTCTGTCCAAATGCTGAGCTTACAAAGCTTTTACATTTATATACAGAAACAGACACTGAAGGTGATAAAAAGAAGATTAAAAACTGAAGTAAAGAGCCCCAACGATAGCAGGTTGGCTGTGAGTGTGACTGGTAGCAAAGGTCGCTGGCACAAAGGTTATCAGGTTCTATATGATTAGCTCTATTCATCGCTGCCCATGAATGTTGTTTCCTCCAGGATTTATGGCCATGGAGTCCAAGAGTGGACGGAGGGCCTGGCCAAAGGGCCTACAAAATAAACACATGGACACAGAAGTACACAGAAGTCAAAATATATTTAAGTAAAACCTAACCATCTGTCACTTATTAAAATATATAGTTCTTTACATATTTTTCATTTTATACAATACAAACCTTAATATATTTTATCGGGTTTTTCTGTGACAAGCAAACAACCATTGATTGAAGAAACAGCAATGATAACAATGGATCGGCTAAAGACATGTACAGTGTTCAGGTAAAGAAATCTGTTGACTTGGCAAACAGTTGAGCACTCCACAAATATTGCTGATGTGCAAAAACGGATAACAAACAAAAGATTATTAAAGCTTTAACCATTTGTCACATTGGCAGCCATCAGAAGTTTGACAATCTATTCACAAAACAAAGCCTGCTGATCCAGAACGCTGCTGCTCGTGTTCTCACTAGAACCAAGAAATTAGAACACATCACCCCAGTTCTAAAGTCCTTACATTGGCTCCCTGTGGCTCAAAGAATAAACTTCAAAGTGCTTTTATCAGTCTATAAATCACTGAATGGGTTAGCACCAGGGTAAATTAGAGATCTGCTATCATGGTGGAAACCATCCAGATAACTCCGGTCCTCCATCTCTAGTTTACTGATGGTCCCTAGAACCAGAACCAAACATGGGGAAGCAGCTTTTAGTTTCTATGCTCCTCGCATCTGGAACAAACAACCAGGAGAATGCAAAGCTGCAGAGACACTGAACTCTTAAGTCTAAAATTAAAAACTTCCTAACTAGAATTGCCTATGAATAACTGATCCTATTATTGCCTTTTTACTTGCTTGCTTTTTTAATTTTTATTCTAATTATTGTCTTGATTATTCTCTTATTGTAATTGCTTTCTTGTATTTTAATCATCAAATTGATTTATGCTTTGTTCCAATTTTAATCATGTGAAGCACCTTGAATTGCCTTGTATTGAAAGTGTGCTATACAAATAACATTGCCTTGCCATTCCTCTAGTAAAGTGAAAGGAGAATTTCACTTTTTGATCTTCATAAAAAACTAAAACTGAACTTCATCCTTTACACTCCAATAATAAGTGACTTTAGTGACTGTTGGCAGGATTCACCTCCCAACAGGACAACAATCCTACATACACTACTCACAAAAAGGTTGGAGTATTTGGCTTTCGGGGTAATTGTCAGAATAAACCTAGAATGAAACTAAATGTGACCTTCCCTAAATTTTTGATTACACTTGTCCAACAGGCGTTTGATCCACGAGGCAACCAATAAATGTCCAGGTTCAACCAGAAATGGTTTTTAGATAGACCTCCTCATCAAGCTGTCAATAGGCGCTTTCACAAGACACACCATGCTGGCATATTGGGGTAATAATCCCAGCAAGGTGTGTCTTCTGGATGCACCATTGAATTTTGCAGCATTCCTGCCAGCAAGCTTGGTTATAATATTACTGCAATATTGCTGTAAGGCTCATCTTATGAATGACGCTGCAACGCCTTGGTGCAGAGGGTGGTGTCATGATGATGTGTTGATAGGTCTGAGTCTGGTAGCAAACTTTCTGACGGAGAAGTATAAACTAGGCTTTAATGGTGGTGGGGTTATAGTGTTTGGAGGTGTGTCACGTCATTGAGACACTGACATAGTAGTGGGCATGATTAAAAGGTATAAGATAAAAAATATATATAAATTTAGTCAAAGGTAGAGATTTTGACTATACGGCCATACCGCAGTTATGCATTTAGATGATGTCATCAAGCTGTGCCTACGTACTTGGATGCTGATGTTCAGTGTTTGTCTTCACACTATAAGTTTAAAGTTTGTCGTTTTTTATTTAACGGAAAACAGATCTGTTGACCTTGAAGCATTTTTAATTCAAATATATGCAGGATTATTTTGTGCAGTATTAAATGTATAAATAGGTCATTTCTACATGCTAATTTATGTTTGCATGTCTTGCGTTATTTTGGAAAAGCAAAATTTAAAATGCATTTTGCACAACAAATGTTCTTTAAATGGCATTCTAAACCTTTTGGAAATTTGTCAGCTGCAGTGTGTCTGTAAAGTGAGAATGTTAATAAGCAGTCATTTTAACATATCTAAAGAAAAGAAAAAAGAATATACCGCAACACATATCGTTGCCACGCATGCTTTAGATTATATTGCAATATAAATTTTAGGCCATACAGCACTATATTGACATTTTGTCCTGTGGTAAAACCCACCACTGTTTTTTTTTTGTTTCATTACATCGAGAAAATCACTGTTGCATCTTCTACTTAAACACTCTACATTCATGATAGAAAATCATGGTACTTTCGACGTTTTCCATAAATTTCTCGTGAAAGCCAAATATCCTTAATATCTGTGACAAGATTTTAAAGTTGAATGTTCAGACGCTCTCCTAACAAAGATGAATGGGTAAGGATTTCAGCTGGGTACTCATTTAATTCTACTTAACAATGATTTACTATTTGTTTTAGTTTATAACATAAAATCCCAATAAAAATATGGATGTAATGAATCTAAATTTGGAAAATGTGTGCCCCAATATGTATAACTTGAACATCAACTTAGTATTGTGACAAAGTTTGCTATAAAACCTGTTAGACATGGCTTACCCAGAAAACTCCAGATCAAAACTTACGTAGAGAGTATTTCAGATGGAAGGTCTGTGATGTACGACGGGATCTTTCTGCCTGTGAGGAACTGCGCCACGTCATTGCTGAAGGTGTTGCAGTTGTGCTCAAACACATTATACTGGTCACCACTTTGCACCAGGAGAATAAAGGAGAAAAATTATAAATAATTTGGAGAAATTATGTGACGTACAACCCCGAGGAGACAGAAAAAGGAGAGGCAAAAATGAATCCTTTACATAACAGATTGAAATTTCAAATAGACATGTTCATCTCTGACATGACTTAAAACTAAAAACATCTCAAAACTTTTTATTTTACTCTCGTTAACTAGTTTTACATTGTGGCTCTATGCTTAAACTTACTGTGATGTAAAAAATAAAATTAAATTAAATAAATGGAATCCCCCTCTTTATCACCAGTATTCTGGCAGAAACCTAAAGGTTTGGGGGCAAACTGACGGGCCTTTGGGCCGATTCATGACTTCGTCCACTAAATGTTCCATGTAAAGACAAGCAAACCCAGAACACCATGTTTCCCTTGCAGATTGGCAGGATTTATGCCAAACAGACCATTTGGAATCTAAGGCTAAAACTTCCAGCTTACGTTCATCAAATCATAATAGATCCTCACTCAAGGTAGTAGGACATCTTATCCAGGGCTGAATGTTTTCTCTGGAGGAAAGGAAACCTGCCTTGCAACCCTAATCATTAGTCCATGTTGATTTGAAGCCAGCTGATTGTTACTTCACATGGAAGAACACATGTCACGTTCTTCTTAGACATTCCTGCAGCCCCTTCTATGTAACTTTTAACCTTTATACCAGTTTCAATCTTTTCATCACTGGCGAAATGTTGCCACAGTGAATATAGTTACAACAAAGTAGCAGGGCTATGGTAGACAATAGAGAACATTTTTAGGAGTACATTCCCATCCTAAGAAACTCATTGCCCCCAACCCCCCCCCCCCCCAAAAATATGTTTTTTTTCCAAAATTAACAATTCGGAAATCCTCTGATGAAGAATTGTTGAAAATGTGCACGTAAAAGGTAAACGCTCCCAAATGTCCATAATTAAAGGCATATATTTTTAATACTGAAATTAAGATATTTTGACATTACATGTCAGACATTTGCCAGAAACAAAAAGACCAACATTTATCTGAAAAAGAACTATGAAGTTTGTTCAGAATCAGATTTCTGAAAGAAAATGTCAGTCCAATTACATTTAAGTGATCAATTCACAAGTAGTGCATCTGGATAAGTGGTTCTTGCGCCTCTTTTTCCGGATCAGAACCATTTCTCCGGTGTTCAGATAAGCGGATAAATCCTTTGAAAGGGAGAGACTGGGGGAAAGCTGCAACGTGGCTGCATCAGGCAGGTCTTATGTTCCAGCTAAACCAAACTAACTAAAGTTACAAACTTGTAGAACGCTTAAGAACAACTGCTTGATGCAGCCATAGCCATAGCCTATTGCTCACAGTCTCTCTCGTTCGAGACGTTCATGGCCTCATCTGCAATCAGGAGAAGACTTTATGTTAAGGGAATAGAGCCGCATTTACAGTAGCTTCCATTTACACTTTTGAAAATATCTAGATGCGCATATTGTGAATAAAAAAAACTTTAAAAAACTTGTAAATTAAACACTTAAACCTTTTAGGACTTACATTTTCTGTTGGAAGTAACAGATTTCAAAATATCAGCAAACTTCAGTTTTTGCTGATAAATTCATGAGCTTTTTTCCTTCTAAAAGATCGGACTTTACAATGTCAGAAAATATCTTTGAATGTCAAAAATTGCTTTTAATTATGGAAATTGCTGAACTTTCCATCGTGGATTTGCAACTATTTGACATCAGAGATTTATCGACTTTTTTCAGGGAAATATGTTAAATTAATCTAGAAATGTACTCAATTTATTTTTGTTTCCAATGGTCCCGATACTCCGTCATAATTCTGAAGAGAATTTTTCTCTTCTCCTGACTCATACGCTCGGATAAAGAAATCCTTTGTGCCAGTTATGTTGGAGTAGCTCTGGTAGTTCCGACACTTATTCCCACTGCTTTTGGATGCTATGCAGCATTTTACTCATACTTTTCTACTCTCCAACAGCTGTTGGAATGTGTAACCATGGCAATGTGGGGCAATTAATCAAATGGCCAGAGAGAAATTCATAGAGGAGCAGTAAAAGCAAATGAGGTGGATTAGCAGTGCTTGTCAGCAACTGATGGTCTCACCCAGTACACGAGACTGTAGAATATCGTCTCTGTTGTCTGGCTATGAAGCCATTAGCATGTATTAAAAGTCATGTGACTATGACAGTGCAACCTCAGTCAGAGGTTTATTCAGATTCATTGCAAGACTGACTGCTACCACAAATCCTTCCTGACCACAGCATCACCATCCAAAACAGCTCTTTGAAAATAATTAGACACGAGTTAATCTGTATAACCTGAAGTGGGGAAATTAAATGTTGTCATGGCAGATATAAATTAGGAAAGGTACTTCAAGAAAATATTATCTCTATGGGGTCCAACCAGCTTTTTTACATATTGTTTTTTTTCTCTCTTTGACAAGGGTTGAGGGCCGTTGTACATCCTTTAATATCCGCCACTAAGTTTTTACCTGTATGTGGACTCAGCCAGCGAGTCCAGATACTCCATGAATAAATCCTCATTCACCTCAGTAGAGCCCAAATCCACCACTGTGTCCGGGTTGCCCAGTATGGTGCCAGACTGACAGAAACAAACACACAGATTTCAAACGTTAACTGAGGCTAGAAAACACACACCAGTGGCTCGATCCACTAATATGTGTGGAAAAATATGGAGGTGGTTCTTACAGGTGGGCAGTGGTTGATTCCTGCTCCACCAAAGAAAAACTCTTTCCCGTGGACAACAACACCTGTGTGCCTGTAAAGAGCAAAAAACATATTTTGTTACCAAAATAAAGGCAGGACCAAGTGTAAATACTTTAACAAAGCTGTCCTGTAAGAGATGTGCTCACCATATGCCGTCTAGCTGTCTCCCTGTAATTATTAACACACAATTAAAATGCTAAATTAGTAATATTCAAGGTTATAGTTTACAGCTTATTCTCACTTGTGATCAGCAGACTTCATAACAAAGAAAGAAAGTCTAAAACGTACCTAGCATAGCAGGACTCAGCTGGCGAGCCATTCCCCTGGACAGATCGTAAATGTACAGTTTCACTGGAAAAGAGTTGTTCTGGGCCATGATGCTGTCAGAAGTTTCTTCAAAGTCAAATCTTAGGGTGAAGTTCCCCTGACTCAGAAATTGATTACCGGCTAGCTAGCTAGCAAAAGAAAACAAAAAGCGGAGGCAGTGTTATAGAATATAAAGATGAGGTAAAGACTAAGGCTGAATAAAGTAAAATCCAGTCAAGTCTAGTGTAAAGACGGTTAATGCTGTGTCACCATCTCAATGTAATCATAACATGACTGTCAAAAAGTGCCTCCGCATTCTTAACGATAAACTCCACCTCGTTTATTGTGATTGGTCAATATCTTTGCTTGCTAGCTGAAATGCCAATGGGCCAATGGGAAGCTAGTCGTCTTCATCATAAATATGGAAGACTGAATATGCCAAAATATATGATCCCCCCCCCCCCCCCCCACCATCTCAAGCCTTTAGACATAAGTTAGACTTCCTACTATTTTTTGTTAAATGTTTAATGTTTTAAATTTTGGGTGAATTGTCCTCTTTGCGATATATTATATTATTAGTTTGAGGCAGTGCCTTACAAATCTTTAAATGAGGTTGATTTGAAGCTCGTCCATGAACTTGAAGTCTCACATTGATACAACTGCATACTTACTTGTTTCCGTTGCCCTGTCCATCATCATAATAATGAGGCGCTATAACCCTGTTACATGACAAGTCCCTGAAAGGAAAACAAGAACCAATCTGGCATAAAAACCAGTCTCCACTTCAATGGATTCTGACCTCCATTCCTCCACTGAAAACTGAGACTTGAGCCATGGCAGATCCTCCAAAGAAACCCTAAAAGACAATCAGAAGAAGTGAAGAAAAGAAAAAGAGGAAGCAGCTGAGAAAAAAAGAGTCAACATTAACATTGGCCTGGCTTCTCCTTGCTGGAGAGCTCTTATGGTGCATTCACTCCGCACAGTTGCGGCAACGCATTCAATGGATGAAGTTGGACGTATGTACTTTTTGCCCTTCTAAGCCTGCTTCTGAGGAAAAAACAACGCATGGGCGGGGCTTCCTCTGTTGCCGCACATTCTGAACTATGGTGGATCGTAACTAGAAAGTAGCTTGGCTTTATTTGCTTGCTAAAGCTAGACAACGTTGACATCGAGTGCATCAGCGCCCACTATTCAGATTCGTTCTGAGTTTGGGGAGTTTAACCATTTGCTCCAGGAGCTGCTTATGGATGAGGTTCGCTTTCAGCGCTACTTCTGTCTGTCCCGCGCCTAATTTTACGACCTCCTGGGCCACATCGGACCTTAAATCTCCTACCAGGACACCAACAACAGGTTTTGTGTTCCTCTTTAGGAGCGCCTGTCCATCTGACTTCGGTAAGTGTTATTTCAGATTTTTTAAATCTGCGTTTGTTGAAAATGTTTTTACTGGACCCGCGCTTCATTAGAAATACCTGTATAGTGACATAACTACAGTGAGACGCTCGGATTGGTTGCCGCAGTGCGTTAACTGCGTTGGGTCCGTCAAAAGTTAAACTAGCTGAACTTCTGCGTTTCTGCGTTACCGCGTTGCCGTATATAACGCAAGTGAAGTTGACGGAGCCAACGTACACAGCGCACCGCAGAGACTTTGACGGACCTCTGAAGTACTCTACCATAGACTTTACATGTAATCTTGCCGCAACTGACGCTGACGCATGGGGTTGGTCTGAATGCAGCATTAGGTGGTTAGATGGTGAGCTAGCCGTGTTACTACTATTTATGACATAATTTACCATAAGTAATAAATGCTTCTTCCAGGGTTTGACGGTTTATCAACTGGCATGCTGTTGGAGTCATGTGTTTTGTTGGTTTGACTAGCAAACTTGCAAAACATTGAGTAAACTGGCCTCTTCAGATGCGCTCCCGAGATATTTGTTTTTACGACAGTGAAGTTAAGCCTCAAGCCTTGATAGGGCGACAGAGGGCAAATATCCGCAAAGGATTGGAGTCTTTAGGCTCCACAACCCTGGATGTTGTCACTATGAAATACACGTCAATGATCAATAACTGTATTTACTAATAATGTATAATTTACATTTAAACAAATATGTGCATCATGATTACTTTATAAAAACAAAGCGCAAGAAATGTCCCAACAGTGTTTGAAAAGTTGCCTTAAAAAAAGTAAAAACATGCGGTTTTGGCACAACCTCGCTTCCATACTAGCGCGTTGACGTAGCTGAACTCGCCACCCTTTGAAACTTGCCTGGACCTGCATGAAGTAAAGTTAGCAGCGCGGTAAGTGATTTAAACGCCTATCGAGTATCTCTTATTCTACTGTCTAAGACGAGTTGGTACAAATGAATCACCAGGAAGACAGCAAAGTTACTAAAGCAAGCGGGAAAGTGCCGTTATTAAAGCAAGAGGGTTCTTACAAGCTAAAGTAGCTAGCGTTGTTGCTTAGCTTAAATTGGCCGTAGTTTAGCATTAATAGTTGAATAAAATCTACCGTAATAGATTTCTAGAGTTGCATGTTATGCTTTGTGAGTATTTGCTAGTTTCCTTGAACATTTTGCCGCACAACAGCTCAGTAAATAGGATGGACAGTGAATACAAGGTTTCTGCGTAAGATACGTTGTTTACGTACGAGGGATGAAGGTAAAATGCAAGGCGTCTTGTTGAAACGACTACATCCTGTTACAGAATCGAGAGCTGGTCAGATGGCAGAGTGGAACGCGTACTACCAGAATGAGGACGAGGAGCAAGAGCAGGAGGAAGCGGAGCTCTCTGGAGGTAAACAGCTTAGCTGGATCAACTGAATAGTTTATTACAAGGTCTTTCCTAAACGTAATGGTAAGCTGAAGAGGTAATTCAGTCATTTGATTCTGCAGCAGGGATGCGTATAAAATCTGCAGGATTTTAGATTACACCACCAGCATCCTGAGCCATTAATACAAAGTGGGATGAATCCATAACCCCATGTTCCTGAAATCTAGACTTAATAGACTGGGCAAAATTATTACTTTTCTTTTTAAATCGTCAAATATTGTTGAATTGTGGACTCCCTCTCCCTGCTGATGAAGTGACATGCAGTGTTTTCCTCCGCTGCTGTAATCGACAGAGTTCTAGTTTGAACGATAGTATTTGCACACCTTGGTTGTTGTGACAAGTGATTGTTTGACAGGCTGCTTAGTCTTAGTAGAACTCAAGTGAAGTCCATCCGTCACCAATAACTATGACACAAAGTAATTTAGGTCCGCATCTAAATGATTGTGATTTCTGAGCTGTAATTGGCTACAGTAGTTTGCTACTTGCGTATTGTGCTTCAATACAGTTTATTTAAATAGCCCCAATTCACAACAGGTTATCTCAAGGAACTTCACAAGAAAAGTCATTTAATTTCAATCATCCATACATTCCAAAGAATCCTTCAGTAAACAGTGCGGTAATTTTTTCACATATATTCAATATCTCTAAATGTTGCTTGACAGGCATGCCAGCAATATTAATATCGATTTCGACCCAAATTTTCATATCAGTGCATCCCAAAAAGAAACCTCTATGAGCACAGGTGTGTGGGGACATCGCATAAAGCCAAAGGTCAATCTGTTTTGTTTTCTTTTAATGTGCATGTATTTTTTTATGACTGTTTTAAAGTGTTTATTTTTCAAACCAAACCAGTTCTCTGTTATTAACAGGAGATTACAAAGCCTCAGGTAGAGACAGTCTGGTCTTCTTGGTTGATGCCTCAAAAGAAATGTTCATTAAAGGCGAAGATGGACAACCCTCTAACTTTGACATGACCATGCAGGTAAGATTTTTTTGTTGTTGAAATTTTTCACCCTGTTTGCCTTAAGTTAGGAGTTGGGTCTGATTCAAATTTCAGGAATTAATTCGATTCCAAATCCCAAGCGTTAGAATCGATTATCACCATCCAATCGGATCCAGTCTGTTCAGCTCAATATTAATGAGTCAGTCCTATTAATATTTTATATATATATATATATATATATATATATTAACTTTAGCTGTTACCTTAATTATGTGCCTGCAATTCAGTGATGTAACACTGGATGGGTAACAACTCCCCAGGAGAAACGGCCTTAACCCTGAGCCTTAAAATGACCGTCTGGACTTTTTTTTCCTATATTAGCTGTAAAAAGGGCACACTATGTTAACCAATTAAATCAATTTTTGGACTTGCACATCAATTCGATTTTTAAAGGAATCCATTCAAAACTGAATTTTAGATTAGTAGTGGGCAATGTAAAAGGTACAAGGTAAAAATGATATACATTTAGCCAAAGGTAGGGATCTTAACTATACCGCCATACCACAGTTACGCATTTTGATTATGTCATCAAGCTGCACCAACATACTTTAGGTGCACAAGGAGGATAAATACTAATGTTCAGTGTTTTGTCAATATTCTAGATATTGCAGGTTTAAAATAAATTCAAATACATGCAGGTTTCTTGGGGGATATTAAATAAGTAACAAAGAAAGCAGAGAATCTTGACATTTATCTTCATAACATTTAGCTTTAATATAAATGTAAAATATCTTCATGTTGTGAGAATTTTGTGTTTCTTTATTTTGGAAAAATATTTAAATATTTTTTATTCTAAAAAAACAAGTGCATTCTAAACCTTTCTTGAAAATGTTCTGCTGCAATGTATCTTGAAAGTGATAATGTTCATAAGCAGTCATTTTTTACATAAATAAATAAAAAAAGAATATTATATCGCAATACATATCGTTACCGCACATGGTTTAGATTATATCGCAATATAGATTTATGGCCATATTGCCCAGCCCTATTTTATTTGATCACCCTTATGTGTTTTCAAATCTACAGAGTCCCTAAGGGGACATGGGAAAACAAAAAATTGGTTTCTCGTGCGCATCGCTTAGTAACTTGTGCGCAAAAGATACTTTATACTGTGTAAACAAGGGCATCAGTTTTTTTTTTTTATTTCTAGGGACAAAAACCATAAACTTAAGAGTAGTTCGAAGAATACTGAAGACATTTACTATTGTAGGAGCCATAACTTATTATATTGCATGTATCGATCACTGGGTTTACATTTTGTTTGGTTGTGATGGTAACGGGTCACTTGGATACCGGCAGTGACATTAAGAATCGGCTGTCAGACTGTCACTCACTGTTTGTTTTTTGATAGAAAGAGAGGAGAGCTAGTTTTTGTTGACGGCTGCATGTAAGAACATCAGTTTATTTCACTTCCTTGTATCAGATCGTAATATGTTCAAAGTGCACGGTCCAAAACGGGATCCGGTCGTCTTACTCTGTAAACAGCAAAGTACTTTGTTGTAGGCTATAATCTTGCATATTTACACGTAGATGTTCATTAGCATGTATTGTCCCTGTTGTAAATAAATAAACTTAAACACGAAAACCATTCCACGTCCGTGCATTTCTAACAAAGTTGAACGCGCATACAAAAAGAGAGAATCCATCCCCAGTGTAACTGCACAGGTCCGACGAAAAAATGGCCACGAATCATACGGGTGTCTTTGAGTCATTTTTTATTCTTCCTCTTTGCTGTCTTCTTCAGTAAATACAGTGAAAACTACAAATGAAAGGACATATGGTTCAGTTGTTACATATTACAGATCTCGTTTTAGGAGATTTCAACTGGTATCTTCTGAACAGTCTCACTAACTTTTAATACATTATACAATAAAAGGAAATAAAGGTTACAACATTACCCCACATTAACCTTATGTATAAAATAATAGAACAAAATGAACATTTACCTCTTGAAACATACACCGAATAATTTCTCTCTGTGTTCACTCCATCTTTCTCTCAGTTTACATTTGGAGTTCGACACCTGTAATCCCCCTGTGCTGTAATTTTCAAACATCACTGACAGCCAGCAGACTTAGAACAATGCTGACTATGTTAACAGTATTATTCTCATGATCTACAACAGGATAGTCGGATGAGACCAGACTCTGCGCACTGCTGCGTTCGCGACAGATCAAAGTTTTGAACTGGTATCCTCAGCAACTCTGGTCGCTCTTTGTGGAGAAACTCCAGTTTCACTTCAGTTAATTGCATATTTACTTTTACTGCAGTAAAGCTACCAACTTTTTAAAAATGTCTTCTTAGGGGCTCCGTACGGATCAAATTCTTTACATCTCAAAGTTATTTAGAAAAATGTAATTCAATTTGTGGTGTTGCAGGTTGTGCGGAGTGTGTACACTAGTAAGATCATCAGTAGTCACCGGGACCTGGTGGCTTTGGTGTTTTACGGCACGGAGCAGAGCAAGAACCCCAGAAACTCATTCAAGCATGTTTACGTGTACCACGATCTGGACGAACCAGGTGAGATGCTGCGTGCTTTCAACGCTACATCGCTTTGCGTCTGTGCGAACTATGACCGGTAATGAACAGACGCTAACTGTTTGGTAGTATAAGTGAGGGTTGAATCATAACCCCTCCCTCAGGTGCAAAGCGAGTGCAGGAAGCGGATGCTCTGCGGGGGGGGAAAGGAGCCCAGCTGGCAGCACAGACCATGGGAAGCGGGGAGACGTCTCTGGGTGACGCCCTGTGGTGCTGCGCCAACCTCTACAGTGACATCAAGCTGCGCCTCTCGCACAAGCGGCTGATGATCTTCACCTGCAGGGACGAACCACACGGCGGCGACAGCGCAAAGGACCGACAGGCCCGCACCAAAGCCAGTGACCTGAAGGAGACAGGTTAGTTTGAAGAGAAAGTGGTCTGTTTCTAAAAAAAAAAAGACTCTTTAGTCAAAAATCGGTTTTATAGATGAAAACTACAAATAACCTGGTTTTACAAGATTGCCTTTGACTAGACCATTCCTTGATGCCCAGCTTGTCTTTAGTGGATTGTTCTGTTCAGATTTTCCCCAAACCGTTTGTATGATGGTGAGCAGCAAATCATCCCCAAACCATGACACTTCCTCTTCCATGCTTCATAGTAGGGTTGAGCTTCTTTCCCTGGTTATGCCTGCTTTATGCCAAACATGCCCTCCGCTCTGCTGTCCAAATAATTCAGTTTTGAACTCATCTGTCCAAAGAGCATTATTTGACCCCTCCCATGAAAGCTGAACTTGTGCCATCAGTAGCTGTGTTTACATGGACACAAGTAATGGGATTAAAAGCCTGATCAGAATAAAAATGCTTAATATAAATACGGCTTTCAGATTATTCTGACCCTGTCTCTCTCATTCGGGTGAAACGTTCACTCCGATTGAGATGGGTGGGTTATGGCGATAGTTAATACGATCTCTTTATGTAAACCCTTATTCTAAATGCGGGTCATAAGTCATGCATAGACATACAGTACGTAGGTGCAAAACAATTAAGGGATTCGGTTTAGAATTTGTGTACAAAAAATTATAGGCTTGTAGATGTAAAACTGTCGCGTGAAGAACATCACACTGCCCCATAAAATGCACACAGCTAGGTATGGCTGATATGGCCTCGAATCTGTATTGCAATATAATCTAAATTATGTGCGATAACGATATGTATTGTGGTATATTATTTTTCTTCTTTATATTTGTCAAAATGACTGCTGATGAACATCCGCACTTTCCAGACACATTGCAGCAGAACAACTTCAAGAAGGATGTGAATGCCATTTAAAGAAAATTTAGTGCGCAAGATTTATTTAAAGAATATTCAAATCTTTTTCCAAAAAATGTAACACAAAAATTCTCACGACAGAAATAAAGATAAAAATATTTTCAATTAAATAAAAGCTAAATATTATGAAAAAGTGTTCAACCTCATCTGCTGGTCTTCCTGGTTGCTTATTTATACATTTAATATCCCACAAAAAAGAAACCTGCAAATATGTGATTTAAAAATGCTTTAAGTTCAACAGGTTTCTTTCCCGTTAAATGAAAAACAACAAACTTTAAAATGTTAATATCTAGAGGGAAGACAAACACAGAACATGAGCATCCTTACGTACCTGGTGCAAGCTTGATGAGATAATCACAATGCATAACTGCGATGTAGTGTAGACCAAATCTCTACCTTTGGCTAAATTTATATCATTTCTGCCTTATACCATGTATATTGCCCACTATTACGCTCAGCCATGTTTGTCTTGAACAGAAGTCTGTTGCTTATTCTCCTACGGCCGTTTCCGGTGTTTTTAGATCGATCTGCGCGTGTCAAAGTGATTTATTCCAATCGAATGTGTGGCGAATGTCAGTACTTGTGATAATCGGGTAGAGTATTTTCCGGACCCATGTACAAAGTTAAATTCTAATCCCAACTATGATCAGATTAAAGACATTTTCCACATGTAAACATAGCTATTGTCTTTCCAACTTTCACATTAACAGAAGTCAAAGCCTGATATAGGTGCTGTGATGACTTTAGGTTTTTGGAGACTCCTTTTAGCACCCACTGGTCTGCTCTTAAGTTATACTTGCTTGGAAAGCCACAACTGAATGTTGGCACTTTTTTTTTCATGTCTGCCATTCTTTTCTGTCTAATAACCTCAACCTGCTCTTTTGATCTCATTATGGTGTTCACTTCACTGTTCACAGTTGGGAGTAGCAAATTAAAAGTCTGATGTTCAAACTGAGCAAACCCCCAAAATGCTGACAAATGATTTTCTCATGATGTGCACCGGATGGGAGGCGCCTGTGTGATTTTTAGCCATTTTAAGTTGTAGCAAATGGTGTTCTAATTTACTCCTCACATCTTAAAACATAATTAAACAAACATCTCATATCTAAAAAATTAAAAAACAAAAAAAATAGATATGTTACTTGAATCTCCCTGTGTTGTTAGAATTTAAAGTGTTACCGTTGGTGTCTTACAGTATTAATTTGTCCTAAAATGTAACTGTTATCCTGTAGTTAATGTTGGACCCCACAAAGTAAAACGGCTTGTTTCTCTATAATTACGCCTCCTGCACCCACCCCCGCTGCGCTCCTCTCCTCTTGTGCAGAGCCGCAGCAGCTCGGACTGAGAGAAATAATGCTGAGCTTCTTCTCAAACAGTATTCTGACAGTGAATTTGAAAAGCACACAATGAAACTTTGTTATATTAAGTGCTCAGATGTTTGGCTTATTTTATTTTCTTTTTTGTAAAAAAAACAGAGTCGATGCCTATTTCAGTTGCTAAATCTCCAGGCTTTAGATGGAGCCCAAACCAACAGAGCTGATTCCAGCAAGCAATCTTTCCAGCCCAGTATATACAAAAAAGCCGTGGGTGTTGTTTGCACCCGTTTACTGAACATTCTGAGATGCCACAGATCAATTAATTAACCACACAATGCTGTTATAAGATTACATAAGAAGCTTGATACATGGCTAACACACATTAGCATTAGCATGTAGCCACTTACTTCTCTGTCCATCAGCCGTTTTTGTTCTTTGATCCAGCTGCTGTTCTTTAGGAATGTAGAATAAAATCCTGTGATACATGCAGCCAAACAGGTGTTTTTTCGCAGAGAAAGCAAAAAATATAACAAAAAAAGTGTTTTAAGGTGCCAAAAACTGAAGCAGCTATGAGCTGTAAGGAGGAGGAGAGTTTGGAAATTTAGCAGAGGTGAGCCGCTCTGCCTGCAGGGGCAGTGCAGACACCTCTAGCACTTCCTTGTTTTCAACTAGTGATGTCACTAGTTGAACACTCAGTCGTTTTCTAGTAGAGGGAGGGACAGCTGCTCAGACAGCAGAATTCAGGAGGATTACTCAGATATGCGTTACAGATCTTTGTACGCCAAAACCACCCGACACAAGAACAGTTTCCTTCCCCAGTCTTTCGCTCTGATGAACTCTGTGTAGTCAGAGTGTGAGTCCATTCACATAACAATAAACTATAACTCTGCACTGCTGTATATACTCACTGTACAATAACCCCGGTTTGGTGTATATATTATCCTTTATTATTTATTTGTATTTTTTTTTATTTCACTTATTTAAGTTCTGTACTGGAGAGAAAAGTTGCCGGAGTCAAATTCCTTGTATGTGTCATACTTGACCATTAAAGCTGATTCTGACTAAGCCAAAAAACACTCTGGTGGAGTTTTTGTATGAGAAAATTACCAGATGGTTGAAAACTCAAAAAAATTGATTTTACATGATATAGGCCCTAAATATTAATGTGTCCAAATATATATATATATATATATATATATATATATTAAAAACAGACAGTCTCATAGGGTGTAGTAATTTTTCACTAGACCATAGCTTGGAAGTCAGATCTACTTTTTAAACAACAGCCAGCGACCTTACAGTAGTATTTGACAAACACATTCTTTGTGAATCTGTGTCTGATTCCTCCGGATGTTTTCAGGTGTTATAATCGATTTAATGCACTTGATGAAACCGGGCGGCTTCGACGTCTCCCTCTTCTACCGGGATATCGTGAGCCCGCCTGAGGACGAGAGCGAGCTTGGGCTGCAGCTGGAGCCTTGTGACAAACTGGAGGACCTTCAGAAACGGGTCCGAGCCAGAGAGACCAAGAAGAGAGCCATGGCCAGGTAACATTGGTAAAATATACTTCTATTACTCCACTGGGAATAGGTTTTCCCTTAGCCATTTTTTGTACTATGAAAATATTTGCAAATAAAAGTAAAATGTTGTTTCAACAAATCGTTTAAAACAAAACAGACATCTTAAGTAGGGGGTGAGACAGACACAGGAGAGGCAGCAAATGCGTTGGACAAATATCAGAGATCTGTTAGGAGTGCCAGGAATAAGTACTTTGCCGACATCATCACTGCCCATTCCGGGAACCAAAGGGCTTTCCATAAAACTTTAAATGTAGTTCTGTCACCTGAAATCTCTCTCCAACCTCTGTTGAGAAAAGCTGGCCTCGACCCAAATATCCTTGGGATTTTCCGGCCAATTTCAAAACTCCCTTTTTTATCAAAATTGCTGGAAAAGGTTGTTTATAACCAGTTGTTGCTCTTCCTACGTGATCTTTGTGTTTTCGATACATTTTAGTCTATCCATCCATTTGCTGAACCGCTTACTACTCAAGGAGTTGCGGGGGGGCCGGCGCCCATCTCCAGCCGTCAACGGGCGAGAGGCAGGGCACGCCCCGGACAGGTTGCCAGTCCATCACAGGGCCACACATAGAGACAGACAGGACAAACAACCATGCACGCACACACCCAAGGACAATTAAGAGTGATCAATTAACCTGACAGTCATGTTTTTGGACTGTGGGAGGAAGCCCGAGCAAACGGAGGGAACCCACTCATGCACGGGGAGAAAATGCAAACTCCATGTAAAAAGGCCCTGGGCCGGGAAACGAACCCAAAACCTTTTTGCTGGAAGGCATAAGTGCTAACCACTGCGCCACCGTGCAGTACATTTTGGTCTGATTTTAAACAGTTTCATGGTACAGAATCTGCTCTTTTTAGAGATTTTAATATTTTTTTAGCCGCTAATTCTGGCTCCCATGCTGTTTTGGTTATGTTGGACCTTTCAGCTGTGTTCTTTACCCCTGCTGCCCTCCCTTGTGGTGTACCGCAGGGCTCTATTCTTCGCCGCCTTTTGTTTAGTATCTATATCATGCATTGTCAAAGTTGAAGCCTGTTTTTTTTTTTTTTGCTGCTAATGACTCTAAGACCTAGCTTATTGTCTTTACTCCCCATGGTTCATCTTGCTCCTCCCTTGATCCTTCTGTATTCCCCTTCAATGTCAGGTTTACCGACGTCATAAAACGAGCGACAGCCTAGAATGTAAACAAACTGGTCTACTGGTTAGCTGCTACCTGAAGCCATCTACAGGGTGAGTGTTGTAGTAAGCCCGCTGTTTTGTAACCTGCTGTGTTGCTGTGGGATGTTTGAATCGCGTTGTTTTGGTATTTGTATGGTCGCGAGGTGATTCTGTAATTTCGGCCGGCGGTGTCGTCATTTCCGCATGGAGCGCGTCTATTGTCTTGAGTGCGGCCAGAGTACGCGTTGTGTTCACATGATACGTGGCCGCTCGTACCTGGACTCGGATACTACCTCCAAGGCAGGTCTCTCTGGCCGTATCCTGGCACGGTCCAGTCTGTGTTCACATGGTACGAAATAAGTGGATTTTGACCAAATACCGTACCCGAGTACGGACTCCCGTACCATGTGAAAGCGCCCTTAATTTCTTTACCTCAAGGTTGGACTACTCAAATTCCCTCATCTTTATATTTTTAAAGCAGCACTTTCTCACCCCCAGCTGATTCAAAATGCATCTGCAATATTTTTGACAAATACTGGCCATTGGCAGCATATCGCCCCGCTTTTAGCAAGTCTTCACTGGCTCCCTGTGCACTTTCGGGTACGTTTTAAAATGTTATTGTTCGTCTTTAAGTCATTGAATGGCTTGGCCCCTCTATATATTTCAGAGCTACTCACCCCGTATACACCGGGCAGTGTCGGTCAGCTGACCGGCGATTACTACAGATTCCGAGACTCCGCTGTAAAACCTATGGTGTAAGTTCTTTCTCAATTTGAGTCCCAAAACTGTGGAATGATCTTCCCCTGGATGTCAGACTCTCAAGTCTCGTTTGAAGACACACTTCTACTCTGCTGCTTTTAGTGCCTAGTTTCTCTTCTGTTTTATTTATCTGCTCTTTTATATGCTTGTTTTTTATGATTTATTAATTTCTTTTAATTCAGTTCAATTCAGAATCAGAATCAGTTTATTGGCCAAGTATGTCACATACAAGGAATTTGACTCCGGCAAACTTTTTCCTCCAGTACAGAACTTGAATAAATGAAATAAAAAAAGAAAAAAAGAAAAATAAGAACAAAAATAAGTAAAAATACAAATAAATATCAGATCGTAAATAATAAAGGATAATATATACACCAAGCCGGGGTTATTTTACAGTGAGTATGTACAGAAGTGCAGAGTTATAGTTTATTGTTATGTGAGTGCACTCACACACTGTGACTAGACAGAGTTCGTCAGAGCGACAGCCTGGGGGAAAAAACTGTTTTTGTGTCGGGTGGTTTTGGCGTACAACGCTCTGTAACGCCGACCTGAGGGGAGGAGCCTAAACAGATTGTGGCCAGGGTATGAGGGGTCAGAGGTGATTTTCCTGGCCCGCTTCCTGACCCTGGCCCGGAATAGGTCACTTTAATTTATATAGTGCCAATTCACAACAAATGTCATCTCAAGGCACTTTACAACAAAAGTCATTTCAATGCAATTATACAACCATTCCAATCAGTTAAAAGTTTCCTATGTAAGGAATCCCAGTAGATTGTGATGAGTAGATTAGGTCTTTTGACAAATGGCCTGTACCAAAGCGCTTTAAATATCATTCAGACACACTTTCTCCCACTGGATATGGAAAGCTAGGTTTTAGCCACAGCTGCCCTGGGGTACACTGACCACCACCAGTAGACAATGGATGATCTGTCTTGCCACCATCAAGACAGCCGGAGCTGAGGCTCAAACCTGCAACCCTTGAACGCCTAATCCCTGAGGCACAGTCGCTCCTTTTAGAGGGTTCAGTGAGCTGCACTTCTGGTCAAAAAAGAAGTAAAGCTTAATCAAAACTTACTTTCTGCCACCCATTGCTGCTTGAGGGAGAATGCATTTACTAGGTGAAGTAAATAAACTCTAGTTGACCAGTGATGACACAGCAACGGTAGGTAGACCCACCAGAAAAAGTCAGCACCCCCTGCTGGGGGGGATTGTTTCGCAATACTGACACTCCAGTGCAGAAGTATAAAAGGAAAACATCTCCGTTGACACATGTGCATGTCTGTGCAAACTTGCTGGGCTTAACTTTATTTTTTTCTAACTGGTTATATTTCTTTCCACTCTGATATGTCTGCGTGTAATATTTTACTTATTTAAAAAAAAAACAATAAAATCTCCAGTCAGTTCTATACATTCAGCTTTTTTAAGTTGTAAAGCACAATATCAAATTAATTGTTAATTGTACGAACTGAAAGCAAGGAAGTCAGGAAAAAAAGGTTCTTTACTGATGATCAAAGAGAAAAAAATAATGGAGAAAAAAATGAGCTAGATTTAACCACAAAAGCTATATACAACAAAACAAATATTTCCATTTAACACTTTCCAAGGTTTTCTTCTGCTGGAGGTTGGTCATCAGAAAGTGTGCACAGAGACAGAAAAATAAGCTTTAAACGAGCCTGGCTTACCTATTTGTCTTCTTGTTTATTCATCATTTGCAAACAAAACATTTCTACCCGTGTGTTCACACCCAACCCCTTGCTGTGCTGCGTTCAGGTTAACCCTGAGTCTTGGTGAGGGTCTAAATGTAGCAGTGGGGGTGTATGCGACTGCTGTTGCAGCTCGGAAACCTGCGTCCATCAGACTCTACAGGGAAACCAACGAACCAGTGCGCAGCAAAACGCGCACCTTCCACACTCAGACCGGCAGTCTGCTGCTGCCCAGTGAGATAAAGAAAGCCCAGGTACGCGACAAATGGGTTGAAATCTAAATTATCACTGTAGTTTGTTTTTAATTACGTTGTTCACTTTGTGTGTGTGCTGTAGGTGTATGGTAAGAAACAAATCGTGATGGAGAAGGATGAAGTGGATGCCATCAAGAAGTTTGACAACCCGGGACTGTTTCTGATTGGATTTAAACCTATGGAAAAACTCAAGCTGCATCATCATATCCGACCTTCTGTCTTCATCTACCCCGAAGAGGATGAAGTGAAGGGTAGATCTGTGTATCTTTTCAGGTGTACATTTTATACGCTTCGAGTAAGCCGAGTATGAAAGATTTTTTGTTGTCGTTTTCCACCAGGAAGTGCCTGTCTGTTCTCTGCCCTGTTGAAGAAGTGCAGTGAACGAAATGTGTTTGCTCTGTGTCGCTCCATCTTCCGCCGAAACTATCCACCTAGATTTGTTGCCTTGGTCCCTCAGATGGAGGAGGTTGACGAAGGGAAAGTACAGATTACACCTCCAGGTAAAACACTGTTGGGCTCAGAGGGCGGCTGGAGGATTTATGGTTAGTCCAGGTTGATAAGCAAGGTTATTCACAACAGCTTGACATACAGAAAAGGAGCAGCCCTGTTTACAAATCAGCAGCTAAAGTTGCAGTCCAAACTTGTTTTTTTCTTCCATTCTTTCCATCCGTTTCTTTTTGTCTGTCTTTTTTATTTCTCTGTCTGTTGTCCAGATTCGTTTTTTTCAAGCTGGCTGACTGTAGAAATATCCACCGTAAAGTCGAGATTTTAAAGACACACCCCGTAACTTTGCAGATTTGCCCTCTGTCGCCCTCTCATGGCTTGTGGCATAATGTCACTGTTGTAAAAATAAATCTCCATGGAGCCCATCTCAAGAAGTGTACTGACAGCTTTACAAGCTCACCTGCCAAAACATCAAACTAACAGTTGGTAAACTGTCAAACTGTTTCCCCCGGCACTGTATCACATCATGCCCAATCCAGTAGTAACACAGCCAGTTCAGCATCCATACATCCTGCTGTATCGTCTCACTCACAGAAGCTGGCCACACAAAACTGAAAAGTTGCAACACTGGGTTTTAAGAGCTAATCCTACTTTAACATAAGTAACCGTTTGACGGAAAAGATCTTTCAAGCAGTGAAAGTGGTTAACCAGCCTTCTGCAGCAGTGAAGCTCCAGCAGCTTTCAGCTCTTGCAGCCCAGTTTTTTTTTTCCTCGCTTCTCCTGATAGCGTCTTCTTTGGTTTCTCTGGTGGAGCTGCCATGGCTCAAGTCTCAAAACCACTGGGTTTTTTTTATATCACTAGGTAGCGTTTAGAATACTGCCTTAAAGGAAAACTCAGTCAGTACATCAGGGAAAGCAGTCTGCGGGTGAAAAGTTCTGTAGTGCGGTTTTTCAGCAGGAGAACCCCACCCCACCCCCAAAAGAAGTGACAGCTCCAAAAACGAACATAAAAAATGGTGGGTCACCATAACGTTTCAAAAACACGTTTTTACTGTGTAAAAGTTACTGTGTGAGTCTTTAAAATTATTATAAGGAACTGGAAACTTGATTCAGGAAAAGTCTGGAATTTGTTTGTGAAAAATGTTTGGGTTGTTATTCATGAAGTTTGGAACAAGATCATCTTTATGTTTGCTTTGATTCATGGTGGCGTTTTTAAGTTTTGCAAAAAGTCAACAGATTTAAACTAGAACTCTTTTAGCAGATTTAAACTGTTTGCATACTAATTAGGCCTGGACGATATGGACCTCGATATTTTTCAGTTGAAATCCCATATTAGATATATAGCTAGATATTTTTCTTCCCAAAAAGAGTCCAAGCTGCATGTCTAAAATGCACACAGGCACTTTTATTGACATGCAGCTGTAGATGTACATTACAAAACAAGGTCAAAAATGAAGGTACTGAGAGGCCAAGAAGACAAAAATAAGTGAAAGCATAGTTGTTTTTTAGTATGTTGTAAAAAACATACGTTGGGCATACGTAGTATGCATTGAACATTGGTTGCCAACCGCCATACACAGAATTTTATGTCTTTTGGTATCATAGTCTGTGTATTTTGCCATAAGTTTTAAATGTCCTACATTATTGACCTCACCATACATTTCAAATATTCATTGAATGCACCACAGGTGTGCGGTGCAGCTTAGTACAGACAGACAAGCTTCTGCTTTTCTGCATTGTGAAGGGCAGATGGTGTTCTAATTACAACAGACACACTAATACCTAGAGCTGGGTATCGATTCATCTTTCCAAAATCAATTTGTTTCCGATTCTCAAGAGTTAAAATCGATTCACACAATCTGATTCAATCAATCTGTTCCATTTTGATAGTGATATAGGTCATTTGTTAAACAATTAAACCAAGTTTGGACTTTTAAATCTATTTAATTCTTAGGAATCGATTTTTTAATAAATTCTTTGATTAATAACCGTACTGGGACTCTGATGACGTTCTCACCTCTCAGAGAAGTGGTGCATACTGAGTACCTTTGCGTACCAGTGTTACACCAAGCACTGCTAACGAGCGGCCCTTCTGCTTTCGTCGGTCTCCATTCTGCTGTCTACTTCCAGATTGCATGCAGCTGTGGGGTTGCAGTGAGATTCACACAGACGGAGGGCAGAATATGAACTGGTCTTAACAAAATAAATATATTGGATCGTTCTTGTATCTTATATGAAAACATTTTAATATTTCTTTTAAACTCAAAATATCGTCCAGCCCTAATACTAAGGTATTTTCATTTCCCGGGAGATGTGTAGATGTTTCTCCATTTTCCTTTCGTCAGGTTTCAATGTCATCTACCTCCCGTATGCGGATGACTTGCGAACCATTGACCCTCCTAGATGTCCGGCAGCCTCACAGACACAGGTTGACAAGATGAAGGAAATAATCTACAAGCTCCGCTTCAAATACAGGTTAGTTTAGGTAAAAACATAAAATGTCCTGATGTAGGACACTGGTGTTCAGTGACGGCTTTTTCCTCCCTCCTGGTAAAGATTTGCAAAAAGCCTTCATAAAAATTCCACATTTGATTGCAGTAGTATATCTCACACTGAGGATTTGGGAGAAATCGGAAACATATTTCTTACCACAACACTTCTGCTGTTTACAGACCATTTTTCCAGTTTCTAGTCTTCTCTTATAACATTTCAAAGGTTTCCGCACAAAAAAGAGGGATCTTTGACTTTTCTTTGCATAATCTGTCTAGTTTTCTATAAGATGCAGAGATGTGTATGGAAGAACGTTAATGTGGCTGATAGATCATTCCTGTGTTTGATTTTTTTTTTTACATGTTGTCCCATAAGTTTTTATTTCTATGGTTTACAACATTGTATTTTGTCATATTTCAGACACCCTAGAAGACGTGGTCAACCACATAGAGGGCAACAAAGTTAAATCAGCTCAAGGGCATGGAGATCTGTGTTTAATTCAGTGGCAGTTATGAGCAGTTTATATAAATGAAAAGTTATATTTAATTTCCCACAGCCCCTCCACCATGCTTAGCAGTGGGCATGAGGTGCTCACTGTTGAGGTCAAAGTCCCAGTAGAGTTGATCGAACTCCACACATTTACATACGTAAAGGTAGAACAGACCGGAGACGTCTTGATTGTAACCCCGGTGACACTCTATGGCGGAAGATAGCAGGCAAGCTGAAGTCTTTCTGCAGCAGGTATACGCCAGAAAGGTTCAGCAGACAATTGTGTCCAACAGTAAATGGATAGATTGTTACAAGGGAGAGACAGACTGAAGGACGCAGTAAAGCAGACGGCGACGGAGGCGGTCATGGCTGGGAAAATGGGGACAATCACCAGACATTTGTTGCAACAGTCAGTCACAACTGCTTTAAGGCTGTAACCCGGGCTTTCCACTGGACGTGTCATTAGCACGTTTTACTCGCGTATTCTGTTTCTTGGCCCTTTCCACGGGGGGGGTCAGCAGTACGTAGCAGCAGGGAAGCAGCTGTCACCGAGAGAGCCCGAAATCATCAGAGATCAGCAAAATCACGCGTGGTTTCGTCAGTAAACGCAACAACAAGCAGGAAAAAGACTACAACATGGCTCCAAAAGGTCTGCGTTTTATGTTCTGTCCATGTTACATTCGCCAATAAGTTTATTTTATGTTATCCCTCGAAGTGCAAAAGAATAATGTTAGTGGCGATCCGAGGTAGTGTAGACCCTCCCACGTCCTACTGACTTCTCACGGGGCCGCACAGGTAGGAAAGTAAAGCTACCGGAAAGAAGCACCTTTGTTTTACCTTTTGTTCCTGTGATGGGGCAAACTCGTGCTGCTTTCGCCTCCGATGGACAGTATTATATTGATTACAGCGGTGGCTAACAACCGCGTATGACGTGCTGCTGCTGTAACATGCTGCTGACGCGTCCGGTGGAAAGGAGGGGTTAGTGGAATCTATGGCTGTGAGAGAGCTAAATTAGCAGTCGGTGCAACAGTCATACCGAATGACTGCAGACCACAGATTCAAGGTCATGAGCAGAGATGCTATTACAATTCTCTGACAACAAAAGATGATCATGGCACCGTTTTAAGGTTTAAAAACTGCATTTTGTGTTTACTTCTGTTGTCTTTGACTAATACTGAAATTCGTTTGATCTAATATGTTTTTAAGTGTAACAAACGTGCAAAAACAATAAGAAATCAGGAAGGAGGCAAACACTTTCTCACCACTGTATGGTTCCAAGGAAACAGGAAGAAACAGATTAGTCATTAACAAGTATAAATAAAAAAACAGTGTGTCGGAGGTGCTTCTTTACTGTCTTCCGGGATGTTTACAGACATTTTTTCCAATCGATTCCAACTTACAACAAAATGCAATGTCAATTACGTCACTGCCATCCACCATGACAGTTGAGCAGGACTTTCAATCTGTGCTCCACGCCAGTAGTTGGTTATACAGAACTTGCTACCACAAACAACATTTTTCATGTTTGGGTGTGTCTAAATTTCACAAACAAACTGACCAAGTGGACCAAGACCATTATAGAGCACCGAGTAATGCCGAGTTCACACCACGTGCTTTGTCGCCATCAAAAAATGCTCACTAAGTGACTAGTATGAAGCCTATACAGTTTTAAGGTTAAAGCTTGCAAAGCTGTCCACTTGCTGAGCAAAAAAAAGAGCACTTCCTCTGATGCCGGATTTTTTAAACGAGGGTGGATCATGCTCAGATTTTGCTCAGACTACAACTAACATGGGGCACTGCAGTAATGTCAGCGGAATTGCAGTTTGTTGCAAATTGGAATAAACGCTTCAAAATATCCTAGAGGACAGCAAAGAAGCACCTCCTAGACGCTCTGTACTCACAGGGAAATGGTGTTGGCCATTCATCACAAAACATTGGTGAAGTGAAGGGAGTTTTGTTGCAGATTTTGCCTTATTTAGAGGCTGCACTTTGGCTGACCCCACAACTCCCATTTCATGGATGTACGTGATCCCGACTGGATATAAACTTCTGCCAAGTGGCTCTAAACTTGTCTGGGAGAGTAGGCGAACTTAATGCTTGCTGTAAATAAAGAACTTCCCCTTTAATCTTATACCCAGTGAATGTAATATTTTTATGCCATTAGCAGAATATACAGAAATTGCATAAGTCTGTGCTGCTGCATTTGAAGATGCTTTTCTTTTAAGGTTTTAAGTGCCATGAATATTGGAAGACACTGTTAGTTCTGCAACCATATTCATACACCATAGAATAATAGTCCCACAGCTTTGATTTGTGATGGCATCACATTTATGTATTTATTTGCTTTCTCTCTGTAAGCTTCTTCATCTTCATGTCATTTAGGAGTGATGCGTTTGAGAACCCAGTCCTCCAGCAGCACTTCAGGAACCTAGAGGCCTTGGCTCTGGACATGATGGCTCCAGAGGACATAGAGGATCTCATCAGTAAGAAGAAGATTAAAAGCTTTTTGTTCACCTATCACTGTTTAATTTGGATGCTATATTTGTTTCTTCTATTTATTTCTTTTTTTCACCTCAGTGCCAAAGGTGGACCAGATTGACCAACGACTCGGTTCTTTGGTCGAAGAGTTTAAAGATCTGGTCTACCCTGATGGGTACAACCCAGAGAGCAAGCCTGCTCCCAAACGGAAAACGGGTCAGATTCCTGATTTAGTTATTGTTCCTATATTTCAGATGCCATGTTTAAAACTTGGTCACATATATTTAAAAAAAAATTTTTTGCATGCAGCGGAGGCCGGAGGCGGAGCCGAGAAGAAGCCCAAAGTGGAGGTGACACAAGACGAGCTGAAGGCCCACTTTCAGAACGGCACTCTGGGAAAGCTGACCGTGCCGGTGCTTAAGGAAGCCTGCAAGCAGTTTGGGATCAAAACTACTGGGACCAAGAAGCAAGATCTAATAGATGCTCTTAGTGACCGACTGGGTCCTTGAAGATATTTCAGAAATCATCTCCATTTTCAAAAACGTTTTGTTGGCTGGATTAATGTAGTGAAAGCTAAGTGACTCAAGTCAGGGGTCCAGTTAGCTAAATGTTTTCATTTACTAATATTGTGAAAGTCCCGGTTTGCAGGATTAATTTGACATTGGAATTTCTGAGATCTTTCATTCTAGGTGATGGTTACCACAACACTGTAAAGAAACTGAAGCTAATAAAAAAAACATACTGTATTGTGACATGTATGTAAACAAACTGAAATCAGTTATAAAAGCAGCTGTGATTTGTATTATTTCAACTCAGGGGCATGGCTATTGGTGGCCCTGGGGGGGCTTAGGCCCACCCACTTTGGACAACAGCCCACCCAAACAAATTACATTTCTAATTACATTTTATTTTTTGTCAAATGTTTCTCTAACTGTGAGGTGCCTACACTTCAAAAAGACCAGACTTTGGATTCACTCAGATGGATTTTTTTTTTTTTTTTTTTGGACCAGTATCAGGTTCAGTCAGTCCGGTGAAAAACCTTGAATTACAAAAATAAAACTCCAAATTAATCATGCAGACAAAATTAATGTATTTTACAGACTACAATTTAAAAAATTTATACTTCAGCAAAGCCATTTAATTTAGATGGAAGGCAAGTATTCAGCTTTAGATTAAAGTATAATTTAACTCAGTTTTATGCATTAGCTGCTTATCACAGAGCTGATTCATTGCAAACAAACGAGGAGGAAACAAACTATGGTTCTTAAATACACAGTGCGTTTACCTTACATTATACTACTTTTTATAAACAATTCCATTTTTATAGTGTCAATTTTAATCTTTGTAAATATTTTAATAGGTTTTAACTAAGGACTTTGGGTAACTATATAATAGGTAGGAAACACTATCTGCATAAAAAAATTAATCAAACTTGACATTTTCATACCATTTCATCTTTTCATACCAGTATAATTTTTAAAATTGAATGCAGTAACAATTTCTAACATTTCCCAAAGCATAAATAAATTATCCTGTAATACAGTACATTTGTTTACGCAAACATAAACAGCAAATATGATAAGTCTATGTAAGTATGAGTCCAAGAGCCCATCTAGATCAAAGTCTTCCTCACAGTAGAAAGTGGTTTTGCTCTTTGTTTTGCCGTCTTCTATCTGCCACACACGGCTCAAATGACTGCTGCATGTATGTAAGATCTACTCGGCATGCGAGCTCTTGATTGCTTTAAGTCAGCTCACCTGAATGGCACAGGAGCGATATGGCAGCCTTACTTCTGTCAACCTGCCCCTGTGAATGAATAATGGAATTGTAAAGTGTCTTTGAGGGTATTGAAAAGCGCTATAAAAATGCAATCCATTATTATTAAACATGAACCATGGTGATGTTTGCAGTTTCCAGTTCTGTCTAACCGACTTTCATAGAGCACAGAGTGAAAATCCTCCAAATAACCCCTGAACCAAACAAACAATTTCTGAGACATTCTGAACTGCGAGGGGAGTAGAGCTAACAATTAATTACAAAACATGGTAAAATGAAGCCGTTTTGGGGCAGATAATGCCGATATACTCCAATTATATGGATATACGCTGATTGTGACTGGATAGAAGCTTCTCCCGAAAGACACCAAGTGGCTCCAAACTATTCTGGGTGAGTAACTGAACATAATACTTGCTAAGACTAAGGTCTACGTTGAAAGAAAAGCAAACCTCTGCTTTAATATGTTTTAAACAGCCTAATTTAAATCATATTTATATGGCCCAACCATTTTTTGGTTGGGCCAACCTAAAAAGCTATTTCTAGCTACTCCACTGTTTTAAACTGAAAGAGTTTGCAGTTCGGCAGCATTTCCAGTTCTGCTGGAAACGAGGTGCGCCCTTCCATAGGTAGGCCTCATTATATGCATACTTGAAGTTCTTTTTTTTTTTTTCTACACTACATTGTTCCTGTTGAGGGCAGGCCTGTGAAGGGAGTGTCACTGCACAAAGCAGGAAGAAATCTTAGCCCACGTGTGAGCTTTGCCCGATCTGTATGGATTGAGACTAAATGTCATTCCTTGGGAGGGTTTATTCCAGAGCACTCACAAGGTAACAACTCCTCAGATACATTCTGCTGTCATGAAAGGCTAACACCCACTTTGTACATGATTTGATCCTTTGATTAAAGTGATTAGATTCAGTTCTATTTTTGGAGTAATGTTACAAAACCTGATGAGCCTTTTGGTGTCTTTTCTAAAACCCCGACAGAGATTGATGCTGTGCCTCCCGCTGAAATGGAGTGTCAATGTGAAAACAATGCCGAGGCTGCGTCTGCTGGTAGGAAAGTTTGAAATCTTCTATTTATTAATTTTTTCTTAAAAGCTCCTAAACATGTGAAAATGCACCATGATTACATATTCCCACAACTAAGAACTGTTCAGAATGGGCTGTGACATTGAATGTAGAAATCAATTTCTAATCATAGAGAAGGAATTGAATCTGCTAATGCTGAACTGCCTTGTAACTCGTGATACAAGTGAAGACACACTTCCTCTGCTAAATAAATAGCACTGCTGTACTGATGTCCCTCCCTCCTTCATGTTGTCCAGGCTGGTTCATGGGCGGCAGCAATGTCCAGATGGGATCATTCGCTGTGGTGGGCTATCTCCTCTACAGGTTTTCACAAAGTGAGTCGCCACCACCAGCTTCCATACTCACAATCTCATGCGAACAGTTGCTGCATTGTTCTGCTAATGTGTAAAGGACAGGCATGTCTGGACCTCTACACGAATATGTAAAAGTATTTGTTCCCAAAGACAGAATTGGTTTTGCTTCATTTTTAACACATTTAAATATTGATCAAGAGGAAAACAGAGAACCGCTTTGTTAAATCCAGCAGTTGTGGAGAGGTGTGTTCAGTTTCCTCATACCCAGACTGCTGAAAAATAAGGGCTTTGGGATATGGAAAAAAATTCTATCACAATAATATTTTTCATATAATTCGAATATAATCACAGCACAAACAAATCCCTATATTTAACATTCCCTTGTCCTGACTGAATACATAAGGCTTTTTTTTAAAGATTTATTTTCATTAGTTATAGTCATAAAACTATTCGTAAACATTAACGGAGGTTAGGACTGGGTGATAAAAAACTTTTTTAACCCAAATGTGACTTTTAATAGTAATCTATTTTTCCCCCTTTCTATTTTTGAAAAGAAATTACAAATGACACAAAACGTGTTTTCTTTCTCAGAGTTGACCTAAATTCAAAGTCCAAATAAATCTATCTTGTAAAACAAGATGGAATGCCTTGGATAGGCTGACATCACTTTGATATGTTGCCCAGCCCAACTGAAGACTTATACAGTCAATAAATCATATGTATAGAAACTGTCTGATGACAAGAAGTAGGACAAAGGAGCTGATAAAGTAACCCATCCTTTCCCATGTCAGAATAGATGAGAGAATTATTCACACCTCTGAGTCAGGAAAGGGTCACATAACCATTCCCGAGACTTTTCAGTCTCCAGCTAAACACGGTGTAAGCCATTATCCACAAATGCAGAAAAACCTTCTCAGGAGTGGTCTGCCTACCAGAATTGCTCCAAGACCTCACAGACGACTCATCCAGAGGGTCTCAATACCACTAAAAACATCTAAAATACTGCAGTTCTCGATTGCTTTGTTGGAGGTCGGTGGTAATGATTCAACAAGAAGGACAGAACTGCAGACAAATCATCTAAATTACATCTATGGGAGTGTTCCAAGCACAAAAAGTAACCAAAAGTCCATCTCGTGTTTGCCAAAAACATCCTAATGATTCGCTAAACCTCTGGGAGAATGTTCAGGAGCCGTTAATTCTGCTCTCTACCAGAAAACCCTGGAGTTCCATGAGTTTGTGACTCTGAACTCGAGTGAACTTGGGTTTCGTAGCTAAACGACCATCTGAAGCGCAGGGCGGCACGTAGTGTAAGGCAGCGTTTCTCCTAACCTGGTCCTCAATGAACACTGCCCTGCATGTTTTTGATGTTTTTTGCGGCTTTAACACACATGATGCACACTATTTAACTCACCCAAATAACACTGCTGATGTTATTTGGACATTTGTTTTTTCACTGTTCATATTCTGCTTACTTCGTGGAAGGGTGAAGCTCAAGTTTATTTATATATCACGTTTCCAACAGTGACATTGCCCAAAGTGCTTCACAAGATGACACAAAGTGAAGAAAAATGAACAATAAATATAGAAATAAGTTTACCTTACCTGTGTATACTCTATTTAAAAAAAATAATTTATAGTCAGTTGCACCTTCTAATCAGAGTATACCACTTTATTTTCAACACTGCACAGTATGCCCTACTAAAGTTTTTGTCGTTAACGCACATATTTTTTTTAATTCTTAAGTTTATCTTTTATACTTTTGATACTCCCTGTCACTTTGCTGCTGTTAAATCTTAATTTCCCATTTGTGGGGCAAAAAGGCATTATTCTATTCTACTCTGTTTCAGTTGTTGGCTGATTAAGAAGGTTTTTCTACACTAAGTATAATCACCTGGAAGCAGGGAGGTTCAATTCGTAACTCTGTTGCCCACCTTGCTTCTCTGCCCGATTCCCGCGAAGAAACTATGAATAAATTCCAGAAAAACCTTAGGGATAAAAGGAATCTGTAGCATACAGGATGTCCATCTCTAAATGTCATTGTCAGATGGCCTAATCAAAGTCCAACTTAAAATCATATCAGGTGCTGAATGCACCTTACATAGGCTAAATGTGTCTAATAACTGTCCAGTGGCAGAACTACAAAAGGGACACAACATTTAGGCAGTTGTAGTTTAAGTGAAGTTTTGATTTAAAGTAAATTAATCTGTTATTGAAAAAAAGGTAAAAACCATTCAACCTTTGCCACCACCTTCAAAAGGATTACCTACTATGTATTGCAATATCACAAGATTAAAATCAGAGTTTCCGAGAGTTGAATGACCGGATGTGGAAAAACACTATGAATACTTTCACAAGGCACTGTGTTTTCTATTTAATAATACAAGGAGTGTTAATATGTCAGGAAAATCGCCGCAAATAATTTTTATCCAGATGTTTGACGCAGTTTGATTTTCCTGCAGCTCTACCTGCCCTGATCCGATGGCCGATCCGATTTTTCTGCTACATAACTGGTGAGGTTTTTCACTTAGACACGTCATGCTCCACCATGTGGCTCGGCTGTAGCTGTTATCTGTTATAAACAAATGTTTTGTTTGTCCTGCCTCAGGTCTGTCAGCTCTTTGGGGCTGGGTGAGCCGCCTGGTTGGAACCCTCCGTGGTAATCTTATCATCTTTTTAGTGATGTTCCCAAATATGAAGGTTTAAAGAAGCGTAAATGCTTTTACTCTCTTTTAATCTTTAAAACTCTCTTTTTTTTTTTTCCAGGAATCAAGAACTTGTTAAAATGGCTTTCTCGGGTTTGGCGGTTTCTAGTTGGTGAGCACTACTCTACTTGAGAAGCAGGGTTGAGAAACACTGATCTAGAAGATGATATTGCACGTTTTGTAAATTAAATCAAGCCCAGGTTTAATGCAGCTCTTCCATCAAAAGATATACATCATACATCAGGTTATAATTACAACTTAGACTAACGTCCAATTTGATGCTTCCTCAGTATTTTCCTACTTACCTAGCATGACACCCCCCCCCCCCCACACACACACACACACACTCACTCTAATTGGCACCTAATTCAGACAGTCATGAAAATATTCCACAGAGACCTGGATCCATTTATTTGCTAGTTCTGAATCCTTCAGCAGATGTCACTATACAATGTTTCTCAGACTTATTTAGCTTATTATACTAATAAATATTTATATATATATTTATAATATATATTTATACCTATTATAGATTATTATATATAAATACTTATTATAAAAATACATTAAAGTATTGCAAACGTATTAACGAAATCTACTAGATTGTTCCAAAATAGCAGACATTAAGAGAATACTATTCACTTTTCCAACTGGACTGAAAGTACTTTTACAAATATATTAACTAGGAAAATGATTTACATTAGTGAGTGTATTTGCAATCGTCGAGTCAACCCATACTTTCCAAAGATGTCCCTGAAAAGATTAATTTAAGGGCTTCAAAACGGGGGGAGTTTCTTGCATACCAGATTATCCCAGATATCTCCAGATAATTTTTTTCCCTTGCAGTCATAGCCTGAATAGTTTTGTTACCGCCTATACAATAAAAATAAGATATACAATAACAATAAGATATATATATATATATATATATATATAACATTCACTCTTACACATCAAGACATAAGTACTTGCCGATACAGAGTACCAATAGTGATACTACTACCACACACAAAAAAATGCAGCCTTTATTTATTTTTTTGCTTTTGCAATAAATGATGGTGTATTAGATAAAAATAAACTATTGATAAAACAAAACTTTAATTTCAATTGAAAAATACATATTTTCTCTGAAATTATTGCACAGTTTTTTCACACTTTATATATCGGTTCATGGTATCGGTTAACTTTAACCAATACCGATATGGTACAAAAGAACAGTATCGGCACTGATGCCCAATACCAGTATTGTATATATATAATGTAACAAGACAATATCCGATTTTAGACTTATGAGGTTGAGACAACACAGCACGAAAGAGAGCTAGTTTTCAACTGGTCTAGTTACGGTATTCTCATGGTGCGAAGAGATTATTTTTATGTTGTTTGTTGCTCTGTCAAAGTTTTTTTTTTTTTTACTTAAAATTTGTTCACAGAAACAGCTTTAAAAGTTGACATTTCTAATGTTCTGTAGCGATGAGTAGTTGCTCATCCTGAGACGAAGCCTTCAGGATTTGCCTCCCATCACTACAGTGCATCTCTAGATCTTCTTCTTTTCTCACGTCAAAATAAGTCTGTCAAACAAAGAAACCGGAGATATAATATTAGCTTCACCGCTCAAAGTCACATTCTGAGAGCAACCTCATGCAGTATCATGCTTTGCATTACAGATTTCACTTTGACAAGAACTGTTGAGTGGCTTTAGTACTGCCAAATGATTTATTTAAGGCCTTTAGTATTTGAGTGTTTTATATAATCAAAAAATGAACTCGCAAAAGATGACTTTTTAAGAGCCTACCAACAAAATGTCCAAACATTGACACTGAAACTTATCACCTCTATAGGATCATCTGGAGATGGAGATAGATCACTGATCAGTGGCACTTCAGAGAGATCTGATTTGAGGCTGATCCTCCTGGGGCCGAGCGGAGGAGGACGAACCTTCATAGTGGACACTTTGCTAGGCAACAACAGGACAAAAGCATCCATGGATCCAGTGAAGCAGAGCACAAAGTGGAGCATAGTTGTTGATGGCAGAGAGATCACAGTTGTTGATACGCCAGATATTTTAGGGTCATCTCTTGGGAACACTAGTCGGGCCAGGGAGGCCCTAAGGAGCCTTCAGCTCACTAGTCCGGGTCCACATGCCTTTCTGTTGGTAATCCAGGCTCCAGGCTCCAGCATGTCATTCAACCAGGACCTCACTCAAGCTATTCAAGGCACCCTGGAGCTGTTTGGAGATGGAGTCAGGGAATACATCCTCCCGTTGCTCACTAATGCAGACGGCGGACGAAGACGTACGGAGGATCAGCGACTGGAGGTGGATTCAAGCGAGCTGAAAAAGGCTTTGTCTTTATGTGGTCAGAGTCCAGAGCTTGTGGACAACAGGCCAGACCTTCCGCCTGAAGCACAGACTGATTTGTGCAGAAATTTTGTCGAGCGTGTGACAGAGATGAAAGCGTGCAGGGGGCATTTTGTTCATGAGGTGCAGAAGAAGGAGGACGCCCTCAGGGAGAAGCTGCTGGATGACATGTCCTTGGCATTGGCCAAAAAACTGGGCCGCATGTAAATAAGGGAACTACAGCGCAAGAGGCGTTGGTGTTCTTCTAAGCCTGTGCCAAAGAAAATGGGAAATGGGTCTTACTGGGGACTCTTTATGTGAAGTGTTTTTTTGTTTTCTTCATTTTTCATGCAGTTTTATCAGTGTCCAAAGGCCTTTAGATGGACGTCTAAATGGGGCTTCAGTGCTGGGATAATTTTCCTATAACTTCAAAATTCATAATGTGTAAACAATTTATATTTATAATCCTATAACATGTTTTTCATTCTCCTGTGTGGCGATGGGGATCGTTTCACACTCTGCTCCAGTGTTTCTCCTTCCTACATGGTTCATTATTTATAGGAGATATCGAGCTGCAAAGATGCTTAGAGAAAAGAAACTGAAGTCAAAGTTGGTCTGCAGCCTGGTGAGGTTGTCCAGATCATTCATTGTTGTCTGTAACAAACACCAAGAAGGGCTTCTACTACGTTTGCGAATTTTTAACTCCAAATTCCACATGATGTAAAATCTCTGTAATTTACATGGGTTGCATATGGCCATCACATATGAAATAATGGCCATTAAATTGCGCTGTGTCGTGTCACCATTGGTAGTGCTGCTTACTTGAAGCAAGAAGCTCTTTTTTTAGGTCCCAGTATAGGGGATTTCTGCATGGAATTTGTATGAGCTCCCTGTGCATTCATTGGTTCTCTCTGGATAACCCAACCTCCTCCCACAGTCCATTAACAGTTGTTAGGTTAATTGGTCTTAAAACTGCACTAAGGTATGAGTTGTTCTATGCACTGCAAATCTCTGTGAATACATGTATTTTATGTTGAACATGAAGTTAAGTCTGTTTTATGAGTTTCAAATGTACATAAAACCTTATGAATTCATCGTGGGTATTACACCTCAACTTGTTGTGCGTTTTAAAGATGGATGGAAAATACAAACATGAGCTCATAACATAACAGAAAATGTACAAATTATGCACTGGGAGAGCAGGAGGTGGAGTATGGACAGTGTACCGGAAGGAGCCAGCAATGAACAATGACAACCAAGGAGCTCATCTAATCAGAAAAGGTTAGAAAATTACATAGCTATATACATACCATACAGTTGGCAATCCCCCCCGTGATATCCTTTCATCATAAACTTTTTTATCTCTCGTGGTAGATATGTTTTTTTTGTCTTGTTATTCCTCCCGCTCTAGTATTTCCCTTCACATGAATTCTGCAAGCCCTTTAATTCTCTTTAGACGGTACAAGCACCAAGACACCTTCAAAAATTGATGGTTGCCGTGTGAGAGGGGAAACGGCGCCAATTACATGCCATTTTGACAAACCAGAGGAATACAACGATAGAAAACACTAAACAAACTCTGTACGGAGTAAGGTGCAGAAATAATTTTGAGGTGTAAGGCATCGTGCGGGACCTTTCTAGAGCTTTAAACTGGAAAAAAAGGGCCTTATTCCTTTAACTTTAAAATAAGATGACTAAGCTATACTTAAACTCACTAGTGACCAGGTTGGTTTCAACTCCAATCACAACAAATGCAGAATTTATTTTTATGCGACTTTGAAGACGTACTGATCGCACGTTTTGTGGAAAATGGTCCAAAAATCAAACATTTTATGTCTGTCTCACCCCTGGGATGCATGAAGCAGTTGGTGCAGCATAATTAGAACACCTTGCATTAAAAAGATATATGTTAATCAATTAGCTGTTGATACTGTACCCACTTTTGAATGCAAGTCTTTATTGAACGTAACATCAATCTCTGCGAAGGATGCTGCAGGATTTGCACATAGAGAAACTGCATAAGTAAGTGGAATACCAGTCAGCTCGGATACTGATTATATGAAAATTGCGCTGGTGGATGCACTGTTAACAAAAACCCACGTCACGTTTAAAGGGTTGGGGACAGAACTATATTATATACATATTACCGGATGCATGTCCCCAGCTAAAATAACTCGTATATCTAAACTTTCCTGCAGGACTCCAAATCCATGTGTAAAGTTCAATAAGCCAAGGGTACGGATTCTTACACCTGATAATACTTTCTACACCTGAGCCCAGCTGGGCACGTCTGGTCCAGAGGTAGACTTTTTTTTTCCCTACAGAAAAATATGCAGAGTTTTGGGTCTGAGAGGGCGGACAAGGTGTTGCTGATGCTGCCACGGGAAAAAAAATATCTCACCTGCTATGACTGGATAAATCAAGTGAATTCCTATCTTTAATTGATTAATCTTAATATATTTAATCTTAGTATTTTTTATGTCAACAATAACTTAATCTTTCACAATTTTTGGTCAGTTTTGAAAGGGTAAACATATATGCAAGATGCCCTGCAGCCAGCATAAACAAACCTGTCGTTATTTTTATGAATAAAAGGCTCCCCTCGCTTTTTTTCACAAATCAAACACTACTCATATAAATGTGTGTGTATAACATCTGCATGTGACTTATCACAGCACCCCCTTGGGAAATTTTGTTTAAACGACCATGAGTACCCACCTCTGGTTGTGTATGGGGGCAGCAGAAGAGGGGCTCGCCCAGGGTGCCGGGAATGCTAGAACCGCCACTGTGGTATACACTAATGCAGATTAAACATTTTGTAACTGCATAGTGTTAGATTAGTTACTGTAGAAAGAATTTTAGGAGTACCTCCTCCCAGCTGAGACTGCGGAGTGGAGTATTTTAGGGTTTTATCCTCAGGGGAGGAACTGCTCCTGTGCTTTCTGACGCAGCCAGGGAAACGCTACTGCGCATGCTCATATCTTCACGGACAGCGAAGCAGAGCTCACAACAGGAAAAAAAAAGTGTTAAAGACAAAGGACCGGACAGCGTTCAGGCAAAGCTAAACAGGCTCACTTAGTTATAAGTTTGCTTTCTAGAGGTTCGGCTGGAACAGAACTGGGTAAGTGTTCCTTTTGAAATAATGAAGTTAGAGGAAGGCGTTGTGTTTGTTTTGGCCATAGAGACGGAGTTGCGTAGAAAACACCCACAAGACTAATGGCAAAAATCTGCTACCAAAATGGATTTATTCTCGCTGTTTGAGTGTACTTTTAGAGTCCAGCAGCAGCTGTGCCTGCTTAATGGGAGGGTCAGCTCTCTTGTTACTGTGACATGAGTTTGGCAGTTGTCACATTTAGCTAGTTGTCTGAACAGCTTGCTTCCTTTACTCAGAACAAGCTGCTGGAGATATTTCCTTTCTGCCTATTTTCGGGGTCCACTGGGTGGAAAAAAAGAGTGATGGCTATTGTTATTGCGTTTTAGCCATCTATGGACACCTTCAATAAATTCGGCGTTTATTTGATGAGCATTGGTTTTGCCAGTTTTTAGCTGCCCTGCATAGTGCTGGGGAGAAAGTATTTGCTTCATACAGCTTTCTTTGGTTTTGCTCTGTATCTGACCTCAACGTTTCAGCTCATCAAAAATATATATCAGTATGTATAAAATATAGTCTAAGTACATAAAAATGCCTTTTTCAAAAAAAAGTATTACATTTATTACGAGGCAAAGTTGTCTAAGCGAACCCCCTATTTGAAGAAAATCCCTTCTTCCTAAAGCTAAAGCCCGTTTTTGTCAGCCTTGGTGGGGACAACTGGTCTCAGGCGTCTTTCAGATCTAGCTATCTAGTTACAAATTCATTTTAAAAATACCTTATTTATCCCGAGGGGAAATTAAAGGTTGTTGCAGCTCATATCCAAATATCTTCCAAGAGTCATTGTGGACAGAAGAGATTTACGGTAGCAGTCAGGCTTACAAGAAATTTGAAGGGGCCTCTGACTGAGTCTGCTGCTGTATGACAGTCTCAAGGCTATCATGACATGCCAGAAGCAGTGACAGCATTCCACAGTAGAATGTCTTTGATCACACCATCAGTTGTTGGCAAGCATCGCTAATCCGCCTCATTTTCTTTTGCCACTCCTCCTCAAATCTCTGTCTGGCTGCACGGCTAGAAGGCAGAGAGAAACCTTGGAGTCGGGGCTATGATTCTTTACCATGGATGGAAGAGACGGTTTTAGCTTCCACCGTCTGCTAATCAGCTGCTTCCAGTTGTAAAAAAACAGTACCTTGTTGCCATGGTTACGCACCATAGTGGCTGCAAAATGTTTCCATTGAAAGTTTAAAAATATAGCATAGCATACAAAACCAGAGAGAACGATTGTCCAAACATGTAATGACATAACATAAAAAATGATGATCCAAAGTCCCAAAATCAGACCTAATGCTGCATTGCTGCTTTAACATGTTGCCACCATGCACGGTGCAATTCTACAAAAGCACCGAACATTGCATTTGAGTAGTTATAGCCAGTGTTTCTTTGCAATGGTGTTTTAATCTGCCTATGTTACAGGGTTTTTGAATATGAAGTTTAGTTATTGATTATGTATTTATTTTTTTCCATTTGTGTACAAAGGATCTAAGTCAGTTTGCATGCAATAAGACAAAACCATATTATCGCCTAAGTCCGACTGAATTTTGATTTTTGAAATGCATGTATACACCTTATTCCGGCTGAAGTCGAACCGAGCTGGCCTGCTATTAATCCTGCTAACACACATAGATGATTAGGTTAAAAAACACATTTCTCTGCACGTCAACAACATCCCAGCTTAGTCGACCTCGGACATGGCGGTTAACTGAAAATGTACAGATACTGAAATTTGTGACTGTAACCGATGTCATTTCGCCCATGTCGGTATATTTGGTATTTAAACAAATAAAAAGATGTGTAGTTTGATGGTGCTCATGTCCCTTTAAGGTGCTGAGAGAACAACGTTACAGACTGGATGGAGTCAAGTCATGTGACTAGTGCAGTCCCATGAATCCAGCCCGGAACAGTGTTCCCAACGTAGGCGACTTTGTTACTGTATTTAGGGAGGGTTTTTTTTAGACCCCTTTAACTAATTTTTATTTAAAAAGCAAGTGGAGATAAGTCTAGTCTCTTTTGTGACGTCAGTAGAGACCTTTGGAGACTGTCACGTGAAGCAGGTATCCTGGTTACTCTGAGCCCAGAACACTAATAAATCACGCCTGCTGGCTGATCCTACCTGTGTTGATGTAAAAATGTCTTTGTCTAAAATAATCGACAGAACACTACATAAATTACAGATTTCATTCACAGCTCAGTCACCACTTCTAACTTGTGTGCTTCTCTCAGCGATGTTGAGCACTAACTTCTCATTGGACTCTTAAACATGCAGAAAGAAGAGGGAATCGAATTATGGGAGATGTTACATGGGTCTACTGCCTGTATTTTAAGGCTGATTTTTATTCCAAAATTTGTGATATAAAAAACACTTTACAAAGGCAGCTCCATGCATAGAGCCAATAATGTTCTTTGTTTATTTTAAACCTAACTTTTTTGCTAAATCTACTATTTAATAAAAGTATTCTCCTCCCTTTCGGCATCCATTACAACTACATGCACATTCTGCATATGAGGCAGCATAAATATTGAAGAGGGAGGTGAGAGTAGTGCTGGCCGAGGAGGAAGAGGTGAACCAAATATCTAGAGAAAACAAAAACATTTATTTTTTGACGGTGGGGTAGTTATCGTCCATTTATTGTTCTCGAGTTGAACACCTCAATATACCCTGATATTGATTTGAGGTCGTATCGGCCAGCCTTAAGTCGAGCTATGACCACCCTGGACACGCAAAAATAATGCCGATACGACAAAAACACAGCGGCAACAATGAGTGTAACACAATCAAACAGCACAGTGCTTGTTGCTGTTGACCATTTCTTCACTCATTGTTCATATCCTGCCTTTATTCCGTCAGCTTCACTGCTGCCAGCATTTGTTTACCATCTGTGTGACGCTCTAGGCCAACCGGAAGAATGCCAACACGAAAGGGAGCATGCCGCCACCTATTGTCGCAGAGTCAAATTTACTTCATTTAAAAATGTGAATTATTTACTGACATGTAAACTGGGATAAAGGCTCCATTTTGGTAAGGCATTAGCTCGATTATTGCCATGGTTTAATTTTGATGTAAATGTAAATGCACTGTCTTTGACCTGCTGGAGCACAGAAACTTTAAAATAGCTTTGAGATTCTTTTCCGAATGATTTGTATCGACTAGGAATGTACGATACTGGGATCTGGTGTTAGGGTTAATACTTGGGGCGTCATAATTCTCCAAATCTTCGATTTGATTTTCTTTATTTATTTATTTTTCTTACAGTACAGAGCCATATGTCATTTTTAGACTAGTCTATGATCATTGGTTTAATTCATTAAATTTTGTACAGTAAATCCTCTTTCAAAAGACAAATAAGTGATGCAAATTCCATTTTTCTTGTGTAATGCATCACATTAGGCATAAATGGTCAAATTGAAATGATTTATTTACAATACAAGTGTAACAATCTTGTTTAAATAACAAAATGATTACTAGCGGAGGGTGGCTGCCATCTAGTGACACTATTTAGTTACTGCAGCGCAACAACTCTTAAATAAAGCAGACACGATGGCTCCGTATTGCTCAGAGAACCAAGCAAATGTGCAGCAAACAGTGATCTGCTCGGTTAGAAAGCGAGTGTCGACTTAACTCACCAGGAACAAAAACATTTCCTTGCCAGTGATTTCAGAGCAGAAGGAGCGGCTTCAGCTCCGGTCCTGCTGCTTCTTTCTTCATCTGCTTAGCTAATAGCTACTAGCTGGCGTCAGCTTATGTGCTCTGTGGACGTGTGCTCTGTTCACGGGGGATGCAGCAGTTAATGTTACCAGATGGTGATGTGAGCTGTAGGAGAACTGGTAAGAGTTACCTGTTAGGCAAAATAAAATGTGTGGCTCCTTGTGATGAGGAAATGTGAGTAAATAGACGGTTGCCTGTTAACTGTTGCTATGGAGTCCAAGTGGGATGCTAATCACGCTACAGTATGTATGTCGATGTAAAAAAAATCGAGATCATGACCCCCCCCCTAGTAAAAATGGTTCTAAACTGTGCAATATATTCAATCTTTTCACAGAAACGTTTTATTTTTCACTTGAAATTAAAACATTTTCGGGGGTAATTTTTATTTTATTAGATATTATCTTTAATCTAATTCACCAGCAATTGTAACAAGCAGAGAAGAAAGTAAACGCTGTCTTCCAAATCACTGCATCTTTTGTGTGGTAAAATTATTGCCATCGGTACTCTGTATCGGCAAGTACTCGGATCCAAGTAAGGGTGTTGTTGCATCTCTAATATTCACGATGTGTTGCATCAGTAAATCTTGTCGCCTACTTCATGATATTTTTAGAAAGGTTCTAGTTTTGGCTGTCAGTGCATTGGTTGATTTAGCCTCCATAACTAATCAGGTCTACTGTAACTGAACTATTTGCCCCTAAGATGCTGTAAACTCATGGGGATTTCACACGGGGTTAGCTTGGTCTGAATAGCTTTCTTTCCCCCTGTTAAATGATTGCATCGTTTGAAAACTGACCATTTGTTCTTGTTTTTTTATGATAAAAGCTGTTTAATTAGAGCCATTTAAACTTGACAAAAGATTCAGAATCGATGTAGATCAGTAAAACAGAATATTTTGTGTGTGTAATATTCTAACATCTATTTTCAGGACAATGGAAGCTTCATGCTCAGCATTCTGGTGATGGAAAGTCCTGCAAAGCAGCAGGCTTGCTGACTGGAGGAACACAACTGTCAACACACTTCAAACAGTCACAGGATGGAGGAAGTGGAAACACACAAGAGAGGGATGACAATTTGATTTATGATTTTTATTGAAGGATCCTATTTTTATCATCTTTTTTTTTCACCCCCCTTATCTAACTTCAGTTCTGAATTCTACTTTCTACGTCCGCTCCTGTTAAGGGAAGTACCGTTTATTTACCTACCACCCTCCGCCTCCCTCCGAGAGCCCACATAGCAACACACTGACTCCTCTCTTCCCAGAGGTTGAGGGGGCTGCTATGGGAACGGCTGGCCTGCCACCAATGTAGCGTCCTGAAAGTGGTAGTTGTGGAGGTAGTAGAGGAGCTGGAGGAGGAGGACGTGGCGGTGGTGAGCGTCCGGGGATGGGGAGCACTCCGTATCCAGCCGGCGAGTGGAAGGAGAAGGGCCGAGGTGGGCTGCAGGAGCTGGGCTGCATGCCCTGGAAGGTCAGCAAGCAGAAAGGTGCTGGAGGAGGGGAAGCGGATTTGGGAGCAGAGGAGAGGAGGTGCAAGGATCCAAGGGTCGACGGTCAGCCGCAGCAGGATCTCTCGTCCTCCTCTTCCTCCCTCTCCCCACCGGCTCCCCAACAAACTTCTCCGACAACTCCGGCCATATATCATGAGAAGCAGCGGAGGGAGCTGTGCGCTCTGCACGCGCTCAATAATGTCTTCCAGGACGGCACAGCGTTTAGTCGGGACAGCCTGCAGGAGATATACCAAAGGTGAGGGAGCTGGCTTAGAAAAACATGCCAGAGTTTTTAGAACCTGCCAAAAGTGTTTATACTTCTTGAACTGTAGTGAAAAGAAAAATAATACAAGGTTTTAGAAAAAAAAGTGTACATCTGAAAAGTGTGGGATGCATTTGTTTCCATCTCCCCTAAGTGGATAGCTTCTTGCTCTCCCTTTCTCTGCCGCTACAGCTGCAAAAAGCTTTGGCAAAGCAAATTTCTTTGTATAGCACACTCACAATGCATGCGTGAGTTTTTCATGGTCCCTTTGAAACATCAGTCTTTTAATCCTAGAAATGTTCTTTAGGTGACAGAAGGCTGAGCTTATTATTGTGACACTAGAGGTTCAGGACTGAATCCATTACTACACCCAGTTTTCTAACCTGATCAGTAACTTCTAGCTGTATTAGCCCAAGCTATGTGCTGACTCTTTGGTCCAAAAAAGAAGTCAGCTTTGTTTCTGTTCAGCTGGAGAAAGTTTTTGCATATCCTTCCATTGATTTGCTCTAAGCATCTAGATGAGTTAAACGTCAGGTTAACAATTTTAACCCTTAATAGTCCCTGGGGCGTTTTTTTGCGCAGGCGGGTGTCATTTTAAGAATAACTGTTACTTACAATTTTTTCCGAAGATTTGCATTTTTGGAGGAGTTTGACAGAAATATATATTTTTTTCTCATACTAGATTTAAAACATTGTATATTCATTACAGTAACATAAAGGCCCCTCGGACATTTTTTTGTGCCATTGACTCCCATTCAAATGACATTTTTCTAACACACCTTAATATCCCCATTTAAAAAAAAAAAAAAAAATGACACACCAGTGTTTCTAAGGCCATCATAAACTGAAATTGTAGTTTTGACTTTTTTTCACCTGAATAATGGATTTCTTTATAAATGCTGGGGCATTGAATAAAGATGAATTTAAATTATTCAACTTATTCAATTTTGGGATCCTATGGGATCCTATGGGCCCTGAATTCATAATGCAATATGTATTTCTAAAAAATATGGTTTGAGCGTTTTTTAGAGCTGTCATACACTGGTGTCCATGCTTGGTTTCATAATTTTTGTGAATGTTGTTTCTACAGTCTGCATCAAAAAAATCGGTCATTTTAAGAAGAGCATGCATCAGTACCATACATCAGTGTTGGCATGGTGCATTCAAGGTGTGTAGTGTTAGTTTTGCTTCTCCATAAAAGGTCATGTTAAAGGCGTATCAGTGTTTACAAATGCACATCACACTTTTCATATTTAAAATCTGTAAAACTGTTAACTTTATCCTATTTATTATCATCTATCCTATTATCCTTTATCCTATCCTTTTATCTATACTGTCTATGGTAAGGCACTCTTTTGTGTTGGTCTATTGCATAGCATCCCAATCAAAACCATTGACGTTAGCAAGTAAACATGAAATGCTGCAGACAGAATGTGGTTGATTTCTCATTTTTCAATATGTTGCAGGCTATGTCCTAGCACTTTGGTGACACCTCACAAAAAGAGCATGCTGGGAAATGGGAACTATGATGTAAATGTCATCATGGCGGCATTGCAGACCCGAGGGTTTGAGGCAGTTTGGTGGGATAAAAGAAGGTATGTACGGCAGTTTCTTTATCTGAAACTGTTTGAAACTCATTTCAAGTGTACAAAACACTGCAGATTCCCAACAAGCGATTCTGTTCCTTCAGGATTTCGGGATGTTGTGATCGCAACTATTAACGCAAATTCCGCCAATCTTTGTGAATTCTGCACGTCTTGCCATTTTATACAGTCATCGCAACTTTGACACATTTGACCAATTAAAATGGTGTTCCTCATCATCTTATAGCTGACGCATTCACATATCTGGTTTTTTAGTCTTTCCGACACTTGATCCCTTCAGTTGGAGAAATGTTCCCTTATCGTTCAGGTATTAAGTTTTTTCAATTTGTCAACTTTTGTACCAGTTTAGTTAATTACTTGGCAATGAATCTGTGACAAATTCAGTTCATTTGAAAAATACTTCATTTGATTTTCCTTTGGGTTAAATATTGCCATAAATCATCGTATCCAAGTATCTTCAGAGAGTCATGGATTGTGATGCTGTGGGAAGAAAGGATCTTTGTTAGCAGTCAGTCTTGTGTGGAATCTGAAGAGGCCTCTCTCTGAAGACTGTTGCTGTATGACTATCACAACAGGCTGACAGCTCAATATCATGCTAAGAAGATATTTTACAATAACATGTCCTGAAAGACACCATAATTTGCTTGCAAGCACTGTAATCCACCTAATTTTCGTTGCTCCACTTTGAATTTCTTTACATGACTGTACAGTTAGAAAGCCAGACAGGGAGACATTGGAGTCAGGGATATGATCCTTGACCATTATGATGGAAGAAATAGTTTGAACTTCCTCCTTCTCTCTTTACTTTTTGGTCCTGCTCTGCAATCATGAAAACTCCTTTTTAACTCCTTTGGGATTTGGGGGAAAGCCTTGTAATTATTTCTATCTTTAAATGAAAGCATCAATTGGCTTTCTAAGGTCAGTCATAATTTCTTACCATGATCTGTACATGTTAGACCACTATATTGCCACAACTGTTTTATTTTTTTTTAAGGCAGCCACTCAGATGATCCGTGCTTGTTACCAGATTATAGTATGATGAATAAGCTACTTTCTAGCTGTCTGCGATGACTGAAGCACCGTCAGTACATTGGCTGATTAATCTCGGAGAGAGCTGGGATGATCTTATCTGCTCTGCTCAGAATTGATCAGATGACATGGGGCTCTATGGACTTGGACCCTCACTCATGAAGTGGAGAGTATTGCAAAACACAGAAGGGACTCTTGTTTTTCCATCTAAATAATAGACTTTATAAGTACAATGTCTAAGTTGTATTGCCACTAAATAAAAAATAATTTGAAGTTGATTAATGAGATCATTTGTTTTAGTTAACATTTTTATTCTTCAGTGGCTTCTTGTTCAGTGGGCACAATAATCTGCAATCTAAACTATTTCAATTCAGTTTTTTAGTAGAGCACAAATACACAATGAATGTTTTGATTTGAATGTTGCTTTTTATAATACTAAAGCATATATTTCTTTTAAACTAGGGCAGTGAAAGTCCTTTTTATAAAAAAGATTATTCCTCACATAGAGAACTAATGTTGTTGTTAGTATTACCTTTTTATTTATTTATCTTTCTATATTCTTATTTTGAGCTCAACTGAAGATGGATGAAGGACATTATAGAAACACTACAAAGATTAATCACTTGCAGCATTAAGTCCAGACTTATTTTTGAGTAAAATCTCCAAATAAACCGGCCACTTGATTGAGGCTTCACCTTCTGCGCTTCTGATCCTGCAACACCAAACCGCATGAATTCAACAGGTTCCTTGAAAATAGGACAAACAATGACATGAACATTAAAGTAATTAGGGATGCACCGATACTGGTATCAGCCCCAATACAACTAATGTACATGTATCGTATCAGTTAAACTTAACCGATACCATGAACCAATACTTAAAATGTGGAAAAAAGGAGAAAAAACATAAACTTGGTTTAGACTTGGACTGGATTTGATCAGAATAAAGTCTGGGATGTCTTTACTTTAATGGTAGGATCTTTTGTGGTTAAGTTTTAAACTTCAAGTAAATTTTCTATTGTATGCAATAGGACACTTCTGTATTCATCTGCTGTGAGTTGGCACTATAAAAATAAACTGAATTCAGTTGAATTTGGAGGAAAACTGTTAAATTTGAAGGTTCCAGTTCCTTTTTGGCATATGATTTTCTACAAGATGTTTTAGTACTTTAGAACCGTGCTGTTGCAAATGATTGCGAAGGACTTACATTATTAAGTGAGAGAGAGACAGCGTAACATCCAAAACTGTATGTTGCCTAACCACTTGTTTTATGAATATCTTTTTTTTGGGTTGCCTTTTTCCTTCCCCAGGGATGTAGGCAGCATTAAGCTCTCCAACGTGGAGGGCTTTATCCTGAACGTACCGTCCAATCTGCGCTGGGGGCCCCTCCGGCTGCCACTTAAACGCCAGCACTGGATTGGAGTCAGGGAGGTGGGAGGAGTCTACTACAACTTAGATTCTAAACTACGCAACCCTCAGCCTATTGGCAGTCCTGATGAGCTCAGGTAAGAGGCAGCATAGTATGGAAATATGGTCTTAACAAAAACACAAAGTACCAGGGTTGTGTTCACATTGATCATGCACTGCATTTAGGGCACAGAGTACCCGAAGAGGGTGGGGTAGGGCACCAAAGAATCAGGGTCATTAAAAATCCTCATATTTAGTAGGGGAGGGAATTTAATGTGCTAATTGCACTTAATTAATTAGAGAAGAATTAATGTGTTAAAAAAATTATAATTGCAGTTTGCATTCCAAACAGTGTCGAAAGTTTGTCATTGCAACATTTTGTGCTACCCAGATTACAGTTATGCACACGTCAGGGCTAGGCTAACCTTTGACATAATTAAGAATTGTTTTGATAATTTTTAAAGACAAAGTTCTGGAAATGTATTTAAAGTACTTAAAATGACACATCAGTTTTAGATCTATGCAAGGATATTTTTTTACTACTGTTCTGAATTTAAATGCACTTACCTGCATTTTTTTCAGACATTAAAATGCCTTAATTTTACAGTATTCATGATTGTGTTGCTTATTTGATTATGTTAATTATGTCTATTGTGCTTTTATGAGTAAAATGTTTTGTGCTTTTAAAATGTGATTAATCAAAATTCTTTTCAAAGCTTCGAATTTATAACTTTTTTGAGGTCCACCCTTATTTATAGTAAATATAATAAAGATATTCAAAAAAAAATGTTTGTTATGTTAATAGATATAAATAAAGGAATTTACTCAGCTTCCACACAGACTGGGGTCGACTGTGGCTCAGTGGTAGAGTAGTTGGCTTGCAATCGGAGAGTCGTAGTTTTGATTCCAGCTTCCTCCAGTCACATGTCGATGTGCCCCTGGGCAAGGCACTCAACCCCAAAAAATTCGACATCGTCCTACTGAGCCATGGTGGCTATCGAGTGTGAATGGGTGAATGTGGCTTCAATGTAAAGTGCTTTGAGTGGTCAGTATGACAAGAAAAGCACTATATAAGTTCAGTCCATTTACCATTTACTGATGTTTTCAAGGTTTTATTTCTGTTCATTAGACTTTTCTGCTTACATCTGATGAAAACAAATTTATGATTACAATATTACAGTAGGCCAGTAGAAAAAAATAAATTTTAGTAGAAATCTGGGTGTATAGTAAATTTGTTTTGCACCGATTTTAAGGTTGTCATTTTCAAAACGTGTTTTTAATTGTGGTACTTCGTCCTGGAAAGACCATCCCCATGCTGTAAGATGTAGGTGGCCCACTTAGACTGGGGAGGTGCTTTATTCAGAAAGATCAGGGAATATGGAGCTAAATACACAAGTAAATTTTGGAAGAAAACGTGTTAGAGGATCAAAATGACTTGAGATATTTAATAGGACAACAACCCCAAAATCTGAAAAAGTTCAAAGATATCTAGATTTTGGGAAATGAACTTCTCTTTCAGTTTAAAAGGTGTGATTGTGCGTCCGTTTGTATTTGTATTTTTCAGTAAAGTCCTGTCACTAATACAGTAATGCTGAATGTGGTTACATTGCTTTCCCCTCAGGGTATGTCTGCTTATACTATATAAAAAAAGAAATGGTCCAAACAAATCTTCCGTCAGATCCATGCTTTTAACTTGTTTTAGGTTCTATCTATAATGAAATTCAATTATATTCAGGAATGTAAAGGAGGGAATTCAGGAAAAATATCTCTTTATTTAATGCTGATAAAAAACGTATTTTTTTGAAGTCATATGCACATTTGTCCAACATTTTTCTTGATTCGAAGTGTACCGAAAACGTACTGTATCCATGATTTCTGGGTTTTTTATAATTTCCACTTTTGTGCTTGGGCTAAACAACTGGATGCATGTCTATCTCTTTCTAGCAGGCTGTAAGCCATAAGTTAGAGGGATCTCATAATGAGACCCAGCTAAACATTCTGGACGTTATCCCCCCCATACTCCGCACATTTTGATTACAGCCTTGTGTTTTTTAACCTAAAATGTCAATAAATGTTTTTTATTTTTTATTTAATTATTATAATTGCCTGTTCTGTTTGCTTTACCCCAAATCCAGGAAGTTTCTCCGTCAGCAGCTACGAGGGAAGAACTGTGAACTCTTGCTGGTTGTCTTAGAAGAGGTGGAGGCGCACCAAATGTGGCGTTCCGATGGCTAAGAGTCCAAGCAGCAGCCAAACGGGCCCCTTCGCAGGATGAACAAGAGAGGAATTAGCATTGTGCACAACCAATCGCATCGATGCACTCTTGCAGTTGTAGTTCTCCTCCCCATACACCCTCCACGCCTCTTTTTTTTGGGTTTTGTTTACACGGCCATTACAGAAAACTTATCTGATATGAGACACAAAGTGATGAAGGAGGCAAACACTTTACGGAGAGAATCAAAGAATCACAGCTAAGACTATCCTTTTCCTGCCTACATGTTTTTTGTTATAAATTTTGATGCCGGATTTTTCTGTTTACCCTTTTTTATTTTTCTCAAATTTCCAAAATTGTGGGAGTTTTGGATCTTACAAAAAAAAAAAGATTTTTATGTTGTGATGTTCTCTATTGTGACTTTTTCCCTCCTCTTTCTTTTTTTAATTACTCTATATTTTCCCATCGTTCTCACCAAAGTGCATCCTTGCTTCACCGTTACTGTAGCTCTTTCCACCCGTCTCTGCCTCATCAAATCACCGCTCAGAGAGGTTTACCACATTGCAAACTCTGTGTGTATTTCATCCCTTCTGGCACGGACTCACCTTTACTGTAGAATCTTTGCCAATGCAACATTTTTATACGGCAACAAAGCAATGCAACACTCAGGCCAAGTACTCCCTCTAGTGGATATTTGCATAAGCCTGCTTATAACGAGTAATGTCGATCATCTAGCGTTTTGAGAAATCTTCTCACTGTAAAGGCTTCTGTAAAGGAAAGAAACATGATTTGTTTAAGAAGTATTGCACTACACACAAATATTGCCCATTAGTAAAGAAATCTATATTTTATGTAATCATTTTTCGGATGGGGGGATATTACACTCTCCTCTTCGGGTCAAATGCAGCAAAATCTATCCAGTTTTCAGAAGTCATGCGGTCAGCCTTGTTTGGGTCTGTTTGATGACCTTAGATTTAATAGTTTACCTGCAAAACCTTTACCGAACAAGTTCTCCTAATCCTACTGACAGAATGATCAACAATAAAAATCCCTACTTTACACTAAAGGTTTAGACACCAACTCTTTACCACTCAAATGCCTCTCTAATTCACTGTTGCCAGGGTTTGTTTGTTACCATATTTTTTGCATCAATGACTTTTACAAAGGATCCTTATCACAACAGCCCACAGTAGCACAGGAACTGCGCAGATGTAAGGGCTTTTGTCATCTTCTAAAGTTTTATTTTTATGAAATCACAGCCGCCATATACAGCTTCAATTGGAAATCACCAACTGACCCAGCTTATTTACTGTAAGACTTTGGCTTGCAACCGAAGGATTCTCGGTCCAAGGAAGTTTTCTAAAGTTAGTTTAGTGATGAAAGTGATCAGCTTGTAAATCTTAAAGGCCCTATAGAGAAAAGTTTTTTTGTGAAAATAAAAGGAAAAGTGGAAGTTGTCAGTGAACTGGTGTCGTCTAAAAGGTTTAGTTTGTGTAGGTATTAGAAGTTCTAATCTTAATCATTAAAACTCCACGTGTTAACGTGTTTATGATTATCTCTTGGCCTTACCTTGTTTACATAAAAGTATGTTTTCTGAGCCATTCACAGTGGATTTTCCTGTTAGGCGCCATATCAGAAATCCAAAGGAGCAGTTTATTATTCTTAAAGGCAATCAAAAGATAAATGTTTTATAGTTTTATTTCAAATTGGAAATGGCATCCTCAAGCGTCATGCCCGTCTGTAATTAACGTCACAATGTATCCAAGGGAAACCGTTGAACTTTCAGATATTTTTCATTGAACACAGACGAGGCGACCTGTGTTGCACATTAGCATCCACTTGTCTTTGCTTTATTGCCATGACAATCCATTAAGTCCTTTGTTTAGAGGAATCCTGATTATCAGTGTACTTTATTTTTTCATAAAAAATAAAATCCTGCCAAAAATCATATTGGCACTTCATGTATCATTGTTTGTAATACTGTAAGATAGAGCAATTGTATCATCCGCCCAATTAGGAATTGTGGTCCTTTTTAGATGGATAGAAAATGATAGATTTTTGTATCCATTAATATTTTCAAAACGTGTTCTAGTCCTTTCATTTTTTTTCACCTTTCATTACACCTGAAAACATTGGTGAGAGATTCCGTGAGGAGCATCTTCACAGCCTTCTCACACTACCATTCAAAATGTGGAACATGTCCAGATGTGGATGGAGTACCCAAAAATTACATTGCAACTGGCATTTATGATTTTTAAAAAGTCAGACAAATGTAGTTATGGGATATTCTGGCATTTTAATTCAATTCACTTCAGTTTATTTATATAGCGCCATTTCACAACAGATGTCATCTCAAGGCACTTTACAAAAAGAGTTATTACAATACAATGTTTAGTGTAGAAATTACAGAACCACAGAAGATTGCGTCGTGGAATTCTCAGCAATCCCTCATACTGAGCAAGCATGCAGCGACAGTGGGAAGGAAAAACTCCCTTTTAACAGGAAGAAACCTCCGGCAGAACCAGGCTCAGCACAAGCGGTTATCTGCCGCGACCGTCTGTGGCTTGGAGAATACATAACAGAGACACAGAAAGAGCAACAGAACTGATGCAGAAGTTTGTTGCAGGACGTGGAGAATTTTCCGTCACTGCAATGCCATCTTAGTCAGGGTCGTCAAGCAGGGCTAATCCGGAGCACCTACTATAATAGAAAACAGGTTAGTGCTTGAATTGACAGCACATCATGCAGTTGGGGAGAAGTAGGAGAGAAAGTAGGAACAGACCCTAATAATGTCCTCCAACAGCCTAGCCTAAAGCAGCATAGCTACTAACATTAACCTGTCTCCTAGCTACTAGGAGACCTGGCTACCAACACTCTGTCTGAGTCCTCCTGACCCGTGGACGGTGTAGGGCCGGTAACGGCCCCCGTCATGCCGGGGTCTTCTCGGAGTCGGGTTGTTTGAGAATGCAGCCCAAAGTGGGTGGTAAACTCCATCTAAGGCTAAATACCGGCACGAGACCGATAGTCGACAACTATCTTAAGGAAAAATAGACAGAACTGAGAGGACAGAGTTGAAGAGGGCGAGAAACGTTTAAGAGATAAACGGGTGGGGTCCGCACAGTCTGCCCGGGGGATTCAACCCGGCAGGTAATGGGCGGCCGCACTGTGCGGGAGGATCCCCTTGAGGGACCTCTCTCGGCGCTGGCTGGCCCCCGTGGGGCGCATTTCTTCCGCGGCGGTAAGCCGCGACCGGCTCCGGAACTTTACCTGGCTTACATTAATCTATCTCTACCTAGCTCCTCTACCTCTTCCTATCTCTTCCTAACTTTTGACACTCTGCCTGACTACTAACATTAACCTGTCTCTTCCTATCTACCTGTCTGACCTGACTCTAACTACCTATAAACATATCTCTAACTGTAAGCTTTGTCAAAGAGGAAAGTTTTTAGCCTAGTTTTAAAGATAGACAAATTGTCTGCTTCACGAACCAACCCTGGGAGCCGGTTCCATAGGAGGGGAGCCTGATAGCTGAAAGATCTGCCACCCATTCTACTTTTAGAAATCCTAGGAACTACCAGTAAACCTGCAGTCTTTTACATTTAAATACTCGAATGTAAAAATAACAATACAAATAAAATGATTACATATAGTTTAAGCAAACAAAAAAAACTTTTCTTAGTTAAATATGTTTCGTATAATATTAACACATGTAGTTGTACTTTCTTTTTCAAACCGATACAACACCAATACTTGGATCTGAGTACTTGCAAACACCGAATTCCAATGCTGATACTTCCACCACACAAAAAAATGCAATAAATAGGCATCTGTTAGAATAAATGATGGCAAAATTGGTAAAAAAAAATAAAATATTAACAAAAATGAACACAAAAGTATAATTAGAAATGGAAAAATAAACATTTTCTGTGAAATTATTGCAGTTTCCACATTTTTAGTATTGGTTCATGGTATCAGTTAACGATTACATTATAGCAGTATCGGCCCAATACCAGTATTGGTATTGTTGCATCCTTAGTAGTAAAGTATACATTTCTTAGAACAAGTAAAAAGTGCCTTCAGTTACAATTTTTTTTTTTTTTTTTTACTTGACCTCAAAATGCAACAAGCTCAATAGACAGAAAATAAACTTTATATAAACAACTGTAACTAAACTAAGTTTGTTTGTCTGGTGTATTTTATTTTTAAATAAAATTCTTCATTCAGTAAATACTCAAGCAATAGTAGCGACTGTGGCTCAGTGGTAGAGTAGTTGGCTTGCAATTGGAGGGTCATAGGTTCAATTCCAGCTTCCTCCAGTCACATGTCGATGTGCTCCTGGGCAAGGCACTTAACCCCCAAATTCTACATCGTCCTACCGAGCCATGTTGGGTGTCGGTGTGTGAATGGGTGAACGTGGCTTCAATGTAAAGCACTTTGAGTGGTCAGTAAGACTAGAAAAGCGCTATATAAGTTCAGTCCATTTACCATTACTTCCTAATGTTACTAAGGTAAAAAGTATGGCATAACTATTGTTAAAAAATACATTTTTCCTCAAAACGTTACTCAGGTAAATGTACAGACGTGGACAAAATTGTTGGTACCCTTCGTTAAATCAAAGAAAAACTCATAATGGTCACAGAAATAACTTTAATCTGACAAAAGTAATAATAAATAAAAATTATATAAATGTTGACCAATGAAAGTCAGACATTGCTTTTCATCCATGCTTCAACAGAATTATTTAAACAATAAATGCATGAAACAGGCCTGGACAAAAATGATGGTACCCACAACTTAATATTTGGTTCACAACCTTTTGAGGCAATCACTGCAATCAAATGATTCCTGTAACTGTCTATGAGACTTCTGCACCTCTCAGCAGGTATTTTGGCCCACTCCTCATGAGCAAACTGTTCTAGTTGTTTCCGGTTTGAAGGGCGCCTTTTCCAGACAGCACGTTTCAGCTCCTTCCAAAGATGCTCAATAGGATTGAGATCAGGGCTCATAGAAGGCCAGTGTTTTCCTCTTAGCCCTTCTTGGGTGTTTTTAGCTGTGTGTTTTGGGTCATTTTCCTGTTGTAAGACCCGTGACCTGCGACTGAGACCATGCTTTCTGACACTGGCCAGCACATTTCTCTCTAGAATCCCCTGATAGTCTTGAGATTTCATTGTACCCTGCACAGATTCAAGACACCCTGTGTCAGATGCAGCAAATCAGCCCCAGAACATAACCGAGCCTCCCCCATGTTTCACAGTAGGGACCGTGTTCTTTTCTAGATATGCTTCATTTTTCCGTCTGTGAACATAGAGCTGATGTGCCTTGGCAAAAAGTTAAATTTTTGTCTCATCTGTCCACAGGACATTCTCCCAGAAGCTTTGTGGCTCGTCAGCATGTAGTTTGGCATACTCCAGTCTGTTTTTTTTAATGATTTGTCCTCTGGCTCAAACAGCGAAGGATGTTCCGATCTGACACTGATGTTCCTTGAGCATAAAGTTCAGCTTGGATCTATTTTGAAGTCTTTCTAGGCTCTTTTGTTACCATTTGGATTATCCGTCTCTTTGATCTGTCATCAATTTTCCTCCTGCAGCCACGTCCAGGGAGGTTGGCTACAGTCCCATGGATCGTACATTACTGAATGACATGTGCAGCTGTAGTCACAGAAACATCTAGCTGCTTGGAGATGGTCTTATAGCCTTTACAGTTAACATGCTTGTCTATGATTTTCTTTCTCATCTCCTGAGACAACTCTTTCCTTTGCTTCCTCTGGTTTATATTGAGTGTGGTACACACCACGTCACCAAACAACACAGTGACTACCTGGAGTCCTATATATAGGCCCACTGAGTGATTACAGGATTGTAGACACCTAGGATGCTGATTAGTGGACATACCTTGGATTAACATGTCCCTTTGGTCACATTATTTTCATTCTTTTCTAGGGGTACCATCATTTTTGTCCAGGCCTGTTTCATGCATTTATTTTTTAAATAATTCTGTTGAAGCATGGATGAAAAGCAATGTCTGACTTTCATTGGTCAACATTTATATAATTTTTATTTATTATTACTTTTGTCAGATTAAAGTTATTTCTGTGACCATTAAGAATTTTTCTTTGATTTAATGAAGGGTACCAACAATTTTTTCCACGTCTGTATTACCCACCTCTGAAGGTATCATATCAAATCGAAATTTAAAACTGGGGAAACGTGAAAAGTAACTGGGAGTGTGAATTCTTTTGAAATTGACTATTTGCATTGATAAATTTATCTCATGGAGGTTCTGCTGCTTTCAGGGAGCTAAAATATGGAGGTACTACCATCGTTTGGTACCCAGTAAATACCGAGAATGATGAGGCAGCCGAAGGCGCGCGCCGAATCATCCTTCTGGGAGCGCGCATCAATGGCACAGGCGCGTGCGAAGCTGTGTGCAGCTGTGTCGCAGATTTTGTAAAGTCACCGGACGAGTGCTGAGGAAGTCGCTCTGGATGAACTGGCCTCCGAAAGTGGTCGCAAAGCGAAGTGGTGGAGGACGGAGCCGAGACAGACGCCCCCAGTAGCAGTCACAGTTAGCTTAGTTTGTGAGGGAGAAGAACGCTACTTTGACAGTTAAATCTCCACGAACGACTCTGCGCAGAGATGGAGCTCTCTGCCATCGGAGAGCAAGTGTTTGCCGTGGAATCAATTCTGAAGAAAAGGTCTAGGAAGGTAAGGGGTTCAAAAGTGGGACATAAATTGTTAATAACGTGTTTAGCAGTGGGATAATGGCACCATACGTAGCGGGGTTGTGTGTTATTTATTTTTGGAGGGAGTATGCTAATTAATCCCTGAGTTATTAGTAGCACAGCTGTATTTTAACCTGGTTAGTTAATTAAAGGCGCTTTAAGGGGGCGGAGGTCATCGGAATCTAACGTAGACTGTTGTAACTGCGCAGCATTTTATGGCGTCAGCTGTTTGACTCTTTAAGGCTAAGCCCTAGGAGGAAACATTGCAAAGCAAACCGTTATTACGGGCCTGTCTGGCTGCTTATTAGGCTTAGGTCTCGTGCCATGTTATGTTGACATTAACAGGTGCGTACCTAGAACTTCAGGGTCTTTCAACCACAAAAAAAGGGCACCTCAGATACTCTGTACCTAGAAAAAAGCTAATACGTGAGCGGGTAATTAAATGTAGCGAAATTAAACCCTTTGTACTTTATTACACAAAGGGAGAAAACATATGTTCTTAAAGTTCTGAACAAGACATGGGTCAGCTATAAGTATCAAGGCATCCTAAGGTTTTCAAAAGTTCCAGTTTCAACCCGGTAAAGCTTTTAATTTAATGAGGTGCCAAAATAAATGCCAGACAACTAGGGTTTGCTGTGGCTTGTTTGAAGCTTTGAGTAATGTAGTGTTGTTCCTCTCCCACTTATTTCAGTGCACCGTCAGGCTTTTACCTGTTGAGAAATGTTTCCAGACACAGGAAGCATATCCTTTTTGTATTTTTTTTTAGGAAGGCAGATGTGTAAATTTTACATTGTATGTTTGCATTTTAAAATGTTTTACATATTTAAACGCATGAATACATTTTACACACACACACTGGTTGGAGAAAGTATGCAGACCCAATTTTTCACTCTGTGTTTCATTGCAGCCATTTAAAAAGTTAATTTTATTTCTCATTAATGTACACTCAGCAGCACCCGATCTTGACAGAAAAAAACAGAAATGTATACATTTTTGCAAATGTATTAAAAAGGAAAAGTTTATATATCACATGGTCATAATAAGTATTCAGACCCTTTGCTCAGTATTGAGTAAAAGCACCCTTTTGATCTCGTACAGTCATACGTCTTCTTGGGAATGATGTAACAAGTTTATAACACCTGGATTTGGGGATCCTCTGCCAGGTTGGATGGTGAATGTTGGTGGACAGCCATTTTTAGGTCTATCCAGAGATGCTTAATTGGGTTTAGGTCAGGTCTCTGGCTGGGCCAGTCAAGAACGGTCACTGAGTTTTTCTGAAGCCACTCGTTTTGTTATTTAAGCTGAGTGCTTAGGGTCACTGTACTGTTGAAAGGCTAACCTTTAGCCCAATCTGACGTCCTGAGCACTCTTGAAGACATCTCCTTTTTGCATCTCTGGAGCTCAGCCACAGTGATCTCTTGGTTCTTCTTTACCTCTCTCACCAAGGCTCTTCTCCCACAATTGCTCAGTTTGGCTGGATGACCAGGTCTAGAAAGAGTTATAGTCATTCCAAACTTCTTCCTTCTGAGGATTATGGTGGTCACTATGTTCTTAAGAAGCTTGATTGCTGCAAAAATTCTTTTGTAACCTTAGTCAGAGCTGTGCCTTGCAACAATTCTGTCTTGGCGCTCCTTTGGCACTCTCTTAAACCTCATGATTCTCATTTGTACTGACATGCACTATAAATTGTAAAGTTTTATATAGACAGGTGTGTGTCTTTCCAAATCAAGTCCAATCACTTTAATTAAACACAGCTGGACTCCAATGAAGGAGCAGAACCATATCAAGGAGGATCAGAAGAAAGTGGCAGCATATCCCAAGTGTATGTTTGTATGTATATATATATAAATATTAATAAAGGATTTCAAATAGAGATGTCACATCTCAAAGCATAATCATGCATACAGTGGGGGAAATAATTATTTGACCCCTTGCTGATTTTGTAAGTTTGTCCAATGACAAAGACATGACAAGTCTAAGAACAATATCATTTTAATGGTAGGTTTGTTTTAACAGTGACAGATAGCACATCAAAGGGAAAATTGAAAAAATAACTTTAAATAAAAGATGGAAAATGATTTGCATTTCATTGAGTGGAATAATTATTTGAACCCTCTTAACAAAAAAAGACTTAATACTTAGTTTGCGCACATTTTAGGAGGAATTTTGGTCCACTCCTCTTTGCAGATCATCTCCAAATCATTAAGGATTTTGAGGCTGTTTCTGTGCAACATTGAGGTTCAGCTCCCTCCATAGGTTTTCTATTTTGCTCTGCATTGTGCCCTTAAATGAAAATGCTGGAAAATGAAGTCAGCATCTCCATGAAGCTTGTCTGTGGCAGGAAGCACAAAGTGCTTAATTATGGGAGAAATTTCTCCCATACTGCATAATGTCCTGGTAGATGGGAGCGTTGACTCTGGACTTAATAAAGCTCAGTGGACCAACCCCAGCAGATGACATGGCTCCCCAAATCAACACAGACTGTGGAAACTCCACACTGGACTTCAAACCTCTTCAACTGTGTGCCTCTCCATTCTTCCTCCAGACTCTGGGACCTTGTTTTCCAAATGAGATGCAACATTAGCCGTTTGTTTTTACTTTATCCCAGGTAAAACTCTTCGGACATTGTTGGTAACTCAGGAGCGGCTTGGCAAGAGGAATAGGACATTTGAATTTGCTTGTGCACCTTTTTCCTTCACATTTTTCTCTTCCACATAAATTTATAATAACATGCACTTACATACAGCACTTTGGGAACTTCCAACTTCTGTTGCAATGACTTTTGAGGCTTTTCCTCCTTATGGAGGGTGTCTGTGATGGTTATCTGCCCAACTGTCAGGTCAACTGTCTTCCCCATGATTTTGATTCTACTGAACCGGACTGAGAGACCATTCTCAGAAACCATTTAAAGGTGTTTTAGATTAATTAGGTGATTAGAGTGTGACACTTTGAGCCTATAGAGCCTTTTCCCAATATTCAAATTTTCTGAGATTTTGAAATGGGGTTTTCATAAGTTGTAAGCCATAATCATCAAAATTATGACAGATAAAGGCTTGAAATATTATAATCTAATGAGTCTATGTCATATATTAGTTAAACATGTCAAGTTGAATTACTGAAATAAATGAACTTTTGCAGAATATTTTTTTGTTTGTTTGTTTCACTTGTACAAGAAGAAACTAAAAAGTGAATCTTGATGGAATGTTTGTGGAAATGTAACTCTTGTTTTATATGACTGTAGCAAACCCGTTATCTTGCAGGTGAAATCTTTCAACCAGTTCTTAATAAATCGCAGCAGCAGTCTGCGTGTTCTGTGAAATGCAAAGCAATGATTCAGAACTACCACAGAAATGCCAAACGGTGCCTTTAGTCAAGCCACTTTTTCTGTTCATGCCTCTCATACCAAACACAATACGTGAACTCCCAACTCTGACCTCTTTTACCAAACATCTTAAAGCTTGGCTATTAGAAGAACAACACTGTTGCCACAACTAGGCCTAAATTTGTATATTTGTTTAATGTCAGCTAATAGTTGTCCATTTCTACTGAATATATACATAAACATCACTGTTTTATAATCATTACGACTCCCTCTTCCATATTAATCATTTTGCTGTTGATTATATCGTAATTTATTTTTAGATGATATAAAAGTTTGATCTCAAATTTTTGCATTTAACACAAGTAAAAGACTGACCTTTGGCCTGCATGTTTCATGAGCCACAATACTGTTTCATTGTACTTGTGTTTTGTCCTATTGTGTGTTTTCTCTCTGTTTAATTACTCCTCCTGCTCATACTGACCATGACGGCAAACTTTTCTAATTGTTGTAACTTTTGTTTTATTGATTTTATTTTTTAATGTTGCTGAGATCAACCCACCGAAGGGAGTAAAGATCAGAATTAGCCGTAGGCTATAATCCTGCATAATTACATATTCTTGTTATACATTAATATGTATTGTCCCTGTTGTAAATAAATAAACTCAAACTCAGTTGTGTCACACAAGCATGCAACTCTAAAACTAGATTATTTTCTGCTTGTTTGATGCTGGTCTTGAACATTTTCCCCACAGGGTAATGTGGAGTACCTGCTGAAGTGGACAGGATGGCCTCCAAAGTAAGTAAGATACATCTTTACATTGAAATTAACACCAAATTATATACATGTGTAATAAAGTAATGCTGAATAGATAAAAAGTTAAATGTAGGGAGAATTTATGCCTTTACAAAATAACATATATTTGTATATATTAATCCTCGTTTCTCAGTTTAGTATTTAGAAACGTTAAGCATCCCTACTTTATCCTTAAAGGTAAATTAAAATGTAAAAAAACTGTTTTCCCTTAAAATACTCTATTTGAAAAAATCAGTAGTTCATAATACATGTCCTAAAATTAGTACAAAAATACCATACAAACCATACAGATAATTACCCTCAATGGTCACTTTATTAGGTACACCCAATCTGTACCTTCTATAGAATTCTGCATCATTTGTAAAATAAATATAACAAGATGTTAGAAACATTGCTCTGAAAATCTGGTCCATGTTGATGTCATAGCCGTAAACTGGTTTTCATGCTCATAAAACCAGCATGCAATGATTTAAGTTTTGTAACATCCTCTTATCCAGTCTACTCAGCATCCCTAGAATTAGAACTAGGCACGAGGAAGCAGCTTTCAGTTTCTATACTCCTCCAATCTGGAACAAACTTCCAGATGACTGCAAAACTGCTGAAACACTGCATTCTTTTAAATCAAGGCTAAAACACCTGTTTAGTGTTGCCTTTGACTAATGTTTGATATATCATTTGTTTTTTGTGGGTTCCATGCTTTAATGCCATTTTCATTTTATCCTCTATTCATGTCTGCCTTTGAGTAATGTTTTTACATATGTTTTATGTGTTTTTTAGGCTGTATTGCTGTTACTTTATCCCCTAATCATCCAAAGCCCCACTGTTGTTGAAAGTGTGCTATACAAATAGAATTGCCTCGCCTTGCCTTGTAACATGGATTACTATCTTGTTGGGAGAAGCCATCAGAAGATGGGAACCCAGTGATCATAATGGATAAATATGGTTAGCAACAATTCTCAGGTAGGTTAAGGTGTTTAAAAAGTGCTAAACAGGTACTAAGGGGCCTAAGTTTGCAAAGACAATATCCCAAACACAATGACACCACCTCCAACATCCCGAGCTATGAAACAGGGTGAGCTTTCATGTTGTGTACGCTAAATCCTTTCCCTGTCAAGTCTCATCAGAACAGGCAATGCGTTTCCCGTCTGTTATTGTCCAACATTGGTGAGCCTGTGTGAATTATAACCTCTGTTTGTGTTCTTAGCTGCCAGGAGTGATACCTGAGGGCTGTTTCACAAAGCAAGCTGATCTCAAATGCCAGGCTTAGTTTGACAATCCCGGTTTAATTTCCGAAAATTCAGTTCCACAAACAAGGCTTACCTAAAGCCCCACTGATTCATGGCAACATATGGTCTTGGACAAGTCTGCTTCGTTGCAGGCTAACTCTTTTCTTATTTGAGTTGGATGAATATGATTGGACAAGCCATATGATGTCACACAGCACGTCGTCTTCTTTATTGTGTTTTGGAGTTAGCATTAGACACCACCAAGCATTAGCATTACCACTGGAACACAGCACGTCACCCTGCAGTGCAGGAAGATTTTATATATCCTTATATATATATATAATATACAGTACAGACCAAAAGTTTGGACACACCTCATTCAGTGGTTTTCTTTACTTTCATGACTATTTATATTGTAGATTCTCACTGAAGGCATCAAAACTATGAATGAACACATATGGAAATATGTAGTACTTTTACATAAAAGTGGGTGACTACCTCTTGAAGCTCAAGAGAATGCAAAGCAGTAATCAGAGCAAAGGGTGGCTACTTTGAGGAATCTAAAATATAAGTCATGTATTCAGTTATTTCACCCCTTTTGTTTAAGTACATACAGTAATTCCATACATTATGTGTTCATTCATAGTTTTGATGCCCTTAATTAAAAATCTACAATGTAGTCATGAAAATAAAGAAAAGGCATTGATTGAGGTGTCTCCAAACTTTTGGTCTGTACTGTATATACACACAGTGAAAAAGTCATAACATGCTCTATTGTATCTGATTCTCCACACTATGTGCAATTTCCAGTTTCATGTTTCCCGAATATGTGTAGAATGTTATTTTGAACCAGTGTGCCCAACTCTCATATGTAACATGACATCTTCTTTTCAATATTTAAAATTCCATGATCTTGTCTCCCCCACTTTCTTTTGTAAACTATGATAAAATTGCCCTTTAACTTCCCTATCCCAACTTTCTTGCAACTTTCTTTTAATTTTTTCTTAAATAATACACTTTGCCTCTAACTTACAAATTTTACATTTAAAAATCTGTATGTGTTTTACAAGCTCCCTTCTTTGCATAGTTATCTGTATATTTATTCCCCACAACCCCCATGTGAGAAGGCTGTCATGGATTAAAATCCTGCAGTACACGCAAGATCCCCCTGCTCAAGCCAGTGCATGTCGAGGCCCGTCTGAAGCTTGCCAATGACCATCTAGATGATACAGAGGAGGAATGGAAGAAGGTCATGTAGTCTGATGAGACAAAAGTAGAGCTTTTTGGTCTAGACTCCACTCGCTGTGTTTGGAGAAAGGAGGATGAGTACAACCCCAAGAACACCATTACAACTGTAAAGCATGGAGATGGAAACATTCTTTGGGGATGCTTTTGTGCAAAGGGGTTGGGACGACTGCACCATATTGAGGGGAGGATGGATGGGGTCGTCTACCGTGAGATCTTGGCCAAAAATCTCCTTCCCTCAGTAAGAGCACTGAAGATAGGTCGTGGCTGAGTCTTCCAGCATGGCAACGACCCAGAACACAGCCAGGGCAACTAAGGATTGGCTCCATAGGAAGCTTCTCAAGGTCCAGGAGTGGCCTAGCCAGTCTCCAGACCTGAATCCAATAGAAAATCCCGTTTGAAGAGTGCCTTTGATACAAATTAGAGACCTCTCTATGCTTTTGAAGTGGAAAAACGTAAAAAATCAGCTGTGTATCAAATATTTGTTCTCCCCACTGTATGTACTATTTGATTGTGTATTACTTTCTGAAGCACTTTGGGCAGCAGTTGCTGTAGTAAATGTGCTAGACAAATAAATTTGACCTTAATGATAGAGTTAACTCAAATGAGATTCTATATGTTAGTTGTCAGAGAGAGAATTTGAACTAGGCATAGCGGGTATTTGCCGATGATGATGTGCGGACCTTTGTGGTTTGTTTTTTCTTTATGAAAACTAAGAAAGTTGGTGGATTGGCCAATTGGTCATGATCAAATTTGGGGTGGACTACTTACAGCCAAGGAGGTCAGATTCACCCTCCCCCTTGCTGCTCTCATGACAGCAGTCATATCACAGACAACAGAAGAAAATGGAGAACAAAAAATGGAAAGCAGGTGCTTAAAACAGGACCAAGAAGAAACAAGTTCTTCGGGCAGATGCTGCCAAATGTGTAAAAAATAACATAATTGTTGGGTGGTGGCTATTGGGGAGCTTCGACAGATTCCACATTAGTAACATTAGCAAGTGGTGGAGGCCAGCAGGTACAGTAGATGACAGAAAGGGAAGGCAGGAGGAGAGACCCGAGGTGGCTGGCATCCAGTTCTAATGGCAGTGGAAATGAACTTCAGGTAAGATGTTATGAACTGCAGTCTATCTGGGTCAGATACAAACCATTTTAGGTGTTTATTTTTGTTGTGCTTTCTAAGTTTTTACAGTTAGTTACAATCACTCCTACTGTGTACCAGTTAGCATGACAGAGCTTCTATACAGCTGGCTGTTATCAGTTGATGTTTGCTGGAGCCACAGCCGTAAAAGCTGCTCGTCAGGATATGTGTTTGGATATCTGTTGAGAGGAAAATGTGAAACCAGGAGATTTCCTTACTGAATCATCCAAGCTGAACAGGTGATGGAGAAACAGGTTCACCTTTTAGGTGTCTGAAAGTCTGCATGACTTATCGCAATCTGCTGGGATTTCTTACATAGAAATCTTTTAACTGATTGGAATGTTTGTGTAATTTTATTGAAACGACTTTTGTTGTAGAGTGCCTTGAGATGACGTCTGTTGTAAATTGGTGCTATATAAATAAAAGTTAATTGAACTGAGGTGACATGAATGAGTTGAAGGGAAGTTATGAACCGTTTCTTAGAGACGAATTACACCGGGATCCTTTTCTATGTACCTCACAGCTGGTAATTGTGCAGGGGTAGATGTAGCAACGTTTTTCCAGGGGGGCAGGTAGGGCATTAATAGGGAAAGGGGGGCACAATTTTTTTTATTAGATAAATAATTATCTCAATCTTACAATCAAAGTGGTCGTCTGATGTTAAATGTATAGAAATCCATTATCATATACACTCACTTTCCACTTTATTAGGTACACTTTGCTAGTACGGGGTTGGACCCCCTTTTGCCTTCAGAACTGCCTTTATCCCCAGTGGCATTGATTCAACAAGGTACTGGAACATTTCTCAGAGATTTTGGTCCATATTGCCTTGAAAGTATCATGCAGTTGCTGCAAATTTGTTGGTTGCACATCCATGTTGCAAATCTCCCGTTCCACTAAATCCCAAAGGTGCTCTATTAGATTAAGTTCTGGTGACTGTAGAGGCCATTGGAGTGCAGCGAACTCATATTCATGTTTAAGAAACCAGTGTAAGATTATTCAAGCTTTATCACATGGCGTATTATCCTGTTGGAAGTAGCCATCAGAAGATGTGCACACTGTGGTCATAAAGGGATTGACATGGTCAGCAACAATACTCAGGTAGGCTGTGGCGTTGCAAAGACGATCAATTGGTACTAAGGGGCCAAGGTCTGCCTAGAATATTTCCCCCACACGATTACATCACTACCAACAAAGCAAGGTAGATCCATGCTTTCATGTTGTTGACGCCACATTCTGATCCTACCATCCGAAAGGCTCACCAGAAATTGAGACTCATCAGAACAGGCAAAATTTTTCCAATCTTCTATTGTCCAGTTTTGGTTAGCCTTTGCGAATTGTAGCCTCAGTTTCCTGTTATTAGCTGACGGGAGTGGCACCCAGTGTGGTGTGGTGTGGTGCTGCTTTAGCCCATCTGCCTTAAAGTTCGACGTGTTGTGCGTTCAGAGATGCTCTGAATACCTTGGTTGTAACGAGTCCTCATTTAAGTTACTGTTGCCTTTTTATCAGCTAGAACCAGTCTGGCTAATCTCCTCTGACCTCTGGCATCAACAAGGCATTTTAATCCACAGAACTGCCACTCACTGGAAATTTGACCTTTTTCTGACCATTCTCTGCAAGCCTTAAAGGTGGTTGTGCTTGAAAATCCCTGTTTCTGAAATACTCAGACCAGCCCATCTGGGACCAACAACCATGCAATGTTTAAAGTTACTTAAATCACCTTTCTTCCCCATTCCGATGCTCGATTTGAACTGGAGTACATCGTCTTGACTATGTCTGCATGCCCAAATGTATTGAGTTGCTGCCATGTGATTGGCTTTAACTTTTGTTTTTTGCATTAACAAGCAGTTGGACAGGTTTGCCCAGTAAAGTGGCCAGTGAGTGTATAGTAACTGTAAAGTCTAATATATCCCAGAGTAAGCAATAGTGCTTTTGCCTTTGGGAAGGTACCATCTGTGCTGTCTGCAATTACTGTATATTAAAGAAACATGTTGACTCTATTTAACTATTGTAGAAAAATAATGGATTTCCGTGCATTTGTTTTCAGCGTGCATTAAATTAAAGTAAAATATGTTGATTAGGTATCATGAGGCCGAGGGTGAGGGGCTTCATGGCTTTTCCAATAATACCTGGTGGGCCGGTCTCTATTCAAAATTCCTGGGCTGAAATTTTGTCCCAGCCCACCCATGCCCCTAGGCACACCCAGTCACAAATATAAAGTTACTACAGTGGTTGCAGCAGCTCCTGTTTGGTGGCTAAATTATTGAATATATTGTGGAGTTTTAGCTTTTAAAATGTTTTTTTATTTAGGTTTCATTTTACACTTTGAATTGTATTACTGTATTAAATTTTTACTTGCTGGCAGAAACTTTTTGTACCACCCATGTCACTCCTGACCCCAAATAACTTATGACTTAGATGGACCCATAAAATTAGTGTTTTTGTGTTTGTCTAAATGTTTTAAAATAGCCTTAAAGTACCTTACAACTGGTAACAATCTAAATATTTAAAACATGCAGGGCAGTGTGCCTTGAGGAGGAATGTTGGGAAAGACTGATCTAGATGACTGAATGGCCTGAGTTGCTTTTGTGTTATTGGTTAATTTGCTGTTTTTGTTAATAAACAATTGCACTGATGTACTTAATAAAGTGGCTGGTGATGTATGGGCGCATTTTCAAATGCCATGTTAGTTTTCATGGGCTTTACTCAAAATGCGCAGGGACCAACACATTCTTGTCACCACACTTTAGATCTTGTGCTGACTTATGGCATTGACTGTGAAGAAATAACAGTCTTTCCACATAACCCTATCCTGTCTGATCATTTCCTTATCACTTTTAAACTTACTCTAATGGATCATATCAAACCTGAAAGAAAACTTCATTATACCAGAACGTTATCAGACAACGCTGTAGCAAATTTTAAAGAAGCTCTTCCAACTTTAATTTCCTCAGTTTATAAATGCAGAACAGAAAACAGTGATTTAACTCGTGACCCCTCACAACTTGACATTTTAGTTCATAGCGTTAATTCCTCCCTGCGTCTGGCAATAGACAAAGTTGCCCCCTTGAAAAGGAAGGTGGCTAGCCATAGAAGATTAACTCCCTGGTTTAATTTAGAGCTACGTACCCTAAAGCAGAATGTTAGAAAACTAGAGAGAAAATGGCGCTCCACGCATTTACATGATTCCTTTTTAATATGGAAAAATAGTTTATTGCTATATAAAAAGAGCCTTCACACAGCTAGAACAGCATATTATTCATCTTTAATCGAGGAGAATAAAAATAATCCTAGGTTTCTTTTTAATACAGTTGCCAAACTCACACAGGATCATAGCTCTATCGAGCCAACCATTCCCCAAGCTCTAAGCAGTGACGACTTCATGCAATTCTTTATAAATAAAATAGACTCCATAAAGAATAAGATAATTGGGAACCTTCCCAATATGCTTGCTTCCTCCTTAGTTAATGAGGCAGCCTCAAAAATGGTTGAACCTAATATATGCTTAAACTGCTTTAATGCAGCCGAACTTTGTGATGTACTAAAATTATTAGCTTCATCTAAACCTTCAACTTGCGTTTTAGACCCAATCCCAACTAAACTCTTAAAAGAAGTTTTCCCTCTGATCGCTGCTCCAATTTTAAATATAATGAATCTATCCTTAGTCAATGGATATGTACCACAGGAGTTTAAGATTGCTGTAATTAAACCTCTACTTAAGAAACCCTCTCTTGATCAAAACGACTTAATTAACTATAGACCGATATCTAATCTTCCCTTCTTATCTAAAATTCTTGAGAAAATAGTTGCACACCAGATATGTGAGCATCCATCCATCCATCCATTTTCTTAACCGCTTAATCCTTTATGGGTCGCGGGGGTGCTGGTGCCTATCTCCAACTGTCAACGGGCGAGAGGCGGGGTACATCCTGGACAGGTCGCCAGTCCATCACAGGATATGTGATGGACTGGATATGTGAGCATTTAAACAATAATGAGCTGTTTGAGAAGTTTCAGTCAGGCTTTAGAGCTCATCACAGCACTGAAACAGCTCTGGTGAAGGTTACTAATGATATTCTCATAGCCTCAGACAATGGACTGGTGACCATTCTGGTCCTGTTAGATCTCAGTGCTGCCTTTGACACTGTTGATCACAATATTCTCATAGAAAGGCTTCAACGTGTCGGTATAATAGGAACAGCCCTAGGCTGGTTTAAATCTTATTTGTCTAACAGATTTCAGTTTGTTCAAGTAAATGATAAACCCTCCTCAACCTCAAAAGTTACTTGCGGAGTACCACAGGGTTCAGTGCTTGGGCCGATTCTTTTTACTATATATATGCTTCCTATTGGTAAAATAATTAGGCAGCATGGGATAAATTTCCATAGTTACGCAGATGATACACAGCTATATCTATCCATAAATCCTGATGAATCCAATCAGTTAGGTAGACTACAGGCATGTCTGGAAGACATAAAAACTTGGATGACTCTAAACTTCTTGCTTCTAAATTCTGATAAAACAGAAGTTGTCGTCTTTGGACCAGAAGCTCTGAAAAAGAAACTACTTAGTCAGCCCCTTCACCTGGACGGCATTAAATTAGCCTCCAGTAATAAAGCAAAAAACCTCGGTGTCATTTTTGACCAAGATATGTCATTTAGAACTCACATTAAAGAAGTCTGTAGGATTTCCTTTTTTCACCTTAGGAATATTGCAAAAATTAGAACCATCCTGTCCAGGAGTGATGCTGAAAAACTAGTCCATGCCTTTGTTACTTCAAGGCTGGATTACTGTAACTGTCTATTATCAGGTAGTCCACAGAATACAATTAAAAGTCTTCAGTTAGTTCAAAATGCTGCTGCTAGGATTCTGATGAATATTAAAAGAAGAGATCACATTTCCCCTGTTTTAGCTTCTCTTCACTGGCTCCCAGTAAAATCTAGAATAGAATTCAAGATCCTCCTTCTGACATATAAAGCCTTAATAATCTAGCTCCATCATACATAAGAGACCTGATTGTTCCATATGTTCCTAACAGCGTTCGCTCTCAGACTGCAGGTTTACTGGTAGTTCCTAGGATTTCTAAAAGTAGAATGGGTGGCAGATCTTTCAGCTATCAGGCTCCCCTCCTATGGAACCGGCTCCCAGGGTTGGTTCGTGAAGCAGACAATTTGTCTATCTTTAAAACTAGGCTAAAAACTTTCCTCTTTGACAAAGCTTACAGTTAGAGATATGTTTATAGGTAGTTAGAGTCAGGTCAGACAGGTAGATAGGAAGAGACAGGTTAATGTTAGTAGTCAGGCAGAGTGTCAAAAGTTAGGAAGAGATAGGAAGAGGTAGAGTAGCTAGGTAGAGATAGATTAATGTAAGCCAGGTAAAGATCCGGAGCCGGTCGCGGCTTACCGCCGCGGAAGAAATGCGCCCCACGGGGGCCAGCCAGCGCCGGAGAGAGGTCCCTCAAGGGGATCCTCCCGCACAGTGCGGCCGCCCATTACCTGCCGGGTTGAATCCCCCGGGCAGACTGTGCGGACCCCACCCGTTTATCTCTTAAACGTTTCTCGCCCTCTTCAACTCTGTCCTCTCAGTTCTGTCTATTTTTCCTTAAGATAGTTGTCGACTATCGGTCTCGTGCCGGTATTTAGCCTTAGATGGAGTTTACCACCCACTTTGGGCTGCATTCTCAAACAACCCGACTCCGAGAAGACCCCGGCATGACGGGGGCCGTTACCGGCCCTACACCGTCCAGGGGCTGAGCCTCGTCAGGAGGACTCAGACAGAGTGTTGGTAGCCAGGTCTCCTAGTAGCTAGGAGACAGGTTAATGTTAGTAGCTATGCTGCTTTAGGCTAGGCTGTTGGAGGACATTATTAGGGTCTGTTCCTACTTTCTCTCCTACTTCTCCCCAACTGCATGATGTGCTGTCAATTCAAGCACTAACCTGTTTTCTATTATAGTAGGTGCTCCGGATTAGCCCTGCTTGACGACCCTGACTAAGATGGCATTGCAGTGACGGAAAATTCTCCACGTCCTGCAACAAACTTGTGCATCAGTTCTATTGCTCTTTCTGTGTCTCTGTTATGTATTCTCCAAGCCACAGACGGTCGCGGCAGATAACCGCTTGTGCTGAGCCTGGTTCTGCCTGAGGTTTCTTCCTGTTAAAAGGGAGTTTTTCCTTCCCACTGTCGTGTCATGCTTGCTCAGTATGAGGGATTGCTGAGAATTACACGACGCAATCTTCTGTGGTTCTGTAATTTCTACATTAAACATTGTATTGTAATAACTCTTTTTGTAAAGTGCCTTGAGATGACATCTGTTGTGAAATGGCGCTATATAAATAAACTGAATTGAATTGAATTGAATTTTAGAGATCACTCAGTCTGTAGCCAAAAGTTTGTTTGAAGGATGAATAAATGATTGTATCAGTACATTAATTAAAGTTACCAGCAACTTGGACAAAACTATTAAAGACAGCTCATCCTCACTGATTATAATATGGCATGAATCGATACTTCTAGTTTTATTTATGTGCTGTTTTATGTGCTAAATTATTCATGCTTTTATAGATTTCTGTGAAGGACTTCAAAACTGCTACGTAATCTTGAAAATGCACTGTTCTCTTTAGTTTCACAATTTAAAATGTTTGGACTTCACTTTTTTTTTGTCTTCACACAGTGTGAAGAAACAAATAAAACATTTTTTAAAAATCAAATAAGATTTTTTTCCCCCATAAATTTTAGAAACAAATCCCTTTCCATTTCTTGTTTGAATAGAAGTAAATAATGACTTTCTTTCGATTATTACTTCTACTTTGGCTCAAGAAGATGGAGCTTAGCCGAGCCTAGGGTTGTTTAGTTATTTTAATAGGTTGGTTTTGATTAGGTTGGAGTTATTTCGTTAACTAAATGGAAAAATACAAGGAGGGATGATATTGTAGAAAACGAGAGAGACTTTTCTATCTCTTTCTGGTAATGTGTCATAGGTATAGTACCTGGGAACCTGAAGAGCACATTCTGGACCGGCGCTTGGTGCAGGCCTTCGAGGACAAGTAAGACGCTACTTCATATGGATTACATATCTGTTGAAAAAGGCTTTCTAGATACAAGAGCGCTTGCACTTTGTGCTGAATTTATCCTTATTTTGTTGTTGTTTTACACAAATCATAAGATAAGCTATCGCTATTAACATGTTTTTTTTTTACATTTATTAACCACTGTCCTAGAGAAGAGAAAGACAGAGTCACTAGCCACAGGAAGAAAGGATCAAAGTCAAAAAGACTTCTCCTGCAGGTAAAGTGACCAAAATGTTCTGTGTTCTAAAGTATTCATAGCGCTTGATTTCGAGTTTTGAGCAACAGATGTAAAGACACGTCATGTAACAGACCAAAAGGAAGTAGCACATATTTGTAAAATGAAATTACTTGCTCCGAAAATTCTCAGAAGTTGGTGTGCATTTGTATACAGCCTCTCGCTGAGAGTACTTTGTAGAGTCACCTTTTTCTGCAAAACGCAGCTTCAAACTTTCAGGGCAGTGTTTCCCAACCGTTGTCCTCAAGGCACCGTGCCCTGGATGTTTTAGGTAGGTTTCCCTGCTTTAATACACCTGATTCATGCAGTTCAGCAAAATTCTGTCAATCAGCCACCAATTGAAATCAGGTTTAATGAAGCAGGGAAACATACAGGACAGTGATCCTTGAGACCTTTCTTCTGTCATGTTTAAAGCTCTATCCATCTTCTCATTTAGCTCTCACCAGCTTCCCTTTTCCTTTTTATAGAAAAGCATGCCCACAGCATGATGCTGCCAACGCCCTTTTATGCCTTTTCAGAACACTGTTTACACCATGGATCTTCGCAGCGCTCACAAGATTCCCGCCAAGCCTCCTCCTCGCCTCCGTCTCTCTCTGGCGCGCACCTTGGTTCCCGACGAGGAGGATGAGACTTATGTTCCTTACAGGCCCGGCTCTCGAATACAGCCAGCACATCGAAAAAGCAAACAGAGCAGATGCCTTAACTTAAATCTCCAGAGTTCTTTACAAGAGGATTGGGAGGAGATGGGAGCAGAAGACGAAGAGGAGGACAGTGCAGAAGATAGTGAACACAGAGATGAGGAGGAAGCACAAATAGAGGTGGCTGAGATGAGAGAAGGTGTTTTTAACGGTATGTGTGTCACTTGGTCAGCCAATTTAATCTAACAGTCCATGACCCACGTATGTTTGAACCCCAAACATACGTGGGTCACCCAAAGAACAGAGCTGTATTTGCAGAAGAGATAGTTCAGCTTCTGATTGACCTTTGACCCCTGCCCCCTCCCTTTAGGACATAGGGATACAGATAACAGCAGCGCCCCCATTGGACCTGACACTGCCGCCGCATTGGGAAAGTTGTGGAGACCCATCATCGGTCCAGGAGAAGTGACGGTCACAGACGTCACCCTCAACTCCCTCACTGTGACCTTCCGGGAGTCGAGAATGGCCAAAGGCTTCTTCTAGGACTGTGGCCTGGAGGTGTTGGAGCAGGTGGGAGGTAAAGCCTCTGAGAGAGAGGGCTGGAAGCCCTGACTCAAACACGCTACAGGAGTCTATTCTCCGCTTTGTTTATACGCACAGAGTCAGTTGAATGTTAACGACACTGCGGGTACAGTGCCTTATGAAAGTATTCACACCCCCTCGAACTTTTATGCTTTCTGTCCTGTTGCAACCCTGTGGCGTCTCTGCATTTGGGCCCAGCCCCACCAGATGTTGCTGTGGAGGTTTATGCACGGCATGCTTAAATTAATCAGTAGAACAGGATTGTTCTTTATTGTATAATGCTGTATTAAGACAGATTCTGTTATGAACAGTTGTGTATCAATAAGTCTTAGTCAGAAGACTGACAAGCTCAGTATGCTAAAATTCTCTCGAAGCAGCCATTAGGGCTGTCCCCTTAACGTATTTTTAAATGATGAAAATTGTGGAAAGCTGTGGGGCAGAAATGCCCTAAGATTATGCTACCTTAGTCCATCTAAGTTTTAGATGAAGAAGATGTCTCACTATCAAAATCACAGTAGGAAGTGATGCACCCCATCTGAGAAGGACCTGCATTCTTCAGCCAGGTCTACTTGCTCCGTTTTGCCAAATGCAAAAGGTCATTGTTTGGCATAACTGATGTTAAAATATTGGAACAGCACACACCACGTAGAAGTGGCAGCTATCTAATATTTAACATTGTTCAAGGACTGTGAAAGTTTGCCCAGATGAAAGATCCGTTTTCTGGTTGTTGTTTTATTTTCAAGAACAACATCACTGATGAGTGACCCTTTATTTGCAATTTTATGTTGGCTATAAAAAGGTTTATTCTTCAATTGCATTTATATAAAATGGCATTTCTTATGTGTAGATGTGTGCTATTTTATATGGTTTATTTAACATCGAATCAGTATTAAATTAATCACATAAAATAGCAATCAGTATTATTGATCAAAGTCAGATTGTATGCATCACAAAATAATTAGTTGTTGCAACTAGATGTTGAGTTGCTGTGCCCCACCTAACTTACCATGCCAGAGACGCCACTGTTACAACTATAGACTTAGACGTGTAATTTTTTAATTTAATGCGACAGACCAACGTGACCAACATTATTTCTGAATTTCAAATTTCTTTTATATAAATAAATACCTAAAAGTGTGGCATTGATTTCAGCATCCTTTACTACAAGGCCCCTAAATAAAACCCAGTGCAACTATCTGTCTTCAATAGTCACCTCATTTGTGGATAGAGCCCACCTATGTTTAATCCCAGTATAAATCCAGCTGTTCTGGTTTGGCCTCAGAGGTTTTTTAGACTTTAAAGAGCTTCATGGGGACCAAGGAACCCAGCAGACAGGCCAGAGAGGAAGCTGGGGAGGAGTTTAAAGCAGAGTAGGGTTATAAATCCACATCCCATCTCACTGTTCAATGCAAGGTTTTATTTATTATGCCCATGCAAAATCATCCAACTAATCAGGGGTCCACCAGGGAGAGCATTTGTTAGATAAGCAGGCGAGAGGCACATGGTTAGTCTGGGGGAGCTGTGAAAATCCAAAGCTCAGGTGGAAAAATCTATTGACATGACAACTACCATGCACTCCAGAGATTCCTTCTTGGTAGAGTGATGAGTTGGAAATTGCTGAAAGAAGGCAATAAAAAATCTCTAGTTTGAAGTTTGCTACTAAACAAAACGAGAACACGGCAAACATATGAAAGAAGCATAGCTTTTTGGTCTACGGGGTAACTTTACCTGTGTTGGAAAATCAACACTGCACATCAGTTTGATTACGCCGTAGACAAATCATCAATTTGTCTACTTTCCTTTCACAATTATGCTCCACTTTATGTTGATTTTTCGCATAAAATGTGGAACGCATGGAAGTTTGGGGTTCAAACATGACCAAAGATGGAAATCTTGAAAATGTACGAATATTTTTGCAACGTTGAGCTGAACTGTTCACTTTTAATGGAATGCATCTGAGTTCCCTTGACTTACTAAACCAAAAAATGCTTATAGCTGAAAGTAGCTTTTATTAGGAGATAAATGCCACAAATGTAATAGAGCAGCTGGTATTTGGTTTAGAAATGTTCATCAGAGTGAATTATGCCACATTTTGTAAAAAAGCATCCTATTAAATAGCATTTCTTCTTTAAAAAAATGTTATAATAGGTTTATGTCTATACAAAAGAGGTTAATTAAATTATTTTGCCCAGACTCACTCTCACATAAAGCAATCTCACCAGCTCAACTCTTGACAGTTTCAGTTCCTTTCATCAAGATTCCTGATAATGATCGCAAAATTGCGTGCACAAATTGTACACAAATTATCAGTTGCAGACCACGCCTACACTTCTTGTTACTTCTCTACGGCTTAGCCATACATGAGAATGGCGTGGAATTTATGGGTGTGGTTTGACAGTCGAGGGTCGTTTTCTGTAAATTCTGCTGTGACAGAATTCTGCTGTGAAGAATCGTTGTGACATTTGCAATGTCACAACGATCCACTTTTGAGACTGCTTGTACAAGCACAAGATTAATGAAAAAAATGGAAGGTTGGTTTTTATTCAGGCTTGGAGTTTTTATAGAGGTTACAGAGACCCAAAGGGCAACAGAAAAGGATGAAAAAAGTGGCATTTGCGTATGCTCCATTTGTAAACTCTTTACTGCAGGGTTCCTACAGGGTCTTAAAAAAGCCTTAAAAGCATTGAATTTATAAATTCTTGAAATGAAAGTCTTGAATTTTGATATCTGGTCTTAAATTTAGTGCAGTATTTAAATTCTTCGTATTACATTTTCCTCCAAAGTTAAGTTAACCACAAATATTTTTGATTGAATAACGTAGCATAAATAGAGTGCCGGAACCAGTAACTGTGAATGCAACAGATCACAACCATAACCAGTTTAACAAACAACTTTGTTGGCAAACTTTCTTTTAGCCTGTTGAAATTATCTTAGATTTTTCACGTCACTGCTTGGCTTGTCATCTTTACACAGTCCACATTTCCCTGAAAAATAAACACAAGTTAAAGGATTTTTCCAGTGGGGCTGTGAAATAGACCTTGAAATGTTTTTTTTGTTTTGTTTTTTCCCCACAAAGAATCAAATTTAATTTGAAGAAATCTAAAGGAACCATGTAATTATAATACCATACAAATCGCAAAGTTACCTCAGAAAATGGAGAAGAAGCTTATTGTGCTGAATGATGGTGTCACAACGGAGATATTAACCCAAATGGTGTTTCTGCATCACCAGTGAAGTACCCTCAGGGTCCAACTGTAACCAAACTCCAGTTTGACCTCAAAAGTCCTTTGTTCCGCCCCCTCCCGTCATGGTTCCACATTCTTTCTTTAACAGTAAAGTCCTTTGTGCAACATGATTGTGTACATTTTAAAACTGGTGGTGTTTACAGTGACCTAAACGACGCTTAGCAATTTGATTCTAACATGGAGCAAATGAAAGAGCTTTAAAACAGTTAACTAAGTCCCATTTGTTTATGAGTTGAACATTTAATACCCAATCAGTCTTATTTTAAAAGCATATTTTCCTCACATGTTTGTACATAATTTATAACAAAACATTAGCATAAATATGAACTATGAAATAAAGACATTAACAGAGTAAATGCACTTTCTAACTTACGACTCTAAATCAGAACAAATCAGAGCACTGATTAGTAACTAGAAGGGATCTGGGTGTGTCCATGTAAAGAAGAGAAGTCTTCTGTGCATGTAAACACAGCCACGGGTATTACTCTTCAGCACTAAGCTAACCAGGCATATCCTGGACTAACATGTTGTATATACTCCAAACTACCGGTATCTGGGCATAGTTGATCAGTTTCCCTCAGAAACACACAGTGCTGTAACTGTAACCTGTAAACATATAGACTGTTATACAACAGGTTGTTCAGACCCAGTAATTTGATTGAACAATAGCCATTCCATGAGTGCTGATATTACAGTACAACAGCACTGGGACTTTTTACAGAAAATATCACTCTGCTGTATAGGCATTAATGGTGCGTTAACACCGCCCAAAGCGACAGCACGCGCGATCGGAACGTCCCATAATGTTTGTGCTTGAAATGTTTGTGTATAGGAATAGTTTGTTTTGCCTGGCAACAGCCTTGTCACCCTTCCATTTGGAACTATTTGTTTTGGCGGAGCTAAATAAATGATTAAATAAGCAAAAAAATCCAAATCTATTGTGGATTATTATTTAAAAAATAAAATGAGCTTGTAGAAACTGTTGTATAAAAGCAATGTCACACTCAAAATTGTGCTCTTTTGCAGAATATCAGTCCTGGTGTGATTCTGTGGCACTTGGTCTGCGGCCTCGTGCCTTCGACCGAATTACACCAGTGGTGATATTCTCATGTGATATTGCTTAATTACTGCTGTACCACACGTGATTTGGTTTTCAAAGTCACCTGTGATGATTTGGTCTGCCTGCGTACCTTTCCCCTCTTGCAAAGGTTGTTCATGCAAAGACACCATCATGAAAACAAAAAGCAGAAGGCACAAATGAACTAAACTCTGAAACCAGATGACTCAATGTATTATGGTGTTGCACTGTATTAAACTCACTTTGGTTTGTGTCCATCAGAGTGTGACTGGCAGAGGTTTCAGAACCACAGACTGGAAGGATTGCTATATACAGCTTTGAATTAAAATGACTAATAGAAACTGTCCTGGGGTTTCATTTAGAAAGCTTGCTTATGCACAAAACAGGGTCTGAAAACTATGTAAGCAATTTTGTACATAAAGTTTGGGATTTATAGAAAAAAACAGGGTAGAAAAATGTGTGCAACTTTAAAATGACCAAGGATCTTGCTTACGCACTTTTTGGACACGGACGCACTGACAGCGCAGCAGGACGGATACCAAAATTGTGAATATAACCAACATTTTCAGACTTGTAGAGCACACACAGAAGCACAGAAGAACACAAGCAACACACAAACCTATCCCCTGTCCTGTCTATAGGAACTGAGAATAAAAATGAGAATTTGATTAAAAATATGTTGCATTTAAGAATTCTGTTCACACATATATATATATATATATATATATATATATATATATATATATATATATGTCTTCAGATTGTATACAATTGCACAAATATGCTGCAGCATCCCAGCATAATTCTGCACAATGGATATGCTGGCACTCATTGGAGATAATTTTTTTACATCAGGCATACTGCTGCATCAACGGTGTGTTACCTGCAGATCTTCCATTTATTTTTATGACCCAAATCAATATTTTACATGAATTACACTTTTTTTTAAAGTAGTTTGGAAGCGCACTTTTTCGCCAGGCTTTAAATATCTCGGAGTGCTCAAATTTATTATGTTCTATTGTGATTTCGTTTTATTTGTTTTAATTTGCTTTGATTCCAGTCTTAATATCGCTACAAGAGATAATCATAGGCTATAATTAAAACTTTAAATGGAATGTTCTTATTTGTTTCAGCTCTTGTGCTGCTGCTTTAATTTTTTTTAAGTTATTTTTTTACTCTTGTCTTCGAACACATTTTTTATGACTATATTTTGTCTGTTTTTGTTTGACATTAAGTCTTTGGCTGAGTAAAGCTCTATATAGATCAAAATTGAAATAAAACAGTATTCTCTGCCTTTGCATGCCTGTAGCTGTCTTTCTCCGCCTGTCAGTTGCCATGGTTACCCGTGAAACGCCCCATATGGGGACCCTAAGCCACGCCCTTCTACTTTCAGTCCATGGGCTCCCTACTGCCAAAAAAAATTAATGAGTCAATGGAGCGATAAAACTTATTTTCTGGTCCAGTTTGAAATGCGCCGTGGATCGAACATATTATGTCTGTACATTTTAAAAACTAATTGTGATACAGAGAAAATGCTGATTTTCGACCAGCGGCAAAAATTACTTTAGGCTTTGTGTAAAACCTGCAGAAGAAGTAGAGCGAGGGTTGTAACCTCCAGGATGAAGAAAGGTGCAATAAACACTGAGAAAACCTCTATAAATCTGACCATATAGAAAGTAGCAGCTATGTTGGGGGTAAAGCAGTCGGTGGAGTGAGAGCCAGCATGCTGTAGAAGCTCTACAAGTTCTTGGTAAGGGTTTTACGTGCTATAGCTAGTGTTAGCTCCCATTAGCCTTATGACGTCAATTATGTGACTTCTGTCTTCTGATTTGTAGGCATTTTAATTGCAATTTTTTTACAGTCAAATAAATCCCAGACCACTTGACAAACAAAGTCGAAATCTACATAATTAATTATCATTTAAATCGAAGTACAACATGTGATTCAGGGCGTAAGACAAAGCGGACCAGGAAATAACTTTTATTGCGCCATTGACTTCCATTCATTATTTTTTCGGCCAGGGAACCTTCAGGCTGACCGAAGGGGAGGAGACCTAGGCTCCCCGTTAGCTGTTTTAAGTCGATGCAGAATATTCATTAGACACTTTGCATTGACCGTTTATGGCAGAAAGTGGGTGTGTAGGAGGCGGGAAATGACTCAGAAACAGCTGAGCACATTTCTACAAAGAGAATGATTTGTAAAGCGGAGATTGCATGCAGTTGTGCATACTCCAAGTTTCGTAGATGAGAAACTTAAAAAGCGTAAGTAAAAAAAGTTGCTGAGCTTAAGTACAGGTTTAGTGAGGATTCTGCGCAAAGTTTTATAAATGAGACCCCTGATCTTTACTCTAAAATAAAATCTTGCAAAGGTATTCACACCTCTTGAGCTTTTTTAGGTTTGTCACCTTATAACCACTAACTCCACTTTTTTCTATTGGGCTTTTATGTGACAGACAGACACGGAACAGTGCATAATGGTATGCATTTGTATACAGCCCATTTACTTTAATATTCTTAAATTAAACCCTTTAGCTTTATGATTCGACAGAGTTTCCTGTGTGTGAAAATCTCTACATAAATTCAGCTGTTCAATGAAGGTCAATCTGTATACTCTACTTACTATTGGTCTGTTTTATAAAATACTATGTAAACATATTGGATGCTGTTTGCAATGTTACACAGTTCAAAAATTAACAACCTTAATGTCGGTTATTCAGCCTGTCATAAGACAAAATCATTTTTCTGTCATATTTACATCCATGTTATTTGATCAATTTATAAATGTCAGTTTCAAACTAAATACATAGGTAGCAAAATAAACGTTTTAGTTTACGAAATAAATATTTAGCTCAGAGCTAAATATTTAGCTTAGAAACTAAATGGTTAGCTCAGAGCTAAATATTTATTTTTAAAAGTACAAATTTAGCCTGTTACCTAAATATCTGGTTTGCTGCTAAATGTTTGGTTTGCTATCATATATTTAGTTTGTAAATTAAATATTTAGCTTCAAAAGAAACATTATTAGGATAAATAATTGGTTTGAAGCTAAATATTTAGCTAGCAAGCTAAACAGGCAGCTCATTCTACATTTTAAGCTGAAAATTTTGACATGTCTGGACATAAACAGTGATAAAGAGGTGACATTCAGTCTCACCAACTGTTATATAGAGGTCCGTAAGACCCAACCTTTAATGTTGTAGTCCTTTAATGTTGTAGAGAAACTATTTATTCGTCTTATGACTGGCTAAATAAACCAAATTATTGCTGTTAACTTTTGACTGTGCAACTTCATAAACGGCACATTATAAAAATACACTGTGGTTTATGGCTGTAATGTAAAAAAATGTGAAAGAGCTGCTTTTACCTACAGAAACCTTCAAGTTTCTGTAGGTAGAACACACTTAATTGAACCTGAAGCTTCTCCAGACTCTGTGGACATCTGAGTGATATGTCTCCAAGGGTGGCATCCTGTTAGTTCACATGTTTATGTAACACTGATGATGTGTTAGTGTCATCTGATGCTGGTCCATTTTGTCAATGAGAACTGAAGTGCCTGATGCTGCACTTTTTTGTTTTCTTTAAACTTGAGCTTTAAAGCCTAATATCTCTAAATTACTAATTACCCCACAGTGTTTTGTTGCTTTGTGTTTCTCTTTTCTCCACTGATGTAATACAGAAAATGTTACCTGGAGACAGTCTGATGGGACAGTAAGCAGAAACACATTTTTTTCTACATCAACCTTAATATACAACTGTTGTTGTATGAGTCATGCAGATGACTGAACATGAGTGTTTTATGTAGTTTGTTATAACACCTGACCAGATGCCATTTACAAAATAATTGTACTCGTGATTAAACAAGCGCCCCCTACAGGGCTTTATGTTGCCTCTTGTCGCTTGCGCCGCTTCTGTCTCCCACCGAGCACAGAACCTTGCACTTTATTGCATTTACTGCAAATAAATGCATGAATAAATTGTAACCTGCACATTACCTGCTCCAGTGTATGAAATGTTGTGTATAGACTGTTTGTTGGGTAACATGAAAATAAATGTTGTACATGTTTACTATGTTTTTGGCAGCCATCTTTTATCAAGGCACACCGATTAAACCTAAAATTGGAAAAGCAACAATCAATTGGCCATGAATTAGGATCTATGGCGTGCCGTTAGTAAAGTTACACAGATAAAAATTAACAGCAATAATTTGGATTATTTAGCCTACCACAAGAAAAGAAAATGGGGGTTAATTTCTTAAATTCACATTTTCATCCATGCTATTTATTCATTCATAAATTTAACAGGTTCAAATGAATTTTTATTTGGAGATTTTTATTTAACTTACACACTAAATAATTTGTTTATAAAGTTAATATTTTGGTTTAGTTAAATATTTAGGTTCAAACTATACATGCCAGTACATCATGTTAAGCTGGTTAACAAAACTAATGGTACCTATGTTACATCCCTTGCTAGTTAGTTCATGCTATGAATTAACCCAATTCTCTTTCATTTCTGTGCAAAGCTTTAGTGCTGTCCACATATTTGATATAAATCTCTATTGCCACAATAACCTAATCAGAGTCAGGGAGGGTCCGCACAAGGAAGGAAAGAGGATAGAAGTGGCTGAGGGAAAATATCAATGGCATAACAGGGTTTTTCTCATTTCTTCTCTAACATCACTGCTACTCATAGTAATTCTATTTCAAAATTTTGCTTTCTACATTTTTTATTTATTTATTATTAATGCCACAATAGTAAAGACCAGAGTCCAGCAGCAGGAATGATAACACAGGGTCTTCACAGGTAAGGAGAAATTAGAGCTTAATAGGAAAAAAGGGATCCATTGCTGGGAGAAACCAATCAGGTATCAAGTCAGGTTTTTCACAGATCTTTCAAAATTACTCTCATTCCCCTTCTATATTTTGTATATATTTTAATAGGTAGCCCACCTGGATCAGCAATTCTGAGCTTTCTTTTGTTTTAAGTTTTTAAGAACCTTTTGCCATCTCCCTTCACACCAGATATTTTCTAGATAGTAAATCTAGCAAAAAGATTAGAATATTTGTTCTGGTAATATGCCAATGAGTTTGATCATGTTTGTGATTTGCTGAATCAAAGCAATAGTGGAATACCTCGAACTTTCATTGTTTAACCTGTAGCTGTTAAATCTTTCCAGATTGACACCAAAAATCAATTGAGACCTTTGTTTCTGCCAAGTAGGTGACACCTTGTAACTAATAATATTGCTGATAACTAGGGATGCACCGATACTGGTATTGGGTATCGGCACTGATACTGTCTAATGTACTCGTATCGGTTAAAGTTAACAGGGACCATGTACCGATACTTAAAATGTGGAAACTGCAGTTATTTCAAATATAAAATGCTAATTTTTAACTTGAAATTTTAGTTTTGTGGTCATGTCGGTTTAACTAATATTTTTATTTTTTATCTAATTCACCATCATTTGTTGTAAAAAGCAGAAAAAATAAAGGTCTTCCAATTCATTGCATTTTTTTGTGTGGTACAAGTATCGGCATTGGTACTCGGTATCGGCAAGTACTCTAATCCAAGTATCAATATAGTATTGGTTTTTTAAAAAGTGGTATCATTGCATTCCTACTGATGACTAAGCTAGCACACTCATTGTGCAACATTGATTTAAATCTTTTTTAACCAGAGAAAAGGTGTGAGAGGATAATAAATCACTTAGTTGCCATCTGAAAAACTTGTTAAAGTCACTTTTAAGATTACTGTTACACTCCTGCTAAACATATCTTCTGTTCAAGAAAGTTACAGTTTAGAATCATCTTTGTAAACAGAAATGAGACAGAAGTCCTTGTATTTGTCTTTTATTCCATCTGGCAAACAAAGGCTTCCCAACCTTGAAATGTTTCCATATAGTAACTGGCAGATTTCCAATACACTGCTCAGCATAAATGAGTAAATCCTAGTGATGGGTAAATGAGGCCTCATGTACCGTTTCAACACATTGCCTTAACTGTATTGATACCGTGTTGCTAATGTGTTGGTCTACTGCCCCCTGCTGGTTATTGAGTATAATTGCAGGCAACTTAATTGGGAGATTCCACTATCATGCTGTTTAATGACCTAATATATAAAGTAACATTTATGTAACTGTACACTATATTGTACACATTTAAAATCTTAATCCAAGTTTAAAGTTATCCTAAGAAATAGAGTGGAAGTGTGTTACAACTCATGAAAAAGAAAAAAACATAAGGTGACGTTGATTATGGATCGACTCCGAAGCACTTTTTGTTCTTTTCTTTTTTTTTACATATTTTTATTCAAAAAAAGTAATTTCTCCAGGGTTATTGGACTGAGGCGATTATATTTTTTGAAGCAATTTCTACAACTGTTGAAAAAACACGTTCACAAGGGACATATGAAGCTGGAGTACAAAGGGACTGTAATGACAGATGGAACGGGTGAGGAAATGTGTGCCGTGGGTTTTTCCAGTACTGCAAAGGATCTCTGGATCTTGGTATGTTAAGTTCTCCCAGGTATTTCTGGACCTCAACGACGGAACTTGTTGCAGTGTTACTGTTCTGCCTACCAACTTCATCATCCAGTTTCTACCACAAGTTGTCTTAAAAATATAAAAAAAAAGGCATTTAGTTAGTCAACATTTAAAAATTATTAAATATTTTTGCAATCAAATAAATACATGAATAAAATGATTGATAAAACAGGCCTTAAAGTGGGGGCTGGTAACTCTTGAGAAAGTCCAGGTTGTGACTCAGTTGATGTCCAGCCAATTAAAACTGCACATTCCGACTTTAGTCTGGAGACTGCTTCAGCACATTTTGAGGAACTACGAAAACCGAGTGTTTTTAATCTGGGGTCTAGAAGTGTTGATAGAGTCAATACACTTATAGACTCAAGATTGGAAGCAGTGTCTGTGACTCGTCGCTTAAGGTGTTCATGGAAATGTATTGCTGCCTGTGTGTGCAAATTTGAAGCATTGCATTCAAGTGCATGATATAACTGTTTCATCATCGGGATGACCTTTGACCCTGAAACTCTCTTCTCCTCAGACAACTCCTCTGTTGCAAGATGAAAAGCCGCAAGCACAAGAAGTGTTTCTCCTATGATGGTGCTCTCATCAGCTGTTAGTGGAGTAATGTCTGTTTTTAATGTGGCAAGAGACACCCACACTGCTTGCTTCTCATCATTCAGCCTTGCCAGCATATCATACAGACGTGGACAAAATTGTTGGTACCCTTCATTAAATCAAAGAAAAACTCTTAATGGTCACAGAAATAACTTTAATCTGACAAAAGTAATAATAAATACAAATTATATAAATTTTGACCAATGAAAGTCAGACATTGCTTTTCATCCATGCTTCAACAGAATTATTTAAAAAATAAATGCATGAAACAGGCCTGGACAAAAATGATGGTACCCCTAGAAAAGAATGAAAATAATGTGAACAAAGGGACATGTTAATCCAAGGTATGTCCACTAATCAGCATCCTAGGTGTCTACAATCCTGTAATCACTCAGTGGGCCTATATATAGGACTCCAGGTAGTCACTGTGTTGTTTGGTGATGTGGTGTGTACCACACTCAATATAAACCAGAGGAAGCAAAGGAAAGAGTTGTCTCAGGAGATGAGAAAGAAAATCATAGACAAGCATGTTAACTGTAAAGGCTATAAGACCATCTCCAAGCAGCTAGATGTTTCTGTGACTACAGCTGCACATGTCATTCGGTAATGTACGATCCATGGGACTGTAGCCAACCTCCCTGGACGTGGCTGCAGGAGGAAAATTGATGACAGATCAAAGAGACGGATAATCCAAATGGTAACAAAAGAGCCTAGAAAGACTTCAAAATAGATCCAAGCTGAACTTTATGCTCAAGGAACATCAGTGTCAGATCGGAACATCCTTCGCTGTTTGAGCCAGAGGACAAATCATTAAAAAAAAACAGACTGGAGTATGCCAAACTACATGCTGACGAGCCACAAAGCTTCTGGGAGAATGTCCTGTGGACAGTTGATGAGACAAAAATTTAACTTTTTGCCAAGGCACATCAGCTCTATGTTCACAGACGGAAAAATGAAGCATATCTAGAAAAGAACACGGTCCCTACTGTGAAACATGGGGGAGGCTCGGTTATGTTCTGGGGCTGATTTGCTGCATCTGACACAGGGTGTCTTGAATCTGTGCAGGGTACAATGAAATCTCAAGACTATAGGGGATTCTAAGAGAGAAATGTGCTGGCCAGTGTCAGAAAGCATGGTCTCAGTCGCAGGTCACGGGTCTTACAACAGGAAAATGACCCAAAACACACAGCTAAAAACACCCAAGAAGGGCTAAGAGGAAAACACTGGCCTTCTATGAGCCCTGATCTCAATCCTATTGAGCATCTTTGGAAGGAGCTGAAACTGCTGTCTGGAAAAGGCGCCCTTCAAACCGGAAACAACTAGAACAGTTTGCTCATGAGGAGTGGGCCAAAATACCTGCTGAGAGGTGCAGAAGTCTCATTGACAGTTACAGGAATCATTTGATTGCAGTGATTGCCTCAAAAGGTTGTGCAACCAAATATTAAGTTGTGGGTACCATCATTTTTGTCCAGGCCTGTTTCATGCATTTATTGTTTAAATAATTCCGTTGAAGCATGGATGAAAAGCAATGTCTGACTTTCATTGGTCAACATTTATATAATTTTTATTTATTATTACTTTTGTCAGATTAAAGTTATTTCTGTGACCATTATGAGTTTTTCTTTGATTTAATGAAGGGTACCAACAATTTTGTCCACGTCTGTATGTGCTGTTCCAACGTGTCGGTACCTCATTGATAAGTTTCAAGGTTGGCCGTCCCGTCTGTTGCTGCACTTGAGCAAGCTTCTCTTTTGCTGTGGTGCTTGATCTGAAATATGTGACTATTTGTCTGGATTTTTGTCTGATTGATGTAAGTGCAGGGATTTGATCACATGATTTCTTTACTATTAAATTCAGAGTGTGTGCAATACAAACTGAATGCCGGATTTGAAGAGTTCGAGTTGATGAAATCATGTTTGGTGCAGCCGGTCACAAGACACTTTACTTTATTAGTTATGGCCCAGTCATTCATTATGCTCCTTTTGACATAGGCCAACTTGTCTGCAGTGTGATTTTGTGGAAAGTGTTGAACACCTAACACAGATGTACACAACTGCATATCATCATGAATGTAGTGAAAAATAAGAGCCAGATAAGCCTCCATGTTCACAGAGTTCCATAAGTCAGCTGTTATACTCACTGCCACTGTTTTTTGTACTTTCTTATTCCATTTTTCCCTTTCCTCCTCATACTTGTGACTTATTTCTTTGACAGTCTGGAAAATAAAACAATTAAACAAAAGGTACATCAATATATTTAATTTACATATCAATATGGTACATCAACTTATAGAAATCTATACAAACCATTCTGGTTGGCAAAATATATGATGGTTCAAGAACCTTAATCATTTCCCTGAAACCCTCACTCTCAATGTTGAGAGGTTGGCAGTCCATTATAATAAAATTCACTATTGCCTGGTCTAATTCATGCTTCCTGTTAGATTGATATATAAAAATAAAAAAACATGCATTACTGTGAATTAAGTGACCACGGAGAAGTTTTATGTCATTTTACCTGCATTTCTACTAGATGCCTTTGTGGCCTCCTGATTCTCGTGCTGGTGTCTCAGCATTGAAGATGTGCTTTTATTTTGTAAAAAGTTCTGTTAAACAGATTTGGCATTAAACCTGCAGAAAATAAGACTAATTTGAGGCATATTTTAAAATGGAATTAAATTCTAACAGATAAAGCATAAACTGAGAGGAACAGGACGAAACAAGGAAATAAAAAACAATACCTTATTTGCCGATAGAAGATCAAGATGATCCCACACTGCAGAAAACCTCCGTTTTCTTTCTTGGTCCATGATGTAGGCTTTGTAGAAATGATATTGGATGAAAAAGATAAACGTTTTGACAGAGAAGCATCCCGATGACAGCTAGAGACGCTCCTGCTTTTAAACAAAGTTCAGCGCTTCAGTGACAGATGACACAGCAGCTGTGCCCATCTCCAGCTGTCAACGGGCGAGAGGCGGGGTACACCCTGGACAGGTCATCAGTCCATCACAGGGCCACATAGAGACAGACAGGACAAACAACCATGCATGCACACACACCTAAGGACAATTTAGGGAGATCAATTAACCTGACAGTCATGTATTTGTTTTTACCCAGAGGGAACCCACGTATGCACAGGGAGAACATGCAAACTCCATGCAGAAAGGATACTATCACATCTAGTATTTTGCATGAGCACAGTGATTTTTAAGGACAGCACCAAGTCTTCTAGGCATGGAATGAACATATTGCAACATCTATCTTTTTCTGTTCTTCAAGAATCACCTCTTAGAGCCTGGATGCTGGATGGAAAGTGATTCTCAACTTTTTGCTTCAGAATTCCCCACAGGTGTTCGATTGGGTTCAGATCAGAAGACATTTAATCACCTTCACCCCGTTCTTCAGAAATGCAGCAGTAGCTTTAGATGTGTGTTTTTGGATCATTGTGTTGGAATACTGCAGGATGACTAAGTGCACGGAGAGACGGCAGCATCTTCTCCTTCAGTATAGAAGCAGTACATTGTTGAGTTCATAATACCATCAATGAAATGCAGCTCCCAAACACCAGCAGCACTCATGCAGCCCCACATAATGAAACTGCCATCACCATGTTTCACTATAGGCACCATGCATTTTTCTTTAAAATTCTCCCATTTACGACGCCATACAGTTTTTAAACCATTAGTTCCAAAAACAGGGATCTTTGTCTCATCACTCCAGAGTTGATGCCAAGTAGTCTTCATTTTTTCAGTTTGGGCCCTAGCAAATTCTATGTGTGCTTTTTTCTGCATGGGCTTTAGGAGAGGCTTCCTTCATGGACGATAACTATGCATGCCATTCCTCTCCAGTGTGCTCCGTATGGTGTCCTGGAAAACGGTCACTACAGTTTGGCTTTCTACTACTTTAGCTAACTACAGTGAACTTGCATGCTTCTCATCAGAAGATGCTCCTGTCAAGATGATAACATCCTTGGACGGCCTAGACATCTGTGTAAGATTGATGCGCTTCTTTTTTTTTTTAATTTTTGGATCACTTTTGCTACAGTATTTTGACTGATATGTAAAGTTTTGCAGATCTTCTTGTAGACCTCACCTTTTTTGTGTGATGAAATGATTTCCTTTCTCAGATTTTGTGACATTTCTCTTCCATAGGGAGCCATTACTGAAAGCATGAAATGGGAAGTAATGCCCTTTTATTGTCACCTGTCTGCTGGACGCCTCTTAAATGAATCCTTAGATGGTTCATATGTCCCCCACATGTCAGAGATGTACTTTGGTGCCAAACCATGAAAAGACTTGTACACAAGCAGAGCTGTTTTAAATTCTATTCTCTGAGCGACAGGAAGCCAGTGCAGAGACCGGAGCACTTGACTAATATGGTCGTATTTCTTGGTTCTTGTCAGGACTCGAGCAGCAGCGTTCTAGATGTACTGCAGCTGTCTAACAGCTCGTTTAGAGAGGCCAGTGAGCAGGCCGTTACAGTAGTCTAACCTGCTGGAGACAAATGCATGGATAAGTCTCTCTAAGTCTGGTTTCGACACTATTCCTCTGATCTTAGCAATGTTTTTCAGATGGTAAAAAGCTGTTGATGTTATTGCTTTGATGTGGCTGTTTAAGTTCAGGTCCGAGTCCATGATTACCCCTAGATTTCTAACCTGATTTTTTGGTTGAAGACAGAGAGACTCAAGATGACTGATAACACTTTCTCTTTGTGTCTGTGGGCCAAAAACAATGATCTCAGTTTTGTCTGAGTTTAACTGGAGAAAGTTGTTTTGCATCCACACACTGATCTGTTCAATACAGTGACAGAGTGTATCTATAGGCCCATGTTCACCTGCCGTCAGTGACACGTAGATCTGAGTGTCATCTGCGTAGTTATGGTAAGACACATTATTGCTGTTAATTAGCTGACCCAATGGAAGCATGTACAAGTTGAATAAAAGTGGTCCCAAGATTGACCCCTGGGGGACTCCACAGGTCATGGGAATTTTGTCTGAGACACAGTTGCCAATTTCGACAAAGTACGTCCTGTCCTCGAGATAGGACTTGAACCAGTTTAGAGCAGTACCAGAGATTCCCACCCAGTTTTCTAACCTGTGAAGTAAGATCCCATGGTCCACTGTGTCAAAGGCAGCGCTCAGGTCCAGCAGAACTAAAACTGAGACTTTGCCTGCGTTGGTGTTCATGCGGATATCATTTGTCACCTTGATCAGAGCTGTCTCAGTGCTGTGGTGGGGCCTAAAGCCTGACTGGAAAGTATCAAACACATTGTTAGACAGGAGAAAGTAAGTGAGCTGTTGATATACTACTTTCTCTAGGACTTTTCCTAAGAATGGTAGGTTTGATATGGGCCGGTAGTTGCTCAGTACTGTGGCATCAAGGCTGCTCTTCTTTAGAAGAGGCTTAATGACCGCAGTTTTTAAGGCATTTGGGAATGTTCCAGTCTCAAGTGAGATGTTAACTAACTGACCAAGTTGTGGTAACAAGCTAGTCAGCACAGACTTTAGAAATCGAGTGGGTAATTCATCAAGGCAGCATGTACATGAACTCAGACCAGAGATAACCTCTTCGATTGTTTTGTCACTGACAGGTGTAAAATGTGTAAGCTCAAGGTGTTTATCTGGAAAGTTTTGCTATTTGTTTTGTGGTAATGATGGCATTTTTAATGCCTTGGACTTTGTCATTAAAAAATATTGCAAACTCATTGCACTTAGATGCAGAAATTAGTTCTAAGGGCAGTGAAACTTGAGGATTAGTTCATCTGTTCACTGTGGCAAACAGAACACGAGAATTGTTTCAGCAGTTTGCAATTATTTCAGAGAAATACTTCTCCCTTGTAAAATCTGGTTTAACAAACAAAGCACTTTTTTGTAAACCTCATAATGAAGCTTTGACTTGCGCCATTTCCGTTCGGCTTTCCGGCACTCCCTTTTTTGTGCCCTGACCGAAACTTAATTTCTCCAAGGTGCCTTTTGCTTAGTGTTAACCATTTTAACCTTAACATGAGCAATAGTATCTAAAACGTTTACAACCCTTGAGGTGTAAGAGTCCAATAGATTATCAACATTTTCAAATCTGATCAATTCCATAAACTGTGTCCTTGTTGTATCATTTACAGTGGGGCAAAAAAGTATTTAGTCAGCCACCAATTGTGCAAGTTCTCCCACTTAAAATGATGACAGAGGTCAGTAATTTTCATCATAGGTACACTTCAACTGTGAGAGACAGAATGTGAAAAAAATCCAGGAATTCACATTGTAGGATTTTTAAAGAATTTCTTTGTAAATTATGGTGGAAAATAAGTCTTTGGTCAATAACAAAAATTCAACTCAATACTTTGTGATATAACCTTTGTTGGCAATAACAGAGGTCAAACAATTACTATAGGTCTTTACCAGGTTTGCACACACAGTAGCTGGTATTTTGGCCCATTCCTCCATGCAGATCTTCTCGAGAGCAGTGATGTTTTGGGGCTGTCGCCGAGCAACACGGACTTTCAACTCCCTCCACAGATTTTCTATGGGGTTGAGGTCTGGAGACTGGCTAGGCCACTCCAGGACTTTCAAATGCTTCTTACGGAGCCACTCCTTTGTTGCCCGGGCGGTGTGTTTGGGATCATTGTCATGTTGGAAGACCCAGCCACGTTTCATCTTCAAAGCTCTCACTGATGGAACGAGGTTTTGGCTCAAAATCTCACGATACATGGCCCCATTCATTCTTTCCTTAACATGGATCAGTCGTCCTGTCCCCTTAGCAGAAAAACAGCCCCAAAGCATGATGTTTCCACCCCCATGCTTCACAGTAGGTATGGTGTTCTTGGGATGCAACTCAGTATTCTTCTTCCTCCAAACAGGACGAGTTGAGTTTATACCAAAAAGTTCTACTTTGGTTTCATCTGACCACATGACATTCTCCCAATCCTCTGCTGTATCATCCATGTGCTCTCTGGCAAACTTCAGACGGGCCTGGACATGCACTGGCTTAAGCAGGGGGACACGTCTGGCACTGCAGGATTTGATTCCCTGTCGTTGCAGTGTGTTACTGATGGTAACCTTTGTTACTTTGGTCCCAGCTCTCTGCAGGTCTTTCACCAGGTCCCCCCGTGTGGTTCTGGGATTTTTGCTCACCGTTCTCATGATCATTTTGACCCCACTGGATGAGATCTTGCGTGGAGCCCCAGATCAAGGAGATTATCAGTGGCCTTTTATGTCTTCCATTTTCTGATAATTGCTCCCACAGTTGATTTTTTCACACCAAGCTGCTTGCCTATTGTAGATTCACTCTTCCCAGTCAGGTGCAGGTTTACAATTCTTTTCCTGGTGTCCTTCGAAAGCTCTTTGGTCTTGGCCATAGTGGAGTTTGGAGTCTGACTGTTTGAGGCTGTGGACAGGTGTCTTTTATACAGATAACGAGTTCAAACAGGTGCCATTAATACATGTAACGAGTGGAGGACAGAAGAGCTTCTTAAAGAAGTTACAGGTCTGTGAGAGCCAGAGATCTTCCTTGTTTAAATTGACCAAATACTTATTTTCCACCATAATTTACAAATAAATGAGACGAGAGTGGTCCTGTGATTGAATTATTTAATGTTGATGTTGATTTAAAGGTGCTGCAGATGAGTTTTCCTCTGAGATTCAGAGACAGGTGGTGCTGCTACTGTGGCTGAATCATTTCCTGTTGATGCAGACGGTGCTGAGTTTTCCCCCAGAAATACAGGTGGTGCTGCAGGTCAGTTTTTTCCCTGTGATGTAGGGGCAGGTAATGCAGCTGCTGCCGGGTCCATTACTTTTTGCGCAGATGGTGGTGCTGTGGCAGAATCCTTTGCTGTCGATGCTGTAGATGCTGCTGACATTGCTCCAACTGAATCTTTTGTCAGTGATGCAGGCCAAGCCTTTGCTGGCGAGCTCTTCTCTGCTCTCTCCTGCAGCTTTGGCTTTCCCTGATTCCGTAGAACATGGAGGAGGTTATCTGTCAGTCGTCTCACTCCACCTCTGCTCAAATGTGGGCCATTTGCTTCAAACAGATCGCGTTGCCAGAACAGATTAAAGTTCTCTATAAAATACAGTCCTCTTGACTCACATACTTTGGACAGCCATGTATTCAATTGAAACAGCCGTGATCATTTTTTTATCCTCCGATCGATGTTTGGGATAGGTCCCCTGATGAAAATTTGTATTCCCTCTTTGTCCAGACAATCAAGTCTCTCAAAAAGTTTTTTAAAGTTTTCTTTCAAGAATTCAGACTGTTTATTTCTTATGTCCACTGCACCAACATGTATTACAATTTGTTTAATCCCGGGGTTATTTGTAATTTCCTTGTTTAGAACATCTGTGATGTCAGAAACGGTGGCATTGGGATAGCTGCTTGTAACAATTCTGTCCATGTTTATATTAGATATGGCTCCTTCTCCAAGCACCATATCTCTATCCTTGACACTTCGCACAGTTTTTCTCTCCATCTTTGTTTTGACTTCTTGTTCTCTATTGCTCTCTGATTCTCTTCGCTCGTTATTCTCAGCTTCTGAGAGAGGTAAAAATCTGTTTGTTAACTTTATTCCATGTCCATTCTTACCAGCATGTTGTTTTTGCTTTTGTCTAGTACCAAGTTGTCTGTTAAGTTTTGGGAAAGTTATGGTATCATCTAGCTTTAGGTTGCAAGTATCAGTTTTTCTAGTCTTATTACCGGATTCCATTGGGAGCGTGTCATGAAGTCCTTTTTTGTCTCCAAGGCACAAATTTTGTCCAGGAATAAGCGTATTTCTTGTTGATATATTCAACAGTTACTCCCTCAGCCATATCGATAAGACTATTGCTGCTGGCTCGTCAGATGAGTTGTAAAAAAAGGCATAAAAGTAATTAAAAAGCCTTGGTTTACTTAAAAGAAGATAATAAAATCATATCCAAGACATGTAAAAAAAAAAGGATGATTAAAAATTGACTAAAGAGGGAAGCAGCAAGGCAAGCTGAAAACACATCTGTACTCTTGAGAAGCAGGAAGCAAATCCTAGTGCTCTTCTAGTCATGTTAACCACTCAAAGCGCTTTACACTGGAGCCACATTCACCCATTCGCACTCACATTCATACACTGATACAATTATCATAGGTAAGCAATTTGGGGTTGAGTGCCTTGCCCAGGGGTACAATGACTGGAGGAAGCTGGAATCAAACCTACGACCATCCGATTGCAAGACAACTACTCAACCTACTGAGCCACAGTCACTCCATAATTTAGTTGTGTTTATGCTTACAGACACAAAGCTTGGTTTGCAACTAGCTAAGCTAAGGACTTCACATATGTAGGCTACGAATATTTAATTTAACGGGACTTGCATAAATACAAGCAAACTAGTTAACCTCTTGGTCTCCCCTCATTCTGCCTTCTTTCTTTTTCTTCCCTCTCTTCTTTTGAAAGTGTAGTGTGTTCTTGTTGGGCAGCATGACAACTTAAATCGAGGCTATTCTAATCTTGCTGGTTGCCAACTGTCTCCGACAGAAAGTAGCTGAATTTGACCCAGAAAGTTGCTAGATATCACAAGATGACATCACACGCTAATGCACATATTAATAATGTCATTGCATCACACTGACATGAAACATCATTATTAATGTGGCCTGTCTTCATTTTCTCCTCTAACGTTCAATATAAATAAAACCTTTGTCCAGACATGTTAAAACAAAAACGCCTATAGAACACAAAAAAGCAGCCTCAAAAGGTGAAAAAAAGATAGCTGAAAAGAATGGGGAAATATCTGGAAGGTGGCTTTATAACATTCAAAGGAAAGATTGTAGAATGAAGAGAACAGAAAGGAGGAAATTATTATATCTAGATTAGGAGTTAAATAATAAATTATTTAACAGGGGAAACATGCTACAAGGAAATGAGACTTTTGTCTTCGGGAAGAGCCTGTGTCACATGTATTATTTTACCTGAAGTATACTTTTGAGAGAAGGGAACTGGAACAAAATTTACAACTGGACATTCAAGACCCTATTTAGTATAGCCTAATATTGTGCCCTAATGTCGATCATTACTTGCCAAAACAACTTGAACTTAAGTTTATGGCTCATATTAATAGTTTTTGTTAAAATTGTTAAATGCTCTATGTTTTTGAACTAACCATAAATTTCGACCATTACATGAACGCACCACAGGTCCGCAGATGCAGGGTGGTTACAGAGAAGCTTCTGCAAAGCGAAGAACAATGTTTGTGTGGCTTATAAAAAAATTGGTCTTATATACCTGAAGATTTCTTTTTTTTACTTTTCAGTTAATTTTAAAGATAAAAAATTAGTTTCTGACTTGGTGAAATCTGTACCCTCTCTGTGTGGCGCTGGGTAAATGTGCTGCATATCATTCCCTTACTGCAGGACAGTGTGGTACAGAGCAAGTCGGGTCTCTAATCTGAAGGGAATATTGGCAACAAAGTTTCACTGAAAGCAGCTAAATTTTTTTTTTTTTTTTTAGGGGGTCTGAAAAGTTGACAGAAGTCAACACTGCTGGGCTCACACAGTCACCTTTGGGCAAAATAAACCATTTTTCACCTCCAAGAAGTGGATTCCTAATATATGGAGAATTGACAAAGTGAGGCCTAATTCTCCCAGTTGCAGTTGATATGAAATTAACGGAATTAATTAGAGGGCCCAATAATAAGACATTAAAGAGAAAAACAAATGGATTTTCATGGGCCCCTCTCCCATCTTTGGCCCTGGGCAGGGCTGGAGTGGAGCCGAAAGGAGGCCCTGGCATTTTTGGCCATGGCCACCATTATCATTTAAAAAATATGCAGAGCACACGGCATACAAATACAATTTTTAAAAACTACAGCAGCCTACACTAGTCAGAGTTGTTAATTGTGAGAGAATGGCCAGTGTCACAATTCCCATCTTGAAATGAGATTGGATGTAAAAAAAAAAAAATAGTTGTGTTTTCCGTTTTAAGAGATATACTGCTTATGAAATAGCCTACACAATTATGCCTTTATTTTGAGAATATATCCATGTGGAATTGTGGGCCTCAAAAGTGGCACTGAAGGAAACAAGGCATAGTTGAAGTCAGCTATACTAGCTCAAGCTGATGAATATATATTGTCAATATAAAGTGAATTAAATTTAAATATAAGACTCTGACCTATGATGGAATAAGACTTAATATTAAACAAGGTTTAAAGTCAAACAACTACCACTGTGTGACAGGAATGGAGTGGGTATCCCAGTGCAGCAGATACTCAATCCAGGTCCGGCTCTGGGTAGTCAGGTCCTCTTTTCCCCCTGCTACCATGCCTATGCAGGCCCATGAAAGCCACAGTTGGCTATTTGAATTCCACCATAGTTTTCACTCTCACTTAATCAGTCAGGAACAGTGAATTAAGTCTGTTGCTCAAACATCCTTTAAATTTGTCCATATTTTTTACACCCGAAGTATTCATTTGGAGAAGCCTGCAGTTTCTGTAGAATTCAAAACTACAACTTTTTTTTGGTTATATTACTAAATAAATGAATTCATAATTATAAAGGAATATGGAAACTATGATTAAGCAGCTTTTAAAAAAACATTTACACTTTACATTACGGTAGGTATGGATTTCTGCATAACTGCACACGTTTAGTTGGTACAATTAACTGTGGAGAAGAACAACACAGCAAATATTTTTTCCAATAGTACAAACATACTTTATTGTACAATTAATTTATTGGCAAAAAAAACAATCAGACCACCAAAATAACTTAAAAAAAGGAGCAACAGTTATTTTTGCTTTCTCTCAGCAAGCACCAAAATTGTTAAGAGGACCAACAAAAAAAGTGGTCAGCATTTCATCTGAATACTAAACAAATTTAAATAATTCTTATTTCCAGTCTGTTTAGGAAAAGAAATGGACAAAATTTGTTCAGTTGCCATCTGTTTGTACAGTGATTCAATATGTATATAACTTTATTCATGTACATAAAACATCTCATCAAAAGGATGGTATAATAATGGACTCCATAGCCTCTCCGGGGCAAATTGAATAACTGAAGTGTCTTTTTGCATCACCACACCTTTAATAGAAAACAAAACTTTTTTTTATCTAATAATTCATGTAGCTTCAAGTTTTATTAAAAAATAAAATAAAATTAAATAATATATCTATATATATATAAAAGACAGTTCAACCATGTTTTTTTTCTTATTTATAAAATAAGTCTCAAGATATATTGCAACCTGGTTTTGATGTGTTCCTTCCCCATTACCCAACAAGTCCAACATTTGAGAGAAAAAGAAATGGTAAGCATGTGAATATTGTGTCTTCAGTCCTCTCCATAAAAAGCTAAACAACCAAATATCAGGTCTTTCAGATCAGACCTCCTCCATCCCTCGTTTTGGCTCTATTTTGTGCAGGTTCAACACGGAAGTTTTTTTATTTTTTTCTACAGTAAAAGGGGGTGAGATAACCCCTTTCCCCTCCAAAACCTGGTCAAAAAAATACACTAAAAAAAAAAAGGCGCATTGGTGCTTGTGACCTACAACAACCCATACTGTACACTTTAGAAAAGCAACAAAAAAGTTAATACTGTACAGTAGCTTAGGAGCACTTCTGTTTTGTTTTAGACACAGCACATATTCCATTAAAGAGGGCCAAAAACATTGCTTGCACAGATTTTTTTTAAATATGTACACTTCTTTTAAACATTTCTTTACATAAAAAGGATCCAACTCCACAATTTCCTATTTTTACAGTACTAACAAATCAGACCTTGTTGCTTGCAGACAGGGAAAGAACAAATAACCTAAAGGAAAACCGTTAAGGTTGAGGGCAAAGGCGGAACTCGCACAATCTCTTTCATCACATAAAAACAGCGCTGGAAAATATTTACAACCTTTTTGGGGAAAATCAGCAACGTGCCATTTTATTCCTCCACATTTTGGAGGTGATCGCTGGGTATGCATATTCACAAAACAGGCTGAGAAGTGGGTGCAATCTGTTGGGTATATGTGGCCAAAATCTTTATCCAAAACACTGAATGTTTAATAAACATCTTTAGCATAATCCCCGAACACTTAACACGCCAACAAGATCAAACTAAGTCCAACTTTCCTTCTACCTGGTTAAAGTAAATAAATATCTGGAATTTGCTGCAGTCACGTACGAAGCTGTGTTCACTGTTCTGAAGAAGACCGCTGTTACGGAAGATATGTTCATGTTCCTTTAAACAATTCATCAACGGAACAAAATACAAAGTAAACATTGTGGAAAATGGATACAATCATGACACGGTGTTGTAGGGGGAAACTAAATATATATATATATATATATTTATATTTTAAAAAAGGTACATCGACTCACTTTTTTTATCCACATTTGAAATCTTAAAAATCTTTTTAAAAAGGCAAAAATACTCAGTCCCCGAAAATATTGTCATATTTAAGGAAGAAATCTCTCCACCAGAAACTCTGACCTCCTGCCTATTTGTACACATTGGCAAAAATATATAGATATAGATATATATATATATATATTAACAGCAATAACTTACCATCCTTCTTCATTTTCTCATTTATTGATTTCTAAGATTAAAGTCGCATCTCCCATAGGAAGGAAGCTTTAGTTCATATTTATACATCAAAAAAAATGTTTAAATAAAAACTTCTAAAATCTGTCCTGTTCTGGCAGTTTATCATGTGGGGCAACAAATCAGAGCCAAAAAGTCAAGGCTACATGAGACTGTGGTTGATGTTCGTCCCAAGCTCCTGGTTGTTGTTGCCCCCCAGTAGGTCCGGCTGGCTGCCCTGTCCTCCATGTATCCCCGCCATGCCACTCAGCTGAGACATGATGGTGTTCTGGTCAGAGCTGAACTGACTGGGATCCACAGAGCTCCCTGCTGGCTGCTGGACCTGTGGAGGCTGAGGCGGAGCCATGCTGGGGTGGTGCTGAGTGAGGTGTGCGGGGTGTGGGGACCCGCTCTGGGTCTGTGGGGAAATGCGATGCGGTGAGGGCTGAGGCTGGGAGGAGGGCTGCATGCGTGGGGACGGGCTGGAATGCGGGGGTTGGGACTGGGGCCTGGGTGAGGGCTGAGGTGACCGGACCTGACTGCCCAGCGACCCTGCCGGGCCGAGTCCCCCTTGACCCTGGATGTGGGGGGACTGGGCCATCTGGGGGCTCATGGGGCTGCTATGCTGGGCGGGTGAGCCGCCTCCATGGTGCGGCTGCTGCAGCAGCCTCTGGTGGAGGCTTTGATGAACCATGCCTTGGGACAGCTGGGACATTGGCGGCCCACCACCAGCTACACCGACTCCGGCTTGCTGTTGCCCCGGCCCTGATCCACCCTGTCCAGGCTGGAGGGGGGGTCCTCCAGCACCTCCTCCACTGATATCCGATCCTTGACCACCCATCGGGTTGGACTGCATGTGCATCTGAAACTTTTGGTTGAGCGCTGCAGCTACTTGAGACATGGAGTATCCTTGCTGCTGCCCACCCTGTGCTCCTCCCTGCTGCTGCTGCTGAACTCCAACTGTTCCAGCTGCAGGCTGCGGCTGAGAGGATGGAGGCATCCCTGCCTGTCCTTGTCCAGGTTGCATAAAGCTCTGTTGGGCTTGCTGCTGTTGCTGGAACTGCGCATGATTTGCCAGTTGCTGCTGTTGTTGTTGTTGCTGCTGCTGCTGCTGTTGTTGTTGTTGTTGTTGCTGCTGCTGTTGTTGTTGTTGCTGCAGTTGTTGAAGCTGCAGTTGTCTCCTCATCATCATCTCTCGGAACTGTGGATTGATATTTGTGATGTTGCCTTGCTGTCCTGCTTGCATTGCTCCCTGTTGCGGCTGCAAAGCAGCCATCTGCTGTTGCTGGAGGTTTCCAGCCATCATTGGACGCTGTTGTTGCTGTTGCTGCTGTTGTTGCTGCAGCTGCTGTTGTTGCTGCAGCTGCTGAAGCTGAGCCATGGTGGCCATGTTACCTCCCCCAGCTCCACCCTGACCAATGTTCATCCCCGTCTGGTTCACATTAACCTGTTGTTGTCCGTCCATGTTGCCAAGCTGGTTGGCTCCAGGTCCTCCCACATTGGGCAAGCCTCCAGCAGAGCCTGGGAACCTCACACCTCCGGGGCCACCTACTGGCGGCCCTCCTGCCCCTCCAGGACCTCCCTGAGCCCCCTGGTACCTGGCCGTTCTCTGGCGTATGAACGCAGCCATTAGAGTTGGGTTGGAACGCAGAATGTTAAGGACTTGTTGCTGCTGTAGGGGTGACGTTGGGGAGCGGAGTGTACGCAGAAGCTCTTGGACTGCCCCCTGGGGAAGGTTTCCTGATCCTCCTCCTTGCATTGACCCGGGGGGGCCTGCTGCTCCCTCTGAAACACCCAACACCTGCATTAAGCCTCGGTTTCCTGCTTGGGCCTGTTGCTGGTTCATCGGTTGTTGCTGCTGCTGACTAATGGCTGCCTGCTGCTGTGGACCAATAGAACCCATCATGCCTGTCCTTATTTGTGGGTTCATGGCCGCCCCTCTGGGACCCCACTGCTGGTTTGTTGGCTGAAGCTGCTGTTGAACTTGAGGGGGCAGCTGGGACGGTGTGCCGCTTTGCTGCATTCCAGCTAATATTCCATGCTGCTGTTGTTCCAGAATAGTCCTGCCGACACCCTGAGCCTGAGAGGCCATGCCCTGGGCCCCAATGTGGGGCATTACCATCTGTGTCTGGCTGTTCTGGTGGTGAGGATGTTGGGGCATCATGCTTCCCTGTCCCAAACTACGAATCTGCGCCTGAGCCAGCCGACTTTGGGTCTCTGCTAGCCGTTGGATCTTTAGGGCCGTCTCTACTGCAGCTAGAGGAGGCCCTTGCTGCTGGCCCTGTACAGACATGGACTCCTGTCCCTGGTTGGGCTGCTGCTGCTGGGGTGGGGTGGCTGGACCCAATCCTGGTTTACCTAGCGACTGATGGAGAGAAGATGGTCCAGGGGGTCTGGGGTTGTATGGAGGTAAACCAGCAGGATGCTGGAGCTGCTGAACATTGGGAGCCTGCTGCTGGAGTTGTGACATCATCTGTTGTTGAGGAGAAATCATCATCCCTTCTTGCTGGAACTGGTGCATATGGTGTTGGGGGGGAACCGTTCCCCCTTGTTGCTGCCCTGGAGTGGGCATCCCACCCATCTGACCTCCTGGTGGTTGAGGAAGAGCGGGCATGTTCCCCTGGGTGGGGGTCTGTGGGGTTGGAGGCTGCGTACCAACAGACGTAGGGGTGGAAGGACCAGTGGCTCCGTTGTTGCCACTTGGAGACGGCAGACCGTTTCCCCCAGGCGGGCCACCAGGAGGGGGCTGGCCGACTCTCTGCATGCTGGCCATTCTCCTCCTCAGCATCTGGGCCTGCTGCAGTCTGTGCTGCAGCTGCTGCTGCCGTAGCTTGTGCTTGATGTTTAGGCAAAACGGAACGGGGCACTTGTTCTCCTGACAGTGCTTAGCGTGGTAGCAACATAAAGCTATAAGCTGCTTGCAGATTGGACAGCCACCGTTGGTTTTTCTCTTGCAGCCTTTCGTATGCTGGACAACCCGTTTCATCTTCTGACAGGAAGGTAGAGAGCAGTTGGCGTTGCGACACTGGCAGGCATGGACCAGGGACTGGATGCAGCGCTGGATGCTGAGGCGGCGTGAGTCTCCCGGGTTCTGGGTGGTCGCAGCCGCCTGGTTGCTGCTCTCATCATCCAAGCCCAGGCCCAGCTTCTCCATCTTGTGCTCGTGGCCCTTAGTGTTGTAGCATGTGATGCAGAGGTCGTAATCCTGAAACAAACGACAGAGGCAGATATCAGGAAGGTTACAGAACGGGAACATTGAGATTCATAAACATTTTCATGTAAACATTTAATTTTCCACCTTCTGCCTTTTTATGTTTCTATTAATGTATAAAACACTAGAGTTGATCACAACTGTATAAAACCTGCAAAATCAGGAAAGTGGAAGCATAGACAGGAAATGAGGTAGGACACTAGGAGGTGAGGAGGAAATGAATGAAAAAATAAAAAGGAAAAGAAGAAAAGAGGGAGTGAAACACAAGAGAGCACAAAAAGAATGAAGGACAAAGAGAGGAAGGGAGCGAATGCAAGGGTAGACAGGGAGGAAGGACAAACGGAAGGTAGAAAGACTTAACCCAAGTTAGGTTTTAAAAAAAGGTAGACAACTAAATTTAGGAAGGAGGGGTAATACAGTTAGAAAGGAAGTAAGGACACAAGATAAAATGGGAAGAAATGAGATAGGACAAAAGGATGGAAAGAAATGAAAAAAAATCAAAAGACAGAAGAAAAAGAAACTTGAACGTTAAAAAGGAAAGATGAAGGACTGAAGGAGGTAAAGAGGAAGGAAAGAAGGAAAAGGGACAAGTAAGAGGGAAAGGAAGGACATGATGCTGGGAGGAAGACAAGAAAGGGAACATTTCAACACTAATGGAGAAAAGAAAAGTCAGAAAATAGGAATATATTTCCATACTCCGCTTTTCTCTTCCACACCGGTGCAGATAACAACTGGATTCTTCCTTCCAACTCTCTGACACATGAAAACCAGCACCCTTGTTACACTCACCTCACAAACAGTGCAGTGGAAGCGCGTCTCTACATGGTGCTTGCACTCGTTGCACGTGTAAACAAAGCGGTCCTGGCTTTGGTTGTGCAACTCCACCAGCATGCACATGGAGCTCCATTTAGCCCTCCTCAACGAGCTGAACTCGAGGTGTTTGTCCCGGGCCAGTGTCAGAAAAGCATCACGACCGTCCATGAGGTCGCATGCCATCAGGGGGTCTGGGTCCACAATGGGGGGCAAGGCATTTGCCATGTGGCCTGCAATCAGCCGGATCACAAAGAACACCTGGCAGGGAGAACAGGTGAGGAACCGGTGATTATCAATCTGTAAAAAGGACTCCAACAAAACATGTGCAAAGAGGAGTTAACTCAAACATATTTCGATTAGTCAGTAAAAGCACATCGATATCTGCTGGTGCCTGTGACTGAAATGATCCAGATTTATTCCAGTCCTAACTTATCCTTTGGGTAAAATAGCCTGACCAGGCACTGCAAGGCTACATGAACGAAGGATTTCACTGTCGCCATCAGTTAGCATGTTTACATACAGCTAGGCCTGGTAAAAAAAAATTGATTGAATGAATGATTTCAAATTTGTTTGTGGTGCATTTTTGAAAACAAGAAGTAAATCGATTTTTTGTGTAATGGCATATTTTTAGCTATCTGGAGCTTCTGTAGCGGAATTGGTATGGTTTTGCTGAGACAGACATGGAGCAAGAGACCCCATGATGTTACATTTGCCAAAAGCCCATCACAGTCAAAGGCAGCAGCAGCACCACAAACCTATTCCAACACCTGAAACAGAAGCATCCAGCAAAAAAGGAAAAATGCCCATCTCTCCGAGACTAACAAAACCTTTGTTGACCAACAAACCTTAGCTAAAAACGGCTAACTGTAGCGAATTCTTTGCACAAGTTTTCTCCAGTTTTTACTTGTTTTTCTTATCCGGAAAAAAATCCTAAGTAGAATTTAAAAAAATTAAAAAAAATCTGATATTTTATATCGCTCAGCCCTACATGCAGCCAGTAACCCATTCAAAACCAGAATATTAGCAATAACCCGGTCACCCACGGCGACGTAAACACACAGATTGACACCTTGGGGTACCCCTTTTCTAACCTGAATATTTGGTCATGTAAACATGTATCGCATTATCCCCATCAAAAGGAACACTGATTTGTGTTCTGCGAATTTTCTATTCACAAGGAATATTAGTCTTTTGAGCAGAGGAACTTCTGGTGCAACTCTCTCTGCTGTCTCTCTCTAACTATCTCTGCTCACGCATGTAAATGGGTTATTCCGAATGTTTCAGAAACCCGAATAGTGACCTTAACCTGAATAATGGCTGCATGTCAACATAGTCAGTGAGGTGATAAAGTCGGTGGTAGCCCACAGATCTAGCAAGGTATTTCTACAACTGTTGTTTGCTATTCATTCAGGCAGTAAGAGCGAGACTTGAAGCAGATAACAAGAAGGCTGAGCACTGAGATGCTTTGTGTTGTTCTTTTGTGCTTCCAGTCTCTGTTATGGAACATGACGGATTTAAAAACGTGCCTTTTAGAAGGACTGGAGCTAAGGTTAGGAACTACTTCCTCAACTGAATACAGAGCTGCTGTAGCTACTACGCTATCCCAGGCTAACGGCAAAATAAATGTCATGTTCAATTTGGGCTTGTTTTACAGTAACTACCCTGTGATACATAGATGTGATGCCATTTCTGCTCTCTATATAAAGAACTGTTGATCGCTCGCAGCAGAATCATCCTCGGCTAAAATCGATATCAGGTCAAGGCTGGAGGTGAGGACTGGAACCACAACATTCAAACTGGTCTTAAATGTAGCCATTTCCACCAGAGAAGTGAACTATCAGGTCAGACAGATCCGTCATACCTCTTTGTGTTTCTCCATAGTAGCGTAGAGTTTCTGTGACAGATCGTTGGAAACATTGGGCATCCCCGGTTTCTTCTTATTCGACCGACTCAAGCTGCTTTTGTTCTTACTTGTCTTTTTGTTGTTCTTTTTCTTTGCATTTTTGCTGTCACTTTTTGTGTCCTGCACACAAAAAAACAATCAGTTGAAAAGAAGAAAACTACAATAATTTATCATTTCTATACGCTTCTTCCCAGAGGCAAAATAATAATCAAACCCAGTCTTACATCAATAGTCTCATTAGAAGTACTGTTCTCCTCCCTTTTCCTCTCTTCCTCCTCCTGCTCCAGCTCCTTAATACTCTCCTCCAACACATTGGGCCAAAAGTCACCCTCAAAATAAGGCAGTTCCTTGGCACTTGTTAAACGATCCTCTGTTGCCTGCTTGAAAATGTCCTTTAAAAAGGAAAAAAAAAAAAAACAGACTAATTAAACTTGGGTCATTCCAAATATTTTACTGTTAAACCTGAGAGGAAAGGAAATACAAATCTAAGAAATAAAAGCATTCATTGTGTTGTGTACCTTATAGTCGTGTACTATCCGCTCTGCTACAGCTTTGTCCAGCATCTTCTTATACCACTCCTGCAGTCGTTTGGGCTTAGGAATCTTCTGATCTAGGGGATGGCAGTGGAAGATGTAGTCGTCGCCCTCGCTGGGCGGGCAAGCCCAAATGTGACCAGTGGTGTAACTACGAACACAAAATAGATGACCAACAATGATCAGAACCGGGATTTCTACTAATGCCACAGTTCAATACGCCACACTTTCACAAAAATCTGATTTTTGTGTTTAGAACCTTTAAAACACACAAAACAAAACCATCAAGACAACAGAAATTTTTATTTTTATGGTTTTTTTTAGGGGGGGAGAAGTTATAAAAATAAAACAAAAAAATAAAGGAAATGCTCAACTTAGATTACGTACTTTTATTTCTGTGTACCAACCATAAACAAAAGCTGTCCAAAAAACGTTATGTTCAAAGAAAAGGAAATACAACAACTTCTAAATCAGTCACTCAGACACCACTCACCCTAACTTCTTGACATACTCCAAGTAACTGATGAGGATTTCGTGGTAAACGGCTGTTCTCAGACTTCGAGGCCGAAAGAAGTGAACACTGTCCAGGTAGGAGATGTAGACTCGCCTGAAAGGAGAAGAAAGACAGACTTGATTCTAATGGTTTACGCTCAAAATACAAGGGGAGAAATATTGCATCTAAGCTGATCTCTGTACCTCTGATTGGGCTGAGGGCAGTCAGAGCCGTACTCCTGAACATGCATACCGAAGAAGCAGACGTCTACACCATCAATATCTTCAAATGCAAAAAGGGCTTTTGTCCTGTATGGGAATGACTCGGACATCTCGCCGCTATCAACAAATCTGCGGGCAGAAACCTCATTAAATTATAACTCTGAAACATCAGTCTGTAGACACTAGTCAGCAGCGCTTCTGGATCGACACATTTAGATGCTTTTGTATTCAAGGTGAACTTTTAGGTAAGAAACATTCTTTATATCCGAAGGTTAATACCTACATGTCGAAGAAAAAGAGTATCAGATAAGCTTTACAGCAAACACTGTAAAACCTACTAATTATTTTATTTTATTTTTTACCTGGACTTCATTCCTGGTTTCACCTCCACCACTTTGTCAGAGACGTGGACGACACGAATGAAGATTTCTCCAGCTTCAGGATGGGACTGACGTTTCAGAAAGTCATTGACCCTCATCTCCAGGAAAGTACCCAACTTAGTCTGAGGCAGCCCTGTGGGACAAATATTCAACAACTGTCAAAAGAAGCGCTTGCATATAAACACAACTTCTAACTCCAATGATGCTAAAGGGGAATTCTCCTCTTATTTCAGGTGTGGTCATTGATCATTACTTAGATACATCACCAATTGATTGGAAGCCAAGAACGTAAACTGTAGTCGATTAAATTAATGCGGCCCCCTGGCTACATTCAGGGGCCCTAAACATTCCTCATGTCAAGAACTCCATACTCTCTCACACACAGATTTCATTTACTTGGTCCCTTTTAGCAGTATTTCACATTAAAAAAAAACAAATACATAAATAACTGACAAGTTTACTATGGATTTATGCAGATATGTTTATTAAGATCAGCCTTTCAATATGGAACATGAAAACCCCAGAGACAAAATGGTACATAGATAAAAAGAGGGATAAATGAAACAATGGTGGGTGGTGTGCTGATTCACCATAAATTAACGGTGATGTGAAACATGCCAAAATGTATTATTTTTCATATCTAAATTTATGACTAAACCTAAAATTCTGACCTGCTGCCTGGACATTTTTAGGGGACGGACAGGCGGAAACAGTATGGCTGCTGTTATTGTTTGAGCCATACAGTGACAAGTTTTTGTCATGTATGACTTATAAGTAAAGTTATTATTGTTATATTTGTTTTCCAATAAAGAAGAATAATTATTTCTACTTAGATTTTACAGTCAATTCACTAATAGTGGACTTGTAAAAGCCAATCGAAAGTTTAAGTGTTCTTTCTAACCACATAGAGCAGGAATGATTTAGATATGTTGAAATTAAGTCTTCTTTAAGTCAGCAGAATATGACTGAAGTGTTTAAGGATTCGGCCAACTTTCCTCTAAAGAAAATTAAATATGATAATCACCTTATACTTATATTGCCAATGTACATTTCCTTTCACCATCATTAAAAATTTGATAAGTGCTTTATTTATGGTTTCAAATGAATAAAAGGACATACATTTGTTTGGATACTTCAATTAATTGAAACGGAATTAATTTACAAGTAAAGAAGCCATGAAAGGAACGAAAAAAACACTGAGGGAAAATAACATTCGACAAAAATAATTGTTTTATAATCAAATCGTGAGGCATCCAAAATGGCAGACCCCCAGTGGATGGATGGGTGGACAGACAGATAAGGGATAGGTGCATGAAGCGATAATGGGAGGATGGAGGCATTGATGGACAGAAGGAAGAATGAAGTGCTGACTAGGATGTAAGTTTAAAATGATCTCAAAATTACACTATTGTTTATAACAATTTCTGGTGGGAAAAAATTATGCAAGAATGAAGTGCTGGTGGATGGACAAGATAGATAGATGAATTAACCTACAGACAATGGGACATTTAATAAAGTCAGGAAGTACAAATGTCTTTTGATATGTTGTTTATTCAGTTATCCAAGCGTGGAAGATACTCAAGGACCCCTTTGCCTGTATCAAATACGAGTATGGACTAGGGATAGGCGGATATATCGGCCGATATTACTTTTATTATGTGTATTGGCCAATAAGCGGCTGCTGCGTTGGCTGACTTTTTCCCAGCATTATCACACACTGTGCACTTTATTATGCTGCTTACTTGTTTCTACTGTGCGCAAGTGTATTTATTTTATTTATGCTTAAATATTTAGTTTGAAAATTTTAATTACCCAGTTTATCACTGAATTTTTTACTTTTTCTACTTCAAATGTTTTTGTTTGTTAAATATATTTTACCTACTTGTTTTTTTCTTGTTCTACCTCACCTATGTTTACTGTTTATTAAATATTGTTTTAAAGTTCGATAACTGTTAAATTGGTACTTTTAACAGTTGTTATCCAAATATAAGCTATTGGTCAGTTAGTTGGTTGGTTAGTTACCAACTTACTTAAAGGAGACATATCATGGAAAATCCACTTTTTTAGCCCTTAAATGCATGTTAATGTGTATTCTGGGTTGTTTAGGAGTGCAGACAACTTAAATTTATTCTCTTCTGGTGCTGTGTTTATATCTTTACATTCTTTTTTGGTCTTATTTTTCAGTCTGTTTAGTTTTCTCTATTCGCTATTACGTTTTCTTGTCTATTACGTCACAGCATTTGTTGTTGAACTGCCAAATAAGGTAATGGACTTCCTGGTAACCAATTTTGTGAAGCCGCCATTTTTTCTCCCCCACAGCGATTTTGTAGTCCAGGTCAGTAATGTCGAGAAAGCAAGTCAAAATGTTCACTTATTGGGTGTATTAACCCACACAAATCCCTACATCGACCCCCAGCATCAGAGCCTCTGAGAAGTGCCTGTGAAAAGGAAGGATTTAAAAGCATGATATATCTCCTTTAAGAATAAACAGCAATTATACGTTTTTGTTCTTATTTTAAACTGTAGTCTATATAGAACATTTTTTGTGTGTCATTTGGGCTTTATAGATTTAACTTTAGGGACAAAGTTAGTTTTTCTAACTCTGTTTACCAAACTAATGTCGTGCCAGCAGATTTTCTACGAATGTGTTCAACACACACTAGTATACTTACTTTTTGCAGAATACTTGTTCTCTTTTCTTGTCTTATTTGTCTTCTTTAAGCAGCCATCGCAAACAAAACTATGAAGACATAGAGCAAAAACAGGTCAAGGAAAAAAAATCTATTAAAGAAGCTATTTTACAAACTAATTATCTAATTCAAACAATACATGAGGGGAAAAAAAAGGTACTAACCCTGCTGGCCAGATTGTTTCATTGTGCAAAACACAGATCTGATGCATCCTGCGTCCGCAGTCCATACACTCAACTAACCTGGATACAGAGACGGAAGCATTTTACATTCAAGTTCCCGAAGCTCCGTGGCTTCACAGCTTTAGCTTATAGACTTACATCTCAGGGTCCAGTGTGTCATTTTTCTTTTTCTCAAACTGATCTTTGTTTATTGACCTGAAATGAAAACAGAGGCAGTGTGACGACATGTAGCATAATAACAGGTGGGATTAGACTTGACTTTATATAGGTAGTTCCAACTGAATTCGACAACTATTAAATGTTTATGTCTAAGTAGTGTAGAACAACATCTCCAATGTCGTTAGGAATGCACAGAGAAAGGCATTAGTACGCACGCTTGTGGCTGGGTGGGGTCATCACCCAGGGAAACAGTCTCTCCCTGGATCTCGTTGAAACACTTCTCGCAGTAGTGGTACCTGTCAGCAACAAGCCCAAATGTTGGTGAACTACACCGTTGCCCACAGCACAGTCAACCAAAGACAGCGCAAGGGAGGGCAGTCACCGGGTGGTGCAGGACATGGGCAAGGCAGGGAGGCGCAAGCAGGAGAGCAGGGAGTCGTCATCAACACAGCCAGTCAAGTTTTAAACGGGATGGGAGATAGGTATGGAGGGGCAAAGCAAGCCAAGGTTGGTATCGCAGTGATTGGGGGGAGAGGACAGAAAAAACCAGACAGAACAGGACGAGACCAACATCAAGGACAAAACACAGCAGAGGTGAGGCAAAGCACAGATTAGCAATTTTGGACATGAAAGAATGAGCAACAGCAACAAGCCCCATCGCAGCTAGCACAGCAGGAGCAGAGTTAACAGGTGCTAAACAAAGGGACCTGGGGGGGTGGAGGTGGCATCGGACATCATGGAAATAACACAGGACAAGAGTGAAGCTCAAAAAACTTCAAGCAGCTCATTTTAAAGTCAGTCCTTTTACACTGCACGGCTTTTCTTTGGCCAAATATTAAGAAGTGAAGGATAATAAAAAGTAGATTTTAAGATGAGAGAATAGCACTAAACTCTAAACTTTACTGTCAAGATATTTACTGAAAAATCGGTTTTTGATCAAAAATTGACAACTGTCCTCTTGATGAGAGTGAACATACCACGCCTAAAGCCCTACCAGACAGAGGTAAAAAAAAGAAAAAACACCCTTCAGTGGAGAAATAATTTTTGATAGGGTCTTCTAAAATGACACCATACAGTTCACCGGGAAAATGTAATTCTAGAAGCACCTGATGTATGTGCAGATGCAGATTACTGCATCTAATGTGTGAAAATGACATTTCTAGCAGCTGTCATTTATAAGGCCAAAGAAGATATACATGAATACTTGAATTCAAGATTTTAACCATCGCTATCGTAGGACTGACTGTTAAAATGCCAGGGCATTAGCAATTATACGGAGGTTTATAGAAATGGGGAACATAAAGTGAAGTATTTAGGAAAACATTAAGTCGCATCAGCATATACATGTAGCACTCATGTAAATACACATACTTTATTACTGGTAGACTAAAGTAGTTTTTCTATAATCCACATACAAAATATCTACGTGTAAATTTAGCCTGTACTAATGAGTGATTATCTCTGTCCTCATACCTGTTTTGGTAGCTGAAGTAAACTGCATCTCTGGGAATGGTGCACAGCTGCTTCCCATAGCAGCACAGTGTTTGAGGAGAAAACTCCAGCTGTTGGACACAAGTCAAGAGGACATGGGACACATTAAACTGACTAGCATCAACATTCAATTGAGAGATTATAGCCTAGTTTATACTTCTATGTCAGCAAGTCTGCACCCAAAACACAGACGTTTTTCATTTATAGTCCTCTGTTTCTGGCTCTCCGTTTTCCCTTGGTTTTTCAGTGTTGCAAAGCAATTTCCCACCAGGACAGCAGGGGATGCTAACTTTTCATGGCAGGTCTGTCTACCACTGCAGTTTCATTTCTGGTTAATAGTTTATTTTCTTCAGCCTGTGAACACATTTCCCTCTCAAGGACCAATGGACGACAGAAAGTAAATTTTGTTTAAGCTGTAAAGCTTTTTACTAGAAGTAAAGCACACAGACTTTTCCAAAAATGGATGCAAACACACACAGCAGTTCTGTTTTGTTGTTTCTCTACACTTCCTTGAGTTCAAAATCACCAAAAGAACATATTAGATAAATATAAAGCATGTATAAACGCTACATTGACAACAGATTATATCGACTATAGAGCACCGTTCTGGTGAAATGATCTCTAGCTGTTGCTGAGCTGACCAAGGAAATTGGGCTCTACTTCGTCCATCCTTGCGTAGGTGACGGAGAGGCCTTGCGTCGACTGATAATGGGCGCTGCTTCAATCCATTTCAATAGAAGTATAAACTAGGCTTTAGGGCTGCAATGAATCGTTAAAAAAATCTATAAAATTCAATGATAAAAGTGTTGGTGGTTACTTTTTAAGTAATTAATTGTAGCGTCTCGGCAAGAGAAGTCTGTAAGAGTTTGGTGCATTTCTGCTCTCCATCTAGTTCATCATGCATGGCTAGACAAACAGAGAGCAACATGCGTTAACTATTAATGGGAAGAAGGGACGATAGCCGTGAACTCGAGAGGAGCTTTATCTTTCACTGTCCCCCCAATTCACTTACAGCAGTCAAATTTTCTCTATGGGTGCACCGATCCGACTTTTTTAGTCCCGACACTGATACCGATGCCTGGGCTTTGTGTATCTGTCGATACCCGATACCGATCTGATACTATTACTGAATTAATTAACTGTATACCTTCCACTTTATACCTTTCTTAAAGAGACTAACGGCACCAGATTGTACAATCTAAACATAACTAGGACAAATTAACAGATGTAAAATATGAAATCACCATAAAACTAAAATTTAAAATAAAAATAAAAAATTTGAATTTTTTTGCAGATTTACCACATTTTAAGAATTGGTTCATGGTATCGGTTAACTTTAACAGATACCGATACATGTACATTAGACGTATCAGGCCAATTCCAGTATCGGTATCAGTGATATGAGCATATTCTTTTGCGAGCCATTGAACTGTTTGCTAATAATATTCAGTTGTTAAATAAGGTGAAGGAAGGAGAGAAAAAAACCTGTTTCCATAGCACTTTTTAACATTTGTCCCGCTAATCCAAATAACTGAGTCGAGACCTCATCCGATTCATCAAATATCCAAATAATCGTTTGTTGCAGCCCTACTAGGACCTGAACTAAGACCTGAAGTGATCAAGTGAAAGCGGAATACTGTACTTTTTTTTTCTTTTTTCTTTTTTTTTTTTTTTACACAAAACAAACGTGAACTTGAACTAAAACTTCAACATGTAAAACATTTTTCAACAATAAAAGTAAATCACAGATCCAGGCTTTCATCATACAAAGACAGTTTAGGTATTTGTCTGTAAAAGCAAAAAATAGATCCTCCATTAAACACTGAAACATGATATTGCATTATTTGCCCCTGGCTAAATTTAGCCATGAACCAACGTCACGGGTGAAGCAGACTTCATTTTTGTTTTTAAAGGCCGGATCAGCCTATGAAGACTTCATTAGCAGATGAGACAACTTGTATATAGAAATATTCTCCAAAAATGAGCAACAGTCCTTCAGAGTTTTAATGAGGCGGCCACAAAACTAATGTATTCTTAGAAAACCTAAGCCCGATGCAGCTCTTTTAGTCTCTCTGTAACTGGCTTCAGCTCACCTTTCTCCCACAACAGTAGCCGAGGCCCTGCATGACTGGGTCGATCTCCTGCTCAAACACCTCTGCCAGCTTGGAGCAGAACTTGTAGACCCGCGACGTTTTGCGATTGTACAGCCAGGCGTTGTTGAACATCAGCCAAATGTCATCAACGTACTGCCATGGATCCTGATACTGGCCTGCAGCAAAAAAAAACGGCACAAAGAGGTAAAGACTGCTGGTTTGTTGGGCTAAAAAGGTTCTAAAAAGATAATCTGCTATGTTCAGGAACTTTTTTTCCCGGTTATACCAATAGAAAAATTGCTTGTAATTATTTCTTTTTTTTTAATTTTATTTCTGCTATTGCTGAATACGAAATACAGAGATTTGTGCAGGTATTAAATTTTCTTCAACATTTCATCACGGTTCAGCTCAACACAAAATAGTGCATATCTATGACGTAAAACCAAAATAACTTTTTGTTTTCAAATTTTTTACAAGTACAAATCTGAAAAATGTAGCATGCCTTTGCATTCATCGTACCCAAGTCAATCTTTCATAGAAACACCTTTCATAAAAAGTGCAACGTTTTCATCAGATTACATGAATAATATATGCAAATGTTCATTCTGAAGCTGTGCTCCAGATTCTCAGCTCAATTTAAGACTTTGATTAGGCCATTCTAACCAGAGTATGCTTTGTTCCATTGTAACTATGTTTATCGCTGCCTGACTTCTGAATACAACTTTGTGCTCTGAATCTTATTTAGACGCTAAATGCTGTTGAATATTTTAAAAACAGTATTTTCTTTCCACTTCCCAATCAGAAGCTTCCTTGTGTCTTTGTATCACTTCCAATCCAAATAACATATGGTTTGTGGTTTTAATGCGGTGAAGTTTAAGGGTTTTAAAAAAGTTGCCAAGATACTGTATAATGTGATGCCACAGTTTTTTTTCCAGGAATAAGCCTCGGCTTCCAGCTGAAACTCACCCGTATCTAGCTTTCTCTTGATAGTTGAGAGGTCCATTGGATTCTTCACTATGTCAAAGTAGTCCTGTCAAAATGTTTAGGTTAAATATCATTAGACCAAGGCTGAAGAAGAAGCTGACACAGTGAAGACACTATAGGAACATGCAGAGGTGGGTTAAGTCCTTTAAACTTTTACTCAAGTAAGAGTAGCACTACTTTAACAAATGTAAAAAGTAGTCATGAAAGTTACTCAAGTAAGAGAACAGAGTACTTGTTAAAAAAAAAGCTACTTGGGTCCTAACTAATTATAACATCTGATTTCATCTTTAAAAATTATGTCAAACTGAAAAATATATAAAACTGTTTAAATGGCAATCATTTAAAGACTGAAAGGAAAATAATTATAAAATAAACTGACAGAAAAAAACTCCACAGAAAATAACTTTCCAATGAATTTCTCTTCAACATAAATACACTATTGAATATAAAGAAACCACTAATTTCATGTGTTTATATCTGTCAGAAAAGGGTAAAGCACATCCAGTGACAATATCAACTCTGTACATTCAACACCTCTAAACTACAGCAGGTTCAGAATGAAAATAAAACAACGAAGCCTGTATATGAACAACAGGTCTCACTTTAGCATGAACTGTAAGTCTATGTCTGGTGCTTTTTTGATAAAAAAAAAAGACATGTTTATTATTCATTCAGTGAAGTTACTCACTGTGGGTAGAGTATAGATAAAGGTAGTTCTCCAAAAGTTATTTCAGTAAGTGTAACTAGTTACTACCCACCTCTGGGAACAGGCAACTACTAGTTATCACAGAATGAGTGCAAGACATCAGCTTCATTTACTATACGTACAGGTATGCAGAGGAGCTTTGGGTCGACAGGCATTCTGAACGGGAGAGACTCTGGGTCTTGTCGGTACAAAGATTCCAGCGTTGGCATCAGGGCCTGACGAAGCTCTTCTGGCTTGAAGACTGTGACAGGATCAATATGGGCAGACAACCAAAAAAAATGAATTTTCAACCAATAAAAGAAAATGTTAGAAGCAACAAAGGAAGTGGAAAAATAAGCCTTACTCTTCCTTTTTACAGGGGCCTGTGGAACAGCTACCTCTGAAGTCTCCTCCTCTTTCACCTCTTTCTTCACCTCTGGCTTCTTATCTTCCATCTTTACACCTGACGTTGGTGTCGATGTATCCATAGGGACTCCCTTACCTCCGTCTCCGGAACATTCTTCATTATTCAGTTCAAATTTTAGAGGTTTTTCCTCTGTTTTGTGGTTGCTCAGCTTCCCTCCTTTGGAGCAGCTGCCCGTGTCACTGTCCTCCTCCTCGTCCTCATGCTTGACTTCCGTCTTGGGTTCAAGCTTGGAAGTGGAGGTGTCCAACTGTGGCTGCTGGGATGAAGTGTCCAGACTGCTGACGGAGGCTGGGGTCATGGCTTGGCTGTCTGCTGGGAAGGAGCCCTTCTGGGACAACTGTAAAGAAATTTAAAGACAAACCCAGGTGCAAGGGAAAGAAAAGGAGGATGAAACTGGAAGGCAGGCAAGTCTATGAATCAGTCTCTGTGATTGGACTGAAACTAAGGACATCATACAGGGGGGGCATTCAATTTAAAATAAGAGAAGACACCGCACTAACCGGAGTGCGGGGCAGCTGTCCAGCATGTGGTGTCGAGCTGGAGGCCAGTCCAGGGTGAGATGGAGTGGTTGATCCAGAGGGCCCCATGTGTTGCTGCTGGGGAGGTTTGTTGGATCCAGGCCCCTGGCTAAGCTGGTTCTGCTGAAAGGATAAGGGTGGTACCAACTGTGGAGCACTAGGGGTGTGTGGCTGTGGTGTCTGGGACCCTGCTAGTCTGGGAGGTGTTTGGTGGGGAGTTGGGGAGCGACTGTGTGCAGGGGAGGGAGAGCTGCCGCGCATGGGTCCCAAATGGGAGATGGAGTTGGCTTGTTGGTTTGTGTTGGATGATGTCACAGATGAAACAGGGGGGCAGACGGATGGATTCGGTGTTCCGCCTCCCACGCTCTGCGGACCCATCTGCCCCACGGTGGGGACCCCACTGGGACCGCCAACTGACCCTGGCTGTGCTAGAGGACTGGTCACTGAGAGAGATGGAGGAGTTCCAATCTGTGTCTACAGGTAGAAGGAGATTATTAACGTAAGGACAAATATTATGCAAAGGTTTCAAGTGAATCAGGATTTTAACCAAAATGGTTTCTAACAACTTTCAAAAATAGCTTTCCACTGAACTTGCTGATAGGATTTGACATGTAATGTTTTCATGAAACACTAAAGCTGCATTCACACCGCACATTTGGTCTGCGTTAGCTGCGGCAAGATTACATGTAAAGTCTATGGTGGAGTACGTCAGAGGTCCGTCAAGGGCTCTGCGTTGTGTTGAGTACGTTGGCTTGCGTTTCATACGGTAACGTACCAACGCATGCGTTACAGAAGTTCAGCAAGCTGAGCTTTTGACGGATCCAACGCAGTGCAGCAACCAATCAGAGCGTCTCACTGCAGTTATGTCACTATACGCCGTATCTTGAATGAAGCGCGGGCCCAGTGAAAACATTTTCAACAAACGCAGATTTAAAAAAATCATAAATAACACTTACCAAAGTCAGATGGACAGGCGCTCCTAAAGAGGAACAGAGAACTTGTAGTTTGTGTCCTGGTAGGAGATTTAAGCTCCGATGCGGCCCAGGGGGTCGTAAAATTAGGTGCGGGACAGACGGAAGTAGCGCTGAAAGCGAACCTCATCCATACGCAGCTCCTGGAGCAAATGGTTAAACTCCCCAAACTCAGAACGCATCTGAATAATGGGCGCTGATGCACCCAATATCAACGTTGTCTAGCTTTATCTAGCTAATAAAGCCAATCCACTCTCTCATTACAATCCACCATAGTGCAGAACGTGCAGCAACAGAGGAAGCCCCGCCCATGCGTTGTTTTTTCCTCAGAAGCAGGTTATGGAAGCCAAAAAGTACATACGTCAAACTTCATCCGTTGCTCGACGTATCCAACGGATGCGGTCTGAATGCAGCTTAAGAATATACTCAGCTGTCTCTCTTAACTACTTGGTGAGAAAGGCCAAACGCATTGTGGGTGTTCCTACCTGTGCCATCCCCCCTTGGGTTCCAGGCTGGGTCATACTAGGCTGGGCCATTCCAGGTTGGGGTGCTCCAACTCCAGCTCCTGGCCCAGGAAACTGTCCATGGGACAGATACTGGTTCTGCAGTGGGTTGACATTGGGCTGTCCCACTCTGGGCCCAACCATTCCAAGCTAGATGAACAAATTTACAAAAGTTCAACTGTTTTGTTTTTATTTTATTTCTGATGACTCTTAAATTAATGGTAATCCCTATGTGAGCATATTTGCCAAGAAAACCATAAATGGCCCTATTAGCTGTAACACTAGAGATTTAAAGTGAAATTTCAATGCAGTTTGTAAAACAAAATAGAGCAAAGCACTGACCTGGTTGCCAGATGCTCCCATAGGAAGAGGTGGAGTTGACCTCTGGCCCATAGATGGCATCCCCATTTGATTGAACTGGTTCATACCTGACAAAAAATAATGTTTTTTTGTGGATCCTCCGTACAGAGGCAAACTTAGTGGAATCAACTGAAATCTTTGTATAAAAACACTATCTCAAATTTGAGCTGGTACAATATTTTTTCTGATTTTTAAGCTTCTTAGGTAAGATGCTGTTTCTCTGTTCATAGGAAGCTGTATACCTGGGCCTTGCATCCTGTTGACCATCTGATTGGGTCCAGGCTGTCGCACCATTGATGGATCAGGGAGTGGGCCGTCTGCAGACAGGAGAAAGAGAGTGACCGGCATCAGTGCATGATGAGAGAGAGAGAAACAAATGTCCCTCAGTCTAACCGCAGAGTTTTAGTCCTGAAGTGGGATTACAAAAACTCTGCATGAAAAATGTGAGAAAAGGGAATGAGGCTAAGGCTGGAGATGAAATGATCACTTGAATGTCCATGCCACACTGCCATGCTAACGCTTACTTTGATTCAGTCCAGTTGGGGGCTGACCTATGCCTGACCCAAGAACTAAACTCTGTTTCTGCAGTCGAGTCCTCCTTTTCTCCTCCAGTTCCTTCTGTATCTTATAAATCTTTTCCGCCAGCAGGTGATAGTACTCGCCCTGGCAGAAAAAACAGGATAGCATTATTAATTAATGAACAGAGGACGCAACAAACAAGTTATAGATAGACTGCAGAGTCGGGACATTCCCTTCAGCTTCAGAAGAGAGATACTTACTCTACTATTAGCAGACTCGTACATGTCTCCCTCAACTTTTCGGGCGTATGCCACCAGATTCTCCATTCGACGATCCTTGAGCGCTGCAGGATCCGGAGTCGGAAAGATGGCCTGGACACTGTGAGCAAACATGCAAACGGGAAAAGGATAAGGTATAAGGGTAGGGATGCACCGGGGCCGATACAGTTCTTATGCACTGTTTTGTTTAAAGTTAACAGATACTATGAACGGATACTTAAAATGTGTAAACTCTGCAAAACGTTTACAGAAAATGTAAATGTTTCACTTAAAAAATAAAATATTAATAAAAATGACCACAAAACAAAAATATTATATTCATCATCATCGTTTATTGTAAGAAGCAGAAAAGAAAAGATGCCTGCCAATTCATTGCATTTATTTGTGTGGTAGAAGTATCGGTATTGGTACTCTGTAACGGTATCCAAGTATCGGCATCGTATCGGTTTGAAAAAGAGTGTTATCGTTGCATCCCTAGATAAGGGAATAATGGCCTTGGTCACAGGGATTTTGTGTGCCTAACAAAGTGGTGAATACTTGTGAACTGGAAGGAAAATGGTGCTCCAAGAGTGGCATATATTTGTATTAAAACACCTAAATTCTAGTATACCTTAATAAAATCCAGTGCAACCAGCTGATTTCAAACGTTATTTAATTAGTGAATAAAATCCATATATACAATTAACTGAAATGGCATCAAGGTGATCCAGAACCACATTTCACATGTAGGAAATGCAGTTTGAAGTAGGGTTAGGTTGTAAAACACTTTAACACAGCCCTGTTCAATCAATGGAAACAATATGGAACAGTACATAGTAAAATGATAGAGCTAAATTTGGGGGGGGGGGGGGGGACTCTGGGAAGAAAAGTTATTTGAGATTACAGAAGATTTTTAACTTCCAGATGAAACCGACCGTCAACATACAGCCAGAGCTACAGTGTAATGGTTTAGCATAGTTTAAAATGTTCAAAAGTTCAAACCTAAATCCATCTGAGAAACTGTGTCAAGACTTAAAAGCTGGCATTAGAAAACTTGTCATCGAACCTTACATTGTCCAGATTTGCAAAACTTCTGAATTTATGCTCAAAAACCTACAGCTGATATTTTATGGAAGGCGGTTCAACAAAATATTGGCTCAGTGAGTCGAAGGCTAATGACAGCCACACCAATCCGATTGTCCCAATTGCAGAATTCAGAAAATAATTTCCAAGCCGCTTCACAATGATGTCCCACTTCATGCGGCATATTGCATAAAATCGTAATAAAAAAATGTGAGGTTTGTGAACAAAACGTGGGCACTCTCAAAGAGTATAAAAAGGTTTGTATTATAGCTAGGGCTGGACGATAATTCTAGAATAAACACTGATTAATAGAAAAAAAGGGTTGACGATTTTACATCATAGCCTATTAGATATTGCTACAGTCATTATGAACTGATACAAGATGCTGATGAAACTCAGGAAATACTACAATCAGCAACGTTGTTGTGGCGGGACCTAAGCAGAACCCCATCAGGCTGCAGCAAACAGGTGCTGCTGTCTAGATTGCGCCAAGACAGACACGACACACACAGGGTCAGAAATTACTATTTTGACTCACCGGCCAAGTTGGACAGTAGATAAAAAATATTTACCGGCCAAGCATATTTTTTACCTACCGAAATTCTAAATGATTTTTACACAGATATGCCCAAAATGGATCATTCTATTATATGATATCATGTTGGAGCCGAAGAGAAAGGAGTGAAAACTTCAAAAATACTTAGTAGGAAAAACAGCTTTGTGGTCAGTTCTGATGTTTCATTTTTTAGAAATATTTTTTGATTAACGCTTATTAAAATCTAGTCAGCCTCCCTCTTTTCTCCATCCATGATATCTGGTCTCCTGCTTCTGAAGGTCTTTGTGCCACAGCAAAACAGCATTAGGTGGGTCATAGTCCCTGATCTCAGGGGGACCCAGTTGCACCATGAGAAGATCTGAAAGCGAGTGTTTAGACTCCCCTAGCAACTATTTTACAAAAAAAGCGACTAGCGGCAAATGTAATGACTTTTTATGGTGTTAATGGATACTTTGAGACGCTAACTTGCAGGACGTATTATTGTTTCTGCTTTAACTCAGCAGCATAGCTGCAGTGGACCCAGAGCGCTCCCAGCCCAGCATGCTAGCTTGGCCAGCCCAGGTCCTGCTCAGTCGGAGCAGATATTAACGCTGCTAAGTAATTCATGTTGATACACAGCTTGAAGCCACAGCGGGCTGATCCTACCTTTGCTTCCATGAAAATACTAAATTTTTCTGTCTAAAATAAAAGACTGCACACTAAAATCACCAGTTTCACTCCCCCCATCACATCCTCCTGCTAGTTTTCACCCAAAGATAACTGCTACATGGATAATGGGAAATTACACATGGTGCGACGTTCGCGTTTCACGTGCAATCGTGTACATCACATGCAGACAGCAGAGGGTAATCACAGAAACCCTTAGAAATGAGGATCGATATACATAACTACTTAGGTGCAAACATTTACTCACCATGTAGCAGATAGCTCCAAATTTTACTCGTCAAACTGAAAATTTGGCAAGTGTCAATTTCAGACTCTGAACACTAGGGCTGCAGCGATTCGTCGAGTAACTCGATCCCAAAAATTGCTTGAAGCAAAAACTCTGCCTCGACCCCTCGTTAAATTCCTATGACGCGCACTATACGCGCAGAGATCTGATTGTTCCACACGGACCGTTGTTTTGTTCGCACCTGTGCGAAGCACAACAGTAGCGTGTGATACAGTTTGAATTTAGTTGGTGCGATGGGAGTAAAGATGCCCAGAAGAAATGTGTAAAGTTTGGTTTCATTACATTCTAAACAAAGAAGAGAACAAAGTATAGTGTATTTACTGTAAAGTAGAGCTGGCCTACCAAAGCAGTACGAGCTCAATGATCCAGCATCAGAAAACATCCATGTGATTTTTCATCAAGCTTCGCAGAAACAAAGTAACGTAACCTCAACCTGTACACGTTAATGTTGACTAATTTTAATACTGTACATGATGCTGATTGACTAGATAAGATGTTTAGCTTTCATATATTTAAGTGGTAAACGTATTCATGCTCCATCGCAAGAGAGCCTTGTCCACGTGTACACAAAACTGAGATATTTTTCTATGGTTTGGCCTGTCATCCACACGTAAACGCAGATTTTCGGCACAAAAAACGAATCTTTAAAAAAAAAGAAAACTGCCCAAAGTGGAGAACTGCGTTTTCTCTGTTTTCAGCATCTGCTTGTGGACGGATGAAAACAGTTTTAAGTGCCGTAATGTCTCTATCTGCGACAAAAAATGCTCATACGTGTCAAATCGACAGTGATTCATAAGTGTTCAAACCAGATTATGTTTCATAATAACTAAATGACAGGAAAATGAAAGTCTGACATGCTGTTTAGGAATTTTAGGGAACAGACAGAAACATGATGGGGTTGTAATGCCTTCAAACCTAATTTGACACTGTATAGCTGAAATTCTAACATCCATCATCCACAATTAAGTATCTGCCCATCCGTCCACCAAAATATTCCTACCATTTAAGTGTAAAGAAAAATTAAATCGATTTTGAACATAAATAATAATCACCATCAATTTGCATATCGCAATTAATCGGTTAAACAGTGGATGGACTCTCCACTAGCCGTGATACGGGGACTGATAATGTGTGAGTAAGTTGAAGCTTCTTGAGTTTTGCTTGTGATCCTTACAGCTTGTGCACCAAATGGTTTCGGAGATCCTGCGTGATATCTTCATGCCAGCTTTTCTTTATGCCTGTAGCTGAAGGAGGGGCTGCTGTGGGCATAGATCCAACTCCTACGGCATCATTCATCAAACTGAAAAATCATTTTAAAAAACAGAGTATCATTAAAATAAAAAACTAACCTAGTTAAACTGGTCATCATGCATGATTTTAACCAAATCTTATATCATGGTTAAATCTGGTAACGTGGTGTTGTGTGCCACTTCTTACCTTTGGTTATTCACATTAAGATGCATCATGGTATCCTGCAGTAAACTGGATTGTTGACTCTGTGGGAGGGCACCCACACCGCCGTTGACCCCCATCGGGTTAACACCTATACAAAGAGAACTCCTCTAATTACTTTGCCTCTTTCCCAACGTTCACACATCAGTACGTTCTTTCTTGGGTGGGATTTATCCGCAGTGCTCATAGCTCAACTCTATCTAATCTATATCTATATCTATATAATGTTCATTTAAGCAATAACCAGATACAGAAACAATTATTCCTGATTGGCTAAGACAACTTAGTTATAATGTGACTTACCCATTGGATTCAGAGGCCTCATGCCACCCTGTCCTTGGTTGGGCATGTTGGGTGGACCAGTCTGCCCTTGAATCTGGTTTCCCTGGTAGGTGAGCCCCAGGGCAGCGTAGGCTCTTTCTATTGAGCTGGGGTCAATCTGGCTGGGTGGGTTGATGTTCGGAGTACTAGGCTGACCACCAGGGACAGAACCAAGTGAGCTTCCTAGTCCTGAAGCTGATGCGTTGAGCAGAGCTGTGAGGAAAAGAGTAATAGCTGATCAGCGATACTAATAAATAATAATAAATTAAAAAAAGGTGATTTCAGCTCAAATCAGCTAAAATATTAAAAAACTTTTATGACAAAACTTGTAAAACCAGATTTTGCCAGTAAGACAAAAATGTGGTTGTTGGTTCTAGTTCACTGACAAGGAAACCTGAGCAATCTTAGCATTGCAATGTCTACAAAACCCCTTAAGTAAAAATAAAACATATATAATTAAAGCAGATGTACAGCATCTGTAAACAAAGCAAAATAAACAGAATAGATATGTCATCTTGGTCAGATACAGACACTCACACTGCGGATTCCTCTTGTCCCCAGCATTCTTCAGTGGCAGGCAAACAGGACAGTCATGCCGCGTACAGTTCTTCCAGTGGGAGATGATCTGTCTGGAGGACGCACAGTGAGCCACTGCAGAGAGAGAGGCCAAGAAAAGAACATATAGATGGTTGGAATCAAACAAATCAAAGCAGGAAATACGATATGAGATGAATAAATATGTACAGCCTTCACTTGATCAAAATGCTGCAGCAAGAGTTCTGATCAATATGACAAAGAGAGAACATTCTTCTGTTCTAGCTTCCCTTCATTGGCTCCCTGTTAAATCATAAATAGAATTTAAGAAAGGGACGCACCAATATCAGGGCTGATACCGTTCTAATTTACTCATATCGGTAAGTTAACTGATACTTAAAATGTGGAAACTCTGCAATTTCACTGAAAATTTTTATTTTTCACTTGAAATGTTAGTTTTATGGTCATTTGTATAAATGTTTTATTTTTTATTCAATTCACCATTATTGGATGTAACAAGCAGAGACCTTCCAATTTATTAAATTTTTTTGTGTCGTAGAAGTATCGGCATCGTTACTCGGCAAGGCCTGAGACCCTTTTTTTTTAGTCTTTCAAAAAAAAAGTACAGATAACGATACCGATAAAGTACCAGATTGATAAGGAGTATCGTTAAGAGTAGTAGTATTGATAAATCCTTAAAGATACCCATCTTTACTTTTTACTTTCTTTAAAATAGAAAGTACTCTTAGATTTGTTCTTTCTGTATCTCTGCTCTGGCTTCCTGAACCCCCAGACGGTTGGTGCAGATGGCGGCTCATAGTGAGCCAGGCTCTGCTGGAGGTTTCCTCCTGTTAAGGGTGGTTTTTCCTCTCCACTGTTGCTACGTCCTTGCTCAGTATGACATCAACGACACAACACAGGCCACTGTCATTTGCTACACGTTGGTCTAGGAGGAGTGAAAGCCACAGGTCAATGGCTTGATGCAATCTGCTGGAGTTTCCTTGATATAAAACGTTTAAACTGATTGGAATCGTTTTAGGATTTTGTTCAAATGACTTTGTAAGTACCATGAGATAACATGTCTTGTGAATTGGCACTTCTCTAAAAAGGAATTTCAGAGTATTAAAAAAAATATATCCTACTTTTGTTCTATATTTTTTTAACGTCATTCAAAAGTGACTTGTGCAGCCATTAAATAATATGCCATCTGTGAAGGTGAACATTTAGTGAAGATTCCTTTAGAACTGAACTTCGGCCATTCTAAATAATCTGTGTGACATTCAGCGACACATTACCGCCTTGTTTTCAGTCTTTGCTACAAATCTCACCTTGACAGGACTTGCCAGCTTGGCAGTGGGTCATGTGGTTCAGGACATTCTTCATTGTGCGACAGTGGGGCAGGTTGCACGGCCGGATCTCTCCGTTGGCCTGCTCCCGCCTCTGGCACTTGTGTGCATGAAGTAGGAGGACCAGTTGCTGCTGGATCAGCTTGCGCTTCTCAGGGTCAGCTGTTGGTGGCGCTCCGGCAGCTGCAGACGCTGCAGAGGTCTGAGCGTTGTAACCTGCTAGGCCCGCCTGCGCACTGGGGACCATCCCTTGTGCTCCGCCCACAGGTGCCCCTGTTGGTGACTGCTTGGTGCCCCGACAAAGAAAAAAGAAAAATAACCGCTTTGGCTCATTAAAGGCATTTGGAAAAAGTTACAAAGCAGCAGCTCAGAAGGAGGGAAGAGGTGACTGAAGATGTTTGGTTCATCATAATTAAACCCGACAAACCCAAAGCATGTTTATTATCAGCGTGCATGCCTCACCATGGTAGCCATTCCTTGCATCGGCTGATTCTTCTTGTCCACGTTGAACTGTGCCAGGCTGTTAGCCATGGGACTTTTGGTCTGGATTTGAGGGCCCAGCCCTGCAGCTCCCAGACCTTGACCGCCATACGGACCTCCAAACGAGCCGCCTGGGGTTCCCATCATTCCTGGCTGAAGGAACAAAGATCACAAAAAAAGAGAGGTGTGTGAGAATGTAGGTGGAGAAACAAAAATCACAGCAGATTTTCTATTAAATTCATATAATTACTCTCATCACTAAGGAAACTTTAATTATGTTTGATTACGTTTTATGATCCTTCATGCAAAGTATAGAAAATTGTAGTTTTATATATTGAAGAATCCTTTTAAGATTTCTCAAAACAAAATAAGGAAAATTAGGGATGCAAGAAAATATGGATATGCCAATATATTGCAACTTTTTATACACGATATTGTATCAATATTCAAAAGCAAGGAATAAATTTTATAAAAGAATTTGATATGTGGCTCAGTGGTAGAGTAGTTGGATTGCAATCGGAGGGTCCTAGGTTCGATTCCAGCATCCTCCAGTCACATGCCAATGTGCCCCTGGGCAAGGCACTTAACCCCAAGAGTTTGACATTGTCCTACCGAGCTATGTTGGCTATCGGTGTATGAATGTGAGTGTGAATGGGTGAATGCGGCTTCAGTGTAAAGCACTTTGAGTGGTCAGTATGACTAGAAAAGCGCTATATAAGTTCAGTCCATTCACCATTTAATGATGACAGTAATTTCTGTCATAAAATTAAAAGTATGATTGCTAGTTGGTCCCTTTTATCACCGTCTTTGTTCCAGTGGATCAACTACATCTAGTAATAAAACTGGTTGTGTTGTATGAAGCAGGCTGGAGCGTTTAGAATGCTTTGACATAGGGCTGGGCGGTATACCGAAAATTTACAGATACCGAAATTTATGACGGTTACCGACGTCATTTTGCCCGTGACGGTAAAATTTGGTATGTAAATAAAAAATTAACACAGTCATGTGACATAGGGGGAATTCTTCTTTAGTTCTATTCTTTAGCGCTGCTATTGCAGCTACTGTGTAGCTATATTTAGCGTGTTTAGATTCATCTACCAACTGTTTTTCAGAAAAATGCGACCAGCGACAAATAAAGTGACTTTTTATGGAGTCATTGGATACTTATGCTGCATTCCAGTTAACCTTTCAGAGTCGGAGATCTCGCAGTTGTCTCGCGTCATTTCACAGAGACATGCCCCTATTAAGTTGGAAATGTTGAGCTCCAACTCGGACCTTTGGATAGTAGACCGAGTAGCTCGGATAACGAAGATGGCTGTGCCCGTAGTAGAGATGTATTTTCTTTGTATTTGTACTGTTGGTCATTTCAATGTCGTTTTTAAATGCTCTTACACACTTTACTACATTTCTGCTTTAATCCCGTCACCAATTTTTACATTGCACGGACTTGCTGTGCGTGCAATACAATGTACAGCTTTGTTTTTCATGCTGGTCTGCTGAAGATGCTATGTCGCTAACAGGAATAATGACTAGCCTGGCCCTCGACAGCTGCTGCCCTCAAAGCGTCCAAGTTCTTTCCAACTTGGAGTGTAGTGAGACAAACTGGAACGCTTTAAGTGGGGAATTGCGTCACTTGTACAGCAACTATCCACAAAATTGAATGCAGCATCAAACTATAACGTGGAGCACGTATGTTTGTTGCTGCAGCAACAGAGCTGCTGCCGAACCAGAGCGTTTGTAGCCCAACAGCTACACCAGCCCAGCAATGTCCTGCTCAGGCAGAGAAGGTATTAACCCCGCTGAGTTGCTGCTGTTATTTTTGATACAGCGCTTGAAGCTGCCGCATATTCCGGTCTGTGCTCCGGTGTAAAATATTTTCTGTCTAAAATAAACGACTGCACACTAAAACCATTGATTTCACTAAGCCCCTGTCACTTCCTCCCCTCATCTTGTCTGTGTGATCACATCTGAGTTTAAGAAATACAGAAAGGAGTAGGAATCAAACACTAATTTGAAAGACCGTTTAAAGCCGCTCAATAGCGAGAAGCCATCGTATTTTAAAGAACATTAGTCAAACTTGGCCACTACCAGCCACTGAATACAGAAAAGGACACAAAGGGGGGGGATGGGGGGGTCATTGTCATAGTATCAGTATACCGTGATATTAATTTTAGCTCTTATCGCCAAACCCTACTGTGACAGTTAAATTCAGTTTTAAAAATATAATCTTTCTCCTAATATATCGTATCGTCTCCTTTGTATTGTGATACATACTGTATCACCAGATTCTTGCCAATACACAACTCTAATGAAAAAAAATTTTACAGCTAAAAATAATAACTCTTTCCTTTTAAACCTTTTTTTCATTTATTTTTCCCTGTGGAGTCCAGCAAAGCACTTATGACTGCCTTGTGTACAATTAGTGCTACAACAATAAACTTGCCTTCATTGTTAATTTGTTTAGAGTTGTGGATATTCTATTAATGAAAGGCATTGATTCAAATAAGAAAATAATCTGACCTGATAATCACCGACGAGAGCTAGGGCTGGGCAATATGGAAACATTTCTTTTAATCACAATCCTATTTTCCATTTTAGTCTATATCGATATATACGTCTCAATATAAAACATATCACTATTTCTGTCACTAAATCTCTGTTATTTAAAGATAGCAGAATGTTATTTTTGTTATTTAAATGTATTTTTCAAAAGATGAACATGTCATCGGACATTACACAACTGTTGCAGGGAAAAATTAAATGTTTTGGGTTTTTTTGTATGCCAAATTCAATTTTTGACATGAATCCCCTTTCTATTCATAAAGGGCCTATATTATGCAAAATCAAGTTTTTGGAGGCGGGATTACAGAGAAATTAGCCATTTGACCTTGTGCTCCACTATTAACTCCAGGATACAAGGTAAATTTCAGGTCAAAATAATACTGTAGAAGACCAACAGTAACATTTAATCACATATATGTCTATCTCAGAAGATGAAAGCTGTAAAATAGCATGATGTAGCCCCTCTAAAAAATAAACTAAAAATGATTTACAAAAAAATATTTAAACTTCATTTCTTTCATCGAGGGCTGGGCGGTAGACCGAAAATTTACAGGAACCAAACTTTACAACTGCTACTTCATTTTGCCAGGTATCATTTAAAAAATTGGGGGAGGATCTGAATTCAAAATCAACACAAATACACGCTGAAAATCAAACTGGAGGGTCTTGGACATGCTGACATCACAGTGAAATATGGGAACCCAAGTGGTGCATTGATGAATTGTTTTTTTTTTTGTTTTTTTAATAGTCTCAATATTCCCAGAATATATCCTTCATGAATAGAAAAAACCCATAAATTGACATATTGCCAAGCCTTAATGAGAGCAGAACAATGAAAAAATTAATTCAGGCTGATGCACTGCCAGAATTAACAGAAGATAATATTATGTCTCAATAAGTCATGTCTTGCGAACCTTTACGGTTATTCCTCTTACATATTTTCCTCTGTGTTGTAAACTCCGTAGCCCTTCTACTTGATGCTTTAGATCACTTTATCATTCACGTTTTCCTACAGATAAAATACTTTCACAAGTTTCCTCTTAAAGCTGATCTGCTCTCTCTGCAACCAAATATAAACCATAATATGCCGAGTGTGGTATTGTGCCCTTTTTTTTTTTTAAAAGAGCATGGTTTGTTCAATCAGAAAATGATTGAACACCGAAGACCTTTTATTCTTAGTCTCTGATTCAACATTTTAAAACTGAGTTGCAGCTTTAAATTCTAACGATTCAATCCCCTCCGTCAACCTTCCTTTTTTGAAAGACAAAATTCACGAGGGTAAAACCCCTTGGTCTGATCGAAAAAAAGATTGAATGTGATGCTAGCAGTTTAGCTTTCCCACTTCTATTTAATTAAAAATGATTTGAGAGTGAGTTTTCCCCTTCTAAAGATAAATGATGTGTTTGTAAAAAGAAATTTCCAACAAAGCAGCTTATAGAACACAACAGTTACTCTGTTGCATTAAACTATTCCAGCATTAATATGAGCCTCTGCATTTAATAAGCAGGTAAATCATCATGTCTTAGGGCAGAGCTGGGCCGTATGGCACAATGTTTATATCATGGTTCGTTTTTTGGTTTTTTTACATATCGATTTTACAGTATTTGACGGTATCTTTTTCCCCCACAGTATCTTATAAGAAAAGAATTAATGCCCTAGCTTGGCTTTAAATAGTCAACTTTACTGTCATGTCATGTGGACTGTATCATATCCCCCCCCCCCATGTCCAGACAAAGGTATATGCAATGAAAATAATTAAAATGCTTATGATTCTAATCAAAATAGACATTCTGACTTGGTTATTAACCTCGCGTTGACGCAAGCAGTAGATTGCGTCTAATTGTTCTGCATTGTGTGTAGTACTGGAGAATTCCAGTAGGAGTCAGAGTGAGGAACTCAGATTCGATAGAGTTCCAAATTTGTATAGTAGAAATAAAACAAACTAGGCCTTGGTCATGACTCTGTAGCAAGTTGGAGTTGGAATAGTGAGGAAGCGCTGACCTAGCCCTCTCCCCCAACCATCCCAAGGTCGGCCAGGCAACTCCTCCTTTGAAGCATTTTTTAAAGAGGAAGTGTGGGTGGAGTAAGACTCTGGTTGGGGGCGAGTTGCTCTTGAAGGAAGATTCTTATTTAAACTGAAGCCTCAACAGGATTCCTATGAATTTTTTTTGTATAAAGCATATAATCCTAATAAATTATAAAATAAAACATATCTCACATATTTTATAAGCAGCCTGTAAGAGTCTCTCTCTTTTCTTTTTTTACTGACGGCCTAGACGTGACCTCTGGTCCTGTACATGGGAAGTTAGGAAGTGGCAATACAAATGTTCCTGTATTAAAAATGTTTCTGGCTCAGTTGAACTAGTGCTTCATTCAGAAATTTACAGTTTTTACAGCATCTGCATAGGGAGCGATAACACCATGGTCTGTACCACTTGCATTCAAGAGCAATAGACACAAAGCACTGAAAAGAATGAATAAGGTGATTTCTCACCTGAATGTCTGGGCAGTTTTTATAATCCTGTCCTCTAAACCAGAAAAACAGCAGGTCTCACTATGATATATATCTTTGAAACAAGTGCAATACTGTTTTATTCTTTTGATCGTGACCTGACTCACTGTTTTATTTATCTGCGGGTAATTTGGTGCCACCCTTTAAACCGGAATACAAGCTTTACTTTCCGGGCACATGTTCATCTCATTTCAAAAGGAATACAAATCTGAACTCCACGTGAACATCTGTGGCAAGTCCCAATGGATACCAGTGAAAAGGTAGAGACACTTACACATGCTCCGGGGTTCACTAACAGAGTGGACACAACTGGAAGGTATGGATTTAGCCCAAATGACCTGTAACAGTTAAACAACTTGTGAGACCCACTAATGTTTTAACACCCAGGACATTCTCAGTAGCGTTGCACCGATACCGATATTGGGTATCTGCCCCGATACTGCCTAATGTACTGGTATCGTTTAAACTTAACCGATACCATGAACCGATACTCAAAATGGGGAAAATCTGCCACAAATTCACCAAAAAAGATTATTTTTTTCACTTTAAATTTTATTTTGTGGTAATTTTATATTTTACATCTGTTGTTTTGTCTCAGTTATGTTTAGTTTGTAAAGTCTGGTGCCTTTAATCCCTGTGGCCAAGCAGCCAGTGCACATGATCTATCGGAGCCATAGTGACAGGACCGCCACACTGTCACAAATAGTATCGGATCGGCATCGGGTATCGACAGATACACAAAATCCAGCTATCGGTATCGGGACTGAAAAAGTCGGATCAGTGAATCCCTAATTCTCAGCATCTAATTCTTTAGTCTGGAGTAGAGGGTGACAATTTTTCGGGATTCCCATGGGTCACGAGATTCCTGCAGGATTCCTGCGGGACGGGAGATAATTTCACTGTTGGTAACGTGATTTGGACGGGACAGGAAATAATCCACGGGATCGGGTGGGAAACCGGAAATCTGAAATTTTGTGTGTGGTTATTAACTCCGCTGCAAAATGCAATCTGACAGATCGCTGTCTTTAGTTGAATTCCATCGGGTCTACTACACTGCACACACCAAAACTGAAACTGCTACGTTGTTGCTACACCACCTGGATAAACTGGTAAGCTTATAATATCCGACTGAAAATGCGTGTATCTTAATAGTTTGGTAGTCAGACGAATCGAGTCCATTCATGACGTAGTAAGGTGGCCAAACAACGAGAATGCAGGATATGGTTAAAGACGGCGGATAAAGCTAAAAAGATTATCTTTGATACTGTGCTAGGCTATGGTTTAAAGGGGGGCGGGGGGAGCGAGCGCCATAGGAGGTAAATTACTAATCTATGGGATTCGGGTCGGGCGGGAGTCTTTCTCCCTGGATTTTTTCGGATCAAGATTTCTTTGGGGGGGGGGGGATGTCACGTGATCTGGACGTGACGGAAGTAGTTTTTGGGATCGGGATGGGACAATTGATTCCCGTGTCACCCTCAAGTCCGGTGTCCAAGGTCCCACAATGTGTTAAATCCACAATCAGGTGCCACTACAAAATGTTGGTTTGACAAAGGATCAATCAGTCATGCAAAATGGGACACCGCCACACTTCAACAGCAATAAAACCTTAGATTCCCTTTAGACTGATTAATATACAAGAAATATGATAATATGATTAGTGTGGAAAGTAGCATCTAACTGGCATTGAGACAACCGACTTTGAAATGTATAGTCTCTGCGCAGGACCTGTAGTCTAGTCCTGCTGATTGTAATTCTGAGGTAAATGAGCAGATGTCGCCAAACCAACTCTGGCAAAACAGATTTAACCCGATAGATTAAGATCCACTTAAATTACCTTGAAGTTCTGATAGTGGAAACACTCCTATTTTGACTTCTAGCATGACCTGAAACCCATCGCTTTTGAAGAGCAACACAATTGATCAGCAGAACATTATTTAAGGACCTTACCTTGTTCATTGCTCCGTGCTGTTGCCCCCTCATTGCTCCCTGCCCCCCAGCTCCTTGCTGCTGAAGAGTGTCGACCAACATGCTGCCGCTGCCAGCCATCCCCTGATTGCCGAAGCCCATCCTGGGGGAGCCATTCATCACCTGGTTGCCAATCATACCCGGCTGCTGCTGTCCATTATTGGCTTTCTGCTGCACACCAAGCATGCCCCTGTTGCTCATCATTCCAGTTTGTTGCTGCTGCATGATGTTAGCTTGTTGCTGAGGGGAGAGGTGCTGCTGCTGCTGCCCCATCATCTGCTGAGGTCCTTGACCTGGGGTTGTCTTCATGTTGCCTAGGTGTTGCCCCATCCCTGCAGGGCCTCCAGGGCTACTCATCACTCCCTGATGCCCTTGTTGACTTGAAGTGGTGGTACGCAGAAGCTCTGACAGCTGTTTGTGCTTAGCCACTGCATCTTGGCCTCCGCCAACAGTCCCAGTTTCCCCTCCTGGCCCCGGGCCAAACCCAAGCCCCATTCCTGCTGTCCCATTGCCTCCTCCAGCACCCAGACCTCCCGGACCTCTTCCCAAACTGCTGTTCAGCTGGTTAAGGTCTCCATCGTTGACCAGAACTGGCTCACTGGAGATGATAAGCTCATCCGGGAGATCGTGCTCCAAGTCCAGCAGTGTCCCAAAATCTGAAATTAGAAAAAATTAAGAAGACAAACTTAAATGGGAAACAAAGCACCACAGTCATACTATGGTTTAGTAATATCATTCACAGGATCAAGTGAAAAACTATGTCAATCATATCCATTCAGGAATAAACACAGGCAAGCACCAAAACAATGGATGCACCGACATGAAACTTTGGGCCGATAACCAATTAGGGTGCCGATACTGCTGTCAAAGCTTTTCTAAGCTGCAACTGACCCGATTAACACAACTGCGCATGTGCATGAGGGACAGAAAGGCAGACAGAGCAGATCAAGGGACAGCGACCGTTTTAAAAGAAAAACAATGGGTAAAAAAAATAATAACTTGAATTACTCAATTTTTTGCCAACAATGTTACACTCCGACGATATCATGACGAATCTTGGCCCTATAAACAGTTTTACTAATATTATATATATATATATATTTATATATTTCCCTTCCTTTCGAAGGCATGAAAATAAATTAAATCTCTACCACATGCCTCAACAAACACCACAGGGCCAACCCCCTAACCTCCCTGACCATAAAACAGATATAGAGCAAATACAGCTTGTTGCAGTCATGGAGAGGGAAAAAAATTTATTTTATGAGCACCCATCAAATTTGTTAGACCCATGTTGGTTAGACACCTTTACATAACAATAAAAAAAGGTCATTACTAGGGCTGTCAAAATGAAGTTAACACAGGTTGATTGAGTCATAGAATGCAATTACATTTTTCAATGCAATTAATAAATGCACAGAATACCTCCCTGTTTATCCTAGAATTCAGTCTGTGCCACGTTCAGTTTTCCTCACTAAACACAACAGTAGATGGTGGTGCAGCAACATGTCAGAGTTCAACTGTGTGTGTGTAAATTAAATATCTCCACCCAAACTCGCAGTTCAAAGGTATGGAACTATTTTAAAATAAAAGGGAGCGATTTTGTCGTCTGCCGGCTTTGCAAAATGGAAATGGCCTATAACAGCACGACGGCTATGCACCAGCACCTCAAACAACGCCATCCAGGAGCAGTTCCAGCAAATAATTAAACACCGTAAGTTTTCAACTTTTTTACTAACGCTATGTATTTTACCCTATAAATCCCCCAAACACCCCCACGTAGAAGGCATATACACGAGCAGACACACACACACACTCATATACAGAACTTAACACTCAACCTCTTTAAAAGCAAAACTTATTTAAGCTTCTTAGCTGCGTCTGGTGTATATAACTGCTATCTGTTTTGTTGATTTTTATTTGTGACCCGTTTTAGCAGAATGAGTCGGAATGACTAATTATGAGCAAAAGCCCAAAATGTGAAAGAGTGTTATTTGGTCGCGGTAAACATGTTTGTTAACAAAGGTAATGCACTACCTACCCGCTAAACGTAGCCGTTGTGGACATGAATACAACATTGGTTAAGTGCTTGCAAAAGCAAACAGACAACGAATTCTTGATTGTCACGTTTAATAATGCCTCGTTCTGTTTGAATACAATTTTTTTACTTAATGCTCCTCCAGTTTGTTGGATTCAAAGTTGCCATCTAATAACTAGAAAAATGTGCAGCATTTTATTGTAATGAACAGCGCCTCTCTCTTTGTTTATCTCTTTTTTTTGTGCAAATCTTATGTCAGGAACAAAAGAAAATGCAGCAAAGTAAATGTTTTTTTTTTTTGTGAATATAGAGAACTTTTTTGCATTAAGTGAATGTTAAATTTTGTTTTATATTTTTTTGGTATTTACTTTCCTTTATTCTTATGATTTGGTTGCACAACATTTAACTTCTTGTTAAATGTAACCTCTAACAGGAGATTGTACTAATACTACAGCTTTATATGGGATTTTTTTACAATTAAAACGTGTTCAAATGAAAAAAAAATTATTTATTTCATTGGATTACATAAATTGATAAATGTCAAATTTCTATACAAATTAAATAACTGGTAATTAATCGTTTTGCCCAGCCCTAGCTGTGAAGACCTTCACAATAAGAGCATCATGTTCATTCATTGGATTGTGAACAATGATTATAATTTGATGAACCGGAGAGTTTTATGTTTGACACAGACTGGGGATATTCAAATGTTACGTTTATTCATTCATTTTGGTTTGCTCAACCTTAATTGTAGCCTATTATTTTGTTACAGGAGTCATACATACATTCATCTGCCCCCTCACATTTATACCATCCAAACGTGTATCAGCAGCTCTGCGGAAATAGTAAAGAGCAGAAGAAATAGAACAGCATTTTCCATATCTCCTGAATGGCTTTAAGTGGAACTCTGGCAGGTACTACCAGTGTGAACAGAGTGATCCCACCCTGAATCAATATACCTCAATAGATAGCTCAGTGTTTCCTCCACTACCACAGCAGTCTGTGTTGCAGCAAAACTATTAAAGCGTGAAAACAAAAACTGTAGATTTTTGGTAATATTTAAGGTATGTTAATTAATAGTGATTAATTCCCACCTACCCTCTGATGAATTAGATTACATTTTCTTTTAAGCATTTTACAGCCCTATTAATTACATCACATCATAAAGTTTTTGTTAAGTGTCAATAAACAAAAATCCCACATTTTAGTGTTTTCATTTAGGGTTTCCTTAGATTTAAAAGACCACTTGCCATGACATATGAGAACGCACCTGTCAAGTTAATAAAATCAAAATAATAGGATATGGTCAAATTTAGACGTAAGAAATAATAATATTTAGCAAATTAAATGTTCCACATATTTCTAGAATTAGACTGCAAATTTAAATACAGTTCCTGCAAAAGTGTTGACATTCTACGCACTTTCATACATGAAAAGATTTTTCAGTTTGGGGAGATTTTGTCCTGAACAAAAATTGATGTGTGGCTTTCTAACTTTAAAAAAAACAAAAGTCGGAAAAGTGCGGCATGCCTTTGTAATCAGCTCCCCAGAGTCAATAGTTTGTTGAACCACCTTGGATTATTACGCATGCTCTTCTCTACTTAACATCTAAAGGCATAAAAATGTCCCCCATTCTTCGATGCAAAATAGCAAAGCCGAGTCCGAAAAAACTGAAACCACCTTTAAACATCCATTTCCAAATCTTGTCACTAATTCTCAATCATCTTTTCCAACAGAATGTTACATCTATTACAGCTCTTGGTGTAAACTTAGGGTCATTGTCTTAATGAAAAGGTAAAAATGTATCCCCGTCTCAAATTCTAAGATTAGATAGATCGTGAATGAAAATGTTTTTTCTTGCGAATGATTCGCCATTGATTTTAGGTCTGAACTTTGATCAGGACATTTTAACACATAATTCTGTTCTGATGTAAACTATTACTTTGTAGCTCTGGTTGGAGGATTAGGGTTGTTCCCAGCTGGAGGGGGAACATCTGGTTAAATCTCAAGTCTTTCGCTGCCTCCAGCAGGTTTTCTCCCAGGATTTCCCTAACCAGCTAATGTGTTCCTGTGGTAAGTTTGCCACACTCTTTTCGCTTTCAGATGTTAAATGAAGAAGGGCTCAATGAGATGCACAGATCTTGAGCTGCTAATTATAATCCTAACCTTGATATATCTATAGGAAGTATGTTGCTCTGAGTAAAGGTAGATAGCCACCACCGACACACACGCTTCAGTTTAATTTGTTAAATAAAGCAAAGACAACGCTTTGATTGCATTCCACTTCTCCATCTGCACGCAATTGGTGTTGCTCTATACGATAAAAGCGTGCCACTGCACTGCATGCTGTTGTCACATATAGCAGGAATAATACTGTGCATCCTCGCAACCTTAAGCTTTTCTTAAAGGCTCTGCAGTTCAATTACAATACGAGCAGAGTAATATGAAATGTCTAAAGCCTTCTGGATGGATAACCTGTCAAACAAATTACATGTCGTTGCAAACCGTGTCTGATCGTGTTAAGAAAGGTTTGGGGTAAGAATGAGAAATCATGTCCCAGTTACTGTTAACAAGTGTCCAGGGTTTAGATCAATGTTTGGCCATAACGAGTTAGATTTCGCCTAAGCAGTTATTACAGTTCCTACCAGAAACAATCAACCAAATAATAATTTAAAAAAACAATAAAAACTACAAAAAAAACTGACATTTTTAGCTTTATCACTCAAGCCTCTGGGCCCGAATCTACCCCTCATACACCGAGAAGAAATCATTTTAAACACTCTCCGCTTTCGCTAATATTTTCAACGACAGCTAATTTTTTATTAGAGCAGAGCTACATGTTTTATGCTTTGTATAACACACCAGTCTAGCCAATCAATTTAATACGATTCTGAAGCTCCCAAAACTTTAAAATAAGTTCCCAGATGAATAAGGTTTTAAAGCGGCCAAGATTAGGCACGAGATCCTCAGCTGTGGAGCCATACACAGCCTGGAGTTAGCCCCGTGGCTAACGTAGCTTCCTCCAGCTAAAATGGCTGTTAGCACGGGAGCTAACAGGGAGCCCTTCCTCACGTCCGACACACACTCTCGTAGCGAGCTAACGTTAGCGAGCCTGGATAAAAACAGGAAAATAACGCCATTTCACCGCCCTATTCCAGTCTGAAACGCCGCTGGAAAATACTTACGTTAACGTATTTCGCTGTAGCTGACGAGAAGTTAAATCAAAACTTACCATTTCCATCGCTAGTGGAGGCGGAAAGTGCCGGAGAGGAGAGTTTAGGCCTCTTGGCTGAAGGCGGGCCAGAGTCCAGAACGTTCTCGGCCATATTTTTTCGAAATAAAAATATAGAAAGTATCCACAATTGCAGACGTGTTCACGCCTTTAGAAGCCCATTCCTTCTCGTTGCCAATAGTGCGACTTTTCCCCCTCCGTTTGGGGTACTAAGAGGGGGAAAGTCCCGTGTACAAATTACTCCTCTTTCCCTGGGTTCGCCTCTCGATTTCAGCCTCGGCGCATATCAACCCCCCTCCCTCCTTCGTCAGATTTTTTGTTCTTTATAAATTTCTGCCAGCGGAGGAGGAGGGGGTCGCTGAAACTAAAGAGGGGGACACACGCATCTGTTTCCCTTTAGTTAACTTAAAGCGGCTCTTCTGGTGTAAATAAACCGTCCGCGGGTGTCGCCTCCATGGTTGCATCCGTCATTTCAGCCTCCTTTCCTGCGGAGTCAGGATGAAGATAATGTCGGGCAGAAAGGCTCGCTTGGCTGCGAAGTGACGGCGGTGGTGCTGCTGGTGGCAGCGGGTGAGGATGATGGGATGCAAATCAAATCTTTAAAGCTGACAAATATGCAGCTGCAGTAATGGACTAAAGTATTTTCAAACAGATTTTGTCCATAGCTGTCACATGTAAAAAAATAAATAAATAGTATTATTAACAAAGCAACAACAAAAAGCAACTAATTTTTAAGTGATCATGTGGAAATAATTTTGATTTATTCCAGTCAACACATATCTTTCTTAAAAGCTGAGGGGTTTGTTGCTTTTGAATGGCTGAAAATTTGGTAGAGTCAAACAAACTTTGTCCACAAAACAAGAGGTGATTTTCCAAAATCTGTACCCTATGAAAAGTATTCACACTCGGTTATGGGTTAACTTGACATCTTTGTTCCAACCACAGATAAATTGTACTTTAATTGTAATTTTATAAAATACACCAGCTTAAAGTAGCCAATAAATATAAAGTAGTTTGTTGAACCCCCCCCCATATTTCTTTTTCAACAAAGAAAACTCTGGAAACCATGGCCTGTATTCGTTTTCATCCCAGGTAAATTCATTCTAGAACCTCCCTTTTGCTCCACATACTGCTGAAAGACTTAGATTTTTCTGCTTTTCACAATGAAAGATATGTCTCAAGCTCAGTCCATTTGGAAGGAGTTTATAAACAGCATTTCTTAAATCTTACAAAACTCTCACTTTGATTTTTGTCTGAACTTTGACTGGTCTAGTGTAACAGATGAATATCCTTTCATCTAAGTGATTCTGTCCTGGAAGGTGAACCTTCTGAACAATTGTTCGAGCTGACTTGTTGCAGCATTGCTTCCTTCTCACAGTTATCCAGTATTGTTGGTTTATCACACAGAATTCTGATAACAAGGCTAGTGGTCATAACCTGACAAAATCAGCAGGAATTCTAAGGGCGTGAATACTTTTCTAAAGCACTGTATGCCTGACTTTTCTTGAAGAGGGAACTCTAAAAAATGTCATGCATGCATGAAAGTAAAAGGCTATACTTCATAACATTATATTTTATTTAATTAGTTTAACATTTCTACACCTAAAAAATTGTATTTATTGTATTGTATTGTCCACAACCTAATTACAACATCCATCTGTCCATCCATCCATGCTGCTTATCATTAAAGGGTCAGGGGTGGGCTGGTGCCCATCTCCAGCGGTCATCAGGTGAGAAGCAGGGTAATACCACCCCCCTGGATAGGTCGCCAGTCCATCCCAGGGCAAAATAAAGACAGACAGCACAAACAACCTATCACGCACATACTCACACCTAAAGATACTTTAGAGAGACCAATTGACCCAACAGTCATGTTTTTGGATACATTTTAACCCAATAAACATGCCCTGTATATTTTCAAAAGATACTTATCACATTGCATAGTTAAAATCTCTAAAGATGAGTACAAAGCCTACAAAAGCAAGAAAAAACAGAAATATTAACTTGTTTACCGAAAAGCGAGAACATTTATTATTGCAATTACAAGCACAACAGAACATAATGCGCACATACTGACATATACTTTACGTGAGCAAGCTTTAGCTGGGTCAAACCACTCAATCAGCAAACATCAGCTAGAACTAACCAATTACTAAATCAGTCCAGGACTAAAACTAGCTAGGCCAAAAGGGCTCAAAATCAAGCCACACCATGGTTATGTTCAACATCACTTTATAATGGACAAGCGGGTCATTTGTACGACGACGAGGAGCAGACAATAAAGATGACACTGTATCTGTATAAGTCAATGTACACAGACACACACATATATACATAGACACAACATATTATTTTATTGCCCTATTTAGTTTTCTTGATATAAAATATTAAAATATATATTTTGTAAACTCATTATAGCTAAAGGTAACTACACACATGTTTTATTCAATGTTCTATCTAGGCAAGACGTGTTTAGAGGCTCAATCTTCAGAATTTTCGCGCTCAGGCTCACCTTGTTCAGTGGAGACGGGGATGGGGGCCGTGGGGGAAGGAGGACGTGGGTGTGCAGCGGCAGGTGAATCTGTGTCTATGAGACATGATAACCCGGAGACAGCAGAGATGTTATTATTATTGGATTTAAATCATAATTCAGCAAATAATTTTACGAAGATAGCTAAAAGCATGTCATGTAGCAACAAAAATAAGTTAAGTCTGAAAGTTTTGAAATACAAGAATAGAGCAAGCTACCTTTCTTTTTGAAAAACTGTGTGACATACTGTCGACTTCGGAGTTCTGTCTTCTCTTTCCTCTTTTCTTTCCGTCCTGACTCTTGATGTGACATGCATGCGTGTGTAACTGTCTGCGCTGCATCATAGCAAGTGCAATAAGCAAGAGACGCTACAGTAGCTTGTGAAGCTCGGACAGTGCAGGGGGAATTGTGAGGGAGAGGGGTGTGACTGAAACAGTAAATACATTATTTGTTTGTTAAATATTAAATTATGGTCAAAACAGACAAAATACACATTGAGTACATGAGGGTCCTGAGCACATTTAACATATATATTAAAAAAAGAAAAGAAATAAGAAAAGAAATAGGGGTATGCTCCTCTGGGTCCTTCATCAGCCTGGGCCCAATCATCCTAACCTTCCACCCCTTTACGGTGCCCATGTGAAGGAAGCAAGAGTTTCTGGAGAGAATCCATGCACACATACAGGAAGAACATGCAAACTTCAAGAAGAGAGAAACTAGGCCCATTTAAACTAGGACCGTCTTCCTGTATGGCATCACTGCTACCAACTGTGCAGCCTTCACTATATCAATTTAATTATAGAATTATATAATTTGATTATATGTTGATTATTTAAAAAAAACAGGAGTATTTAGTTAATCTAAATGAAAGTTTCAGTTATCTGAATGAACTATTTAGTAAATGTAAAAAAAAGACTATGTGAAGCAGACTGAAAACCTGAGAAGAAGGTGATCGGAAATTGGTAAATATAATGAAAAACATTAGCAAATTTACAAATGACTTACTGTTACAAATGATCTTTTTAAAAATCTGTTATCTACTTTTGACAATATTCAGTCAAAAAAACAATATGACAGAATATCTCACAGAATATGATCATTTCATTTAAAACATTCTTTCTATAGAATATAATTTTCTTTCTAGCAAAGAGAGTCTATTGAACTACCAAGCAGAAACTTTCGTTCAGTCCTAACTATGTTTTCATTTTCACAGGGGTCAGAACTTAGAAATACTCGTCTAGTTTTCAGTCAGTGTTCTTGACTGTACTTGAAAATCTAATTGAACCAAATCAGAATTATCTATCCATTAAAAGAAACTATTTAAGTTGAAATGTCAAAATCTAATTTCAAACAACAGCTATAGACATATATTATTCCATCTAATTTCTGGTCACTTTTTATCTCATAACTTTTATTGCCCCACTCAGCTATATTTTACAACCTGGATATGTTTGCAGTATTATGAATCATAAGATAAAATAAAACAAGGAGATCTTATGAGAATACTTTCTCTCATTTCACTAAAACAAACAGAATGCATTATGAGCAAATGATCTGAAAATTAAACTTTTCCTGTTTTTGAAAGATAATGTAAAAATAACAGAACAGATATGAAGACAAATAAAACAATACATATAAAAAATGTCCAAACTTTTCACGTTGGTCTCTATAATAAATTTAGATGAATGCTATCCACTCAAGATAACCAGGGACATTTCATTCACCAAGCTGTTTTTTACGGTGGGTGAATGGTTATAGAATCTTGTATGTACATACATGCCTAATTTATTTTACTTGCGGTGTGAACATCAGTATCCATGTAGATCAGGGGTGTTGAAAGGGTGGCCAAGGGGCCTTTGTTGGCCTCTGAACAGATTTTTTGTGGCCCCTTATTGCAATTCAAGAATGAAACACAATCGGTTGATTTTTTTTGTATTTTACCGTCAAGCTTGAAACAATTAGCAAACTTTAAAAAAAATATATTTTTAGGTCTACTTGTACTTCTGACTTGAAAATTTTATCTTTGGTCTGTATCCTGAACAAATGTGATAGGGACAAATGATCTCCTTAATGAGGACCAGAATACTATTTTGACCTTCATCTTAAACCTCAATCATGGTTTCTCCAAAATGAACTACACAACTATTTTATTAACCCCAAAGGGTAAATAAATTTTTTATGTCTCATATTCTCCAAGTTTCTTCAAAACGTCAGTGATGGCAAGGGTGAGGCAGCCGAGCTGATATAAGGCAGCCATGATGACGCATTTGCTCTCTTCCATTCAGCTCTTTGGCTGAGAGGGAGGGAAAATTAAAATAGACGCTAGCGACCCAATTTCCTTCTCCCTTTCGATTCTACCCAGCTGTTACTTAGTAGCGCATTACTCCTAATATGACCACTTTTTCAGTAACAACTAATCTAACGCGTTACTATTTCCATACAGGTAATCAGACTAAAATTACTTGTTTAAGCCACTTTGCGTTGCTATTTTTGTAAGCAAAACGTTATATTCGGTACATGGCAGCAAGGGCATTAGGAAATCAAGTAACAATAGCAGTAAATACCTTCAAAAACACTGCTGCCGTCTTTTAGCTAACTAGCTAGTTAAGACCACAGACATATATAAAAAGTAGACGCTGCATCGACCGCTACTGCCTATTGGCGCTGATGAACGGTGGGATTGGTCTGGGATTGGTATGCCCTGCTCCAACTTAATGAAGCGTCAGCGTTTTTGATCCATCGTAACTCACTGAATACTGAAATTATTTTATTGTGGGGTTTGTTTCTGGTACCGTGATACATGAAGCTATGACATAAGAGACATACATTGGTGTAATTGTAATTTCCTAGTGGAATTAACAGTAATAAACTATCCAGATATACTTATGAGGTGTATGCAAAACAATTAAGAAAATCAAAATGATACAACAATATGTGGAGAAGCAGAACGCCGTGCACAGTGTATAAATGTATGCAGTACATATATATATATATATATATATATATACACACAGTATAGGCCAGAAGTTTGAACACAACTTCTCATTCAATGCTTTTTCTTTATTTTAATGACTACATTATGGATCCTTAATTAAAAAGGGCATCAAAACTATGAATAATCACATGATGTATGGAATTACTGTATTGTAGAGTTGTATTAAGTGCAGGACAGAAGACAATCTGGTGGTATCACTTAGCTCTCCACTCTTTATTTAGCTTTTTATCACCAAGCTTAATGATACATGCTTTTTAGCAGGAGCATCACAACAGGAAGACAAAGAGAAGCTTCCTTAACTCGCTTCATTCAAAAACAGTACTGCCCCCTAGTGGAATGCTTAACTTGAGGGAACTCTCTCCCAGTATAAAAACATTGTGGGTCACCACAGTATGTACTTAAACAAAAAGGGTGAAATAACTGAATACATGTGTTATATTTTAGATTCCTCAAAGTAACCACCCTTTGCTCTGATTACTTCTTTGCATTCTCTTGAGCTTCAAGAGGTAGTCACCCGAAATGGTTTTGCCACAGTCTTAAAGGAGTTCCCAGAGATGCTTAGTACTTGTTGGCCTTTTTTCGCCTTCACTCTGCCGTTCAGCTCTCCCCAAATCGTCTCTATTGGGTTCAGGTCCGGTTACTTTGGAGGGCAGATTATTTCACTCTTTTTTATAAAAGTACTACATAATTCCATATGTGTTCATTCTTAGTTTTGATGCCTTCAGTGAGAATCTACAATGTCAATAGTCATGAAAATAAAGAAAACGCACCGAATGAGAAGGTGTGTCCAAACTTCTGGCCTGTACTGTGTATATATATATATATATATATATATATGTGTGTGTGTGTGTGTGTGTGTGTGTGTGTGTGTGTGTATGTGACAGATTAGCAAAAAATCTCAAACATTAATATATACAATATGCACAAATATATAATTTATTTTAAACACTCACACACACATATGACAGAGTAGAAGAAAGTCTTAATTATCAATGAACATATACACAAATTTACGTCTATCTGACGTGTGACTTTGATAAAAATAGTAATAAAAAACCATTTTCTCACTCCTTATTCATTATATTTTCCAAATTAATTCTTCCTTCAGATTTCTTAGAAATTTACTTTTTCATTTCGGTTGTAATTGTCAGTAATGCTGCAAACTTTTCTACAGTCAGATGGGTGGGTACGGGATGTGAGACATATCTTTTACCACTAATATTAGTTTTATTTCTACAGTAGCATTGCTGAAGTGGGCTTCCGTTTCTAGCTTCCGAGTCGGGAAATGGCTAAAGGGAAAATACATACATTTTTTCTCTACTCTGAGCATCTTTAATTTGCACGATTTTAAAAGCTACAATACTTTCAAACCTGAACAACAAACCGACTCATCGGCCCACCTTCAGACAGCCCTTTTGCAACAGGGAATTTTATTAGGTAATCATGAATCACACCTCCAAGTTCTTTCTTGACAACAAACACTGTTATCGTCAACCATTAGCCATTTGAACCAGCACATTTTTGGTTTAAACTCTAAGGTTAATGCCTAACAACAGAAACCCAAGACTACTTCCTACTTCCGGGAGGTGATGTCACCACCCCGGAACCATTTTCCCGAGATTTAAGCAAATGCAGAGGTTTTCTCCTTCAGTGCGACCTAGTGTTCTCCCGTTCCACTCGGGTCTTTTTCAGATAAAAATAAGATCAGTTACGTTATTGGATTAGTTAGAGACCAAGCTCTAAAAAGGTGCTTAAGCCTTTTATGATAAGGCCTCTATTCGGAATACTTTCTTTGAGGAATTCATGAATGACTTTAAATTAACTTTTGCCCCTGTTAAGAATTGTGAAGCTGCCTCCAGGAAACTTTGGTCTCAGAAACAGGGAAATAAATCGTGGCTAAGAGGCATTTTACAATGGTCTACATGATAAAATCAAAGATGAACAATCCACTCGAGACAAGCCTGCGACTCTCGATAAACTAATTGCTTCAGCTATAAGATTGGATCAACGGCTAAGTGAAAGAGCAAATAACAAGCCCATAAGACCTGTTGAATCATCCAAACCTAAAGAAAATGTCACAAAGTCCTCCCAGGTCCCCAGAGATTTCTCGCCAGAGCTAATGCAAATAGGAAGAGCTAGGTTAACCCCACAAGAGCGGCAAAGACCCATGTCCTCGGGATGCTGCCTACACTGTGGTTCATCCCAACATTATATTGTGGTTTGCCCTGTTCACCCAAAAGACAGAGCCCGCCAGTGAAAATTGGGGTCCTGGCGGGTAGTCCTAATTTAAATAGATTAATGGTTCCTGCTTCCCTTTACTCATCTTCCAAAATCCCCCTTCGATGCTCCACACTAATTGATTTAGGATCAGAACAGAACCTCATTGAGCCAGATTTGGTCAAGAAATGCAATGTTCCTCTCGTCAAACTACATCCACCTCTAAAGGTCCTAGCTTTGGACGGTAGTAGTATGGCTCCTATTCACCATCAAACTTCCCCCCTTTTCTTGGTCATTTCAGGTAACCATCATGAGGTAATTAATTTTTTTGTTTATCCCACCAAAGAAAATTCATTGGTTCTTGGTTACCCGTGGCACTCTTATCACAGCTCTCAGATCAATTGGTCCAACTTTAGAATAGACACCTGGAGCGCTCTGCGTCTAAAAAACTGTTTACAATCTGCCTTTCCTGAAAAGAACCCCCCGAAGAAAACACAGATCCTGATCTTTCCATGGTTCCTTCCCTTTACCACGATCTAGGCCAAGTATTCAGCAAGGATCTGGCCTCATCTTTGCCACCCCATAGACACTACGATTTTTCCATAGATCTTCTACCCGTTGCTCCACTTCCCTCAGGACATCTTTACAACCTATCAGTCAAGGAACGAGACGCCATGGAAAGATACATTCAAGATTCATTAGATGCTGGAATCATTAGAGCCTCATCTTCACCCCTCTGCACGGTTTTTTGTTTTTGTTTCTAACACTGTATCCACACCAAACGCGATAGGAGCGACTAAAAAGCGCGACACGCGCCTAGCTGTTCGCGTGCACATTTGCACCTTGAAGCGTGTACAAAGCGAACTGGATGCGCTTAAAATATGGCATTTTCACGCGCAAACTGGCCTTCAGCAGAGCTGGGACCAGAGTGCATCTGCCGGTGGATTATGGACGGAGCTGATGGAGGACAGCGTGTTCGGCCCGGGTTTCAGCGGAGCTTGGGCTAGAGTACAGCTGCCGGTGGATTATAGACCAAGCTGATGGAGGACAGCGTGTTCGGCACGGGCTTCAGCGGAGATGGAGCTAGAGTGCAACTGCCGGTGGATTATGGACCAAGCTGATGGAGGACAGCATGTTCTGCCCGGGCGTCAGCGGAGCTGGGGCTAGAGCGCAGCTGCTGGTGGATTATGGACCAAGCTGATGGAGGACAGCGTGTTCGGCCCAGGCTTCAGCGGAGCTAGGGTTAGAGTGCAGCTGCCAGTGGATTATGGATTATGTTCTCCGATCTGACGGAGGACAGAGTGGATTACGTGTTTGGCCTGGCCTCTGGTAGAGCTGGGACCGCTCCACTGGGGGTTTGGTGAGCTACAGATACAGTCTAGGTACGGCGGAGGGATCCATAACCACCAGCGAGCACCCTCTCATAAACATCGGCTCCTCGCCACCTGGAGAACGTGACCTGCTCGCCCAGTTTGTGCCATGAAGGTCCAAGCTTTGCCTGCAGACACACAAACTACATTTCTGAGCAGCTGTCCATCTGTTTGTGGTTTGTAAAGGTTTATAATATTTGAGCAGCGTGGGACATGGTGCGGGAGCTACGACCAGGAAACCAGGGGAGGAGGCCGTTTCAAGGCTGACTTCTAGGCCGAGAGGTGCTTTTACAGCAACAACGGCTCTTTTAAGAGCCACCAACAAACCTCTTAAGAGCATTCCTGTCTAAATAGTTTAAACTATTTATATATTTTTTGTATTCCTGTCTCTGTATAGAAAACAGCTTGTGTCATGTAGCTCGGGGGGATTAGCCACGATGTTTATCAGTATTTCCCCTCATTGGTTGTCGCGGCGCGATTTGACGCTGGAGTTAAGATTTTTCCAACTCGAGCGGTAGATGCCTTGAATGCAAATGCACAAAATGCACCACATAAAATGCAGCGCGAATTTTCCATCGCATCTGTAGCGCGAATTGTTCGCGCAAATCAGGCAGGAAAGCTTTTTCGCGACACAAATCTGCTTCTGAAGTGTTGCTGGACCCCAAGTCACGCTTTATCGCGCTCCTCCATTGATTTTACATGCAAACCTGAAGCTATAGTCGCTCCTATCGCTTTTGGTGTGGACACAGCGTTAGAAGGATGGTACTCTTCGTCCTTGTATTGATTACCGTGGACTCAACCAGATCACTGTTAAAAATAAATACTCCCTTCCACTTCTCTCCTCAGCACTTGAACTAGTCGCCAAGGCAATCATCTTTTCTAAGCTCGATCTCCGAACTGCCTATCACCTGGTTCGTTTAAGAGTAGGCGAATGGAAAACAGCTTTCAAGGACCATTTTGGCCACTTTGAATACTTAGTCATGCCATTTGGTTATGGCTGTATTCCAAGGACTTTTCTCTCAAGTCACAATCAAATAAACTGTCTCCACGATTCCTTGGACCATTTCCCATTGAAACAGTTATTGACAGCATCTGCAGTCAAACTAAGATTACCTTCTCATCTCCGCGTTCACCCTGTGTTCTACGTCTCCCAGATCAAACCCATCTCCTGCAGTTCCTTGGGCCCTCCGACCAAGCCCCTTCCGCTTTCCTATTGGTAACATCTCCATACTTCCTAGGTGTCTGTCGCTCGCCTGCCCATCCTCCTTTCAATCTATTATTCAACGCCTAGCGGAACATGGCCTGATTGTCAACCCAGCAAAATGTCAGTTCAGTTTGCCATCGCATTGCTGCCAGCAGTGTCGTCTCATTACCCACTAAGGTGCAGGCGGTGACAGATTTCCCGCTTCCCCAGACTGTTAAAGCCATGCAGGAGGTTCTGGGGATGGTTAATTTTTAAAACTGTTTTATCCCCAGAGCAGCAAGGCTTCTGCAGCCGCTTTACTGCACGCTTAAAAAAGAAAAAGGCCACCAAAACCGTGGACTGGACCCCCGACTGTCTCCAAGCATTTAATAATGCTTTAACCCATGCTGGCCAATTCTGCTGTACTGGCTCACCCCTCTCTTCTTATATAGATTAAGAAGCTGGTGCCCCGTTTTGCTAATTTTGTCACTGACAATTCAAGTTTCATCAATATCATCCATCCATCCATCTTCTTCCGCTTATCCGGGGTCGGATCGCGGGGCCAATAGCCTAAGCAGAGAGACCCAGACTCGGGAGGGATCCTGAGGCGCTCCTAGGCCAGCCGGGAGACATAGTCCCTCCAGCGAGTCCTGGGTCTTCCCCTGGGCCTCCTCCCGTTGGGACGTACCCGGAACACCTCACCAAGGAGGCATCCAGGAGGCATTCTGACCAGATGCCCGAGCCACCTCAAGTGGCTCCTCTCAAAGTGGAGGAGCAGCGACTCTACTCTGAGCCACCTCCGGATGACCGAGCTCCTCACCCTATCTCTAAGGGAGAGCCCAGATACTCTGCGGAGGAAGCTCATTTCAGCCGCCTGTATCCGTGATCTTGTTCTTTCGGTCACCACCCAAAGTACGTGACCATAGATGAGGGTAGGAACGTAGATCAGCCTGTAAACCGAGAGCTTTGCCTTTTGGCCTAGCTCTCTCTTTACCATGACAGACCGGTACAGCGCCAGCATAACTGCAGACGCCTTACCAATCCGCCTATCGATCTCCCGCTCCAATTTTCCCTCATTTGTGAACAAGACCCCCAGATACTTGAACTTCTCCACTTGAGGAAGGACCCCATCCCCGACCTGTAGAAGGCACCCTACCCTTTTCCGGCTCAAGAACATGGTCTCGGATTTGGAGGTGCTGATCCTCATCCCAGCCGCTTCACACTCGGCTGCGAACCGCTCCAGCGAGAGCTGTAGATCACGTTCAGATGAAGCCAACAGGACCACATCATCTGCAAAAAGCAACGACCCGATCCTGAAGTCACGAAAACGGACCCCCTCAACACCTTGGCTGCGCATAGAAATCCTGTCCATAAATGTTATGAACAGGATCGGTGACAAAGGGCAACCTTGTTGGAGTCCAACTCTCACCAGAAACGAGTCCGACTTACTGGCGGCAATGCGAACCAAACTCTGACACTGGTCATACAGGGACCTAACAGCCCTTATTAAAGAGCCTGGTCTGGACCTTATTGATCGACATTGACTCAAATAAACTGGACATCCATAGATAGGTCCTAATTTATCAAAATTCCAATTCCGCAAAAGTTTTGTCACACTTGGTTGTGCCTCATTTCCAGGTGATCTACTAATATTGTGAGCAATTCATAACAGGTGCATGTAGCAGTATTCAAATGAGACAAACTTTTTGTCAAGTGCTGCATGTGTCACACAATGGTAAATTTGCACATTTGGTTTTATTTTTTGTGTGTGCTTTTATCTTGAAGTGTTTTTATTTTGCTGTGTATTACTGTGCTTTTTACTTCCTGTTAATAATCACCTAGACCCTTGCACCTGTGACACTGTGACTTAGTTTCTACCCAATGAGCATGGAGGCTGGTGGTGGACAATTAGATTTTATTGGACCGTGGACTATATATGAGGGGAAACAGCAGTAAAAAGAGATAAGAGGGTGAAGGTCCAGTAGAGGAGAGCATGAAGGCCAACAAGGAAGAGGCAGAGAATGATGGCGACGACAATGGCGTCGCCGAGAACGTAGAAATGGGTGAGGGGGAAGACAGAGAAGACCCGGCTGGCTTGTGGGAGAAGGCAGGAGGAGCCGCCGCAGCAGCAGTAGGAGCAGCGGAGCCACAGTACGACGTGCATCACAGCAAGCGGGCAGAGTTTTTCTGTCCCTGTGTTTAAGTAACGCCCGGGTACTCTGGCGGAATTGGAGTTAGTTGCTGCTTAAAGTATCTAGCTGTCCGGACCAAGTGACTGCCCCAAAGTTTTGTCCCCCACAGCGGCTCAGCCACTGGGAGGACCAGTCTCAGCATTCTGAAGCCAGTGTATGACGCTAATCACAGCAGGTGGGCAGAGTACCTCTACCCGCGTCCTCCACCATGGTCGGGAACGGGACCACAACGAAGCCCCGCTAGCCACCGTTCCTCTTTACCCCCGGATGTCCTTTTTTTTTTTAAATCCACCTTTTAGTATTTTTTATTGCTTTTATTGGTAGCATCATCATCCTGTTATTTTAGTTGTAATAAATATGTTAAACTTTTAAACTGGTTATTTGGTTGATTACACTGCTTGCCTTGTTTTTCGATTGTTTTTTGAGTTCCTAGTCTCTTTTAAGCCCAAGCGGGCGTTGTTGTTATTTTGGTTTTCCCTTGTTTTTCTTTACTTGGCCGCGACTTACACATGTGCCAGCCTTTCTTCCCTGTTGCACTGTGCTACAGCCAGAGATAAAGTGAATAGGTGCAGTGGAGTTATGACAAGTTTTGACAAAAACAGGGGAAAAAACAGTGGTCAGATTTAGAGAGGTAATTACTATTAGGCTAGAATGTCTGTGAAGGATATTTTTCATTAGTCGTTAATAACCTTAATGTATGTGGTGCACATGTGCTGCTCCTGCTCAATGCAAGCGTATTCTAGAGTCTGACCGATTGAACGTGCAGCTTGTCCAGAACAAGGCTGCTCATAGTCCTGAGATTTCCGTATTCTTCTAATATTGTTTAAATGTGACACATTTTATTACAGCCTCTACTGAATGTATTATATTAAAGATAAAACATGCTAACACAGATTTACTGTAAAATTCTGCAGTCTACAAAGCATTTCAGGAATGTAATAATTTATGTAAAAATATTAGAGAACTAAATGGCATTCCTTTAAACTACTAAAATCTAATTTTAGCTTTGTATTTATCTAAATGTTTTAGGTATTTTATTAAAGATGGAAATTTATAAGTTAATTACAACTGGCTTTTTTATGTGTTCTGAAATGTAGAATTTTTATTTTTATATATGTAATTGTCATTTGGGTATTATACATGATTTTTATATTTTATTAACTGCACCCTTGAAAAATTTCTAACCACATCAGTGTGGAAACTATTGGAAATCCAAATAAACAGCAGGTACAAATGGGTTGAGTCCGCACTGAATTATGATGCGTCTTTGAAAAAACAAATCTAAAATTTAAATGTTTTTTTTTAATAATGGATAAGGAACTAATAAATTGTACATTTCTATGATAATGCCAGCTGACATTTACATATATGCTGTAAATCCCTTTTTTTGTGTAAATCTGAATATAAAGGTTTAAACTATTTTCATTAAACTGTTCGATATATTTTATCAGCTGGCTGAACCTGAGTTTGAGGGAAAAATGGAGCGGGAGATCTATAGACGGATTGGTAGGGAGTCTGCAGTTATGCGGGCGCTGTAACGGTCTGTCATGGTAAAGAGAGAGCTGATCCAAAAGGCAAAGCACTCGATTTACCGGTCGATCTACGTTCCTACCCTCGTCTATGGTCACGAACTCTGGGTGGTGAGATCACGGATACAGGCAGCTGAAATGAGTTTCCTCCGCAGAGTGGCTGGGCTCTCCCTTAGAGATAGGGTGAGAAGCTTGGTCATCCGGAGGGGACTCAGAGGTAGAGCTGCTACTCCTCCACATCGAGAGGAGCCACTTGAGGTGGCTCGGGTATCTGGTCAGGATGCCTCCTGGACGCCTCCCTGGCGAGGTCTTCTGGGCACGTCCCACCGGGAGGAGGCCCAGGGGAAGACCCAGGACTCACTGGAGGGACTATGTCTCCCGGCTGGCCTGGGAATGCCTCGGGATTCCTCCCGAGGAGCTGGCCCATGTGGCCGGGGAGAGAGAAGTCTGGGTCTCTCTGTTTAAGCTACTGCCCCCGCGACCCGACCCTGGATAACCGGAGGAAGATTGATGGATGGATGGAATTCTTAACTGTTATCTTTCAGATAGACACTTCCTTCTTCCTAATTGTGTGGGAGTTGGCCCAGACCCAGACCTGGACAGCTTGTATCAGATAAAATAAGTTGCAACTGACCCCCATGCTATCTACAACTATAAATATCAGGTTAACTGCCATTAGAGTGTTAATTACTGTTAGGTTATAGTTTTTAGTTTTTTTGAGGTCATCAAGGTTGTTAAAAAGCTCCTTGGTGGCAGGGCTCCGGGGGTGGATGAGATTCGGCCGGAGTTCCTCAAGGCTCTGGATGTTGTAGGGCTGTGTTGGTTAACGCAGCTCTGTAATATTGCGTGGACATCGGGGGCAGTTCCCTTGGATTGGCTCACCGAGGGGGTAGTTCCCCTCTTTAAAAAGGGGGAACACAGAGTGTGTTCCAACTACAGGGGGATCACACTCCTGACCGTCCCTGGTAAGGTATATTCCGGGGCTCTGGAGAGGAAGGTCCGACAGATACTTGAATCTCGGATTCAGGAGGAACAATGCGGTTTTCGTCTTGGCCGTGGAACACTGGACCTGCTCTACACCCTCAGCAGGGTCTTGGAGGGTCGTGGGAGTTCCACCAACTTTTCTACATGTGTTTTGTGGACTTGGAGAAGGTGTTCAACCGTGTCCCTCGGGGAATCCTCTGGAGGGTACTCCGGGAGTATAGGGTACCAGGCTCTTTGATAATGGCTGTTAGGTCCCTGTATGACCGATGTCGGAGTTTGGTTCGCATTTCCGGCAGTAAGTCGGATTCGTTTCCAGTGAGAGTTGGACTCCGCCAAGGTTGCCTTTTGTCACTGATCCTGTTCATAGCATTTATGGACAGAATTTCCAAGAGCAGCCAAGGTGTTGAAGGGATCCGTATTGGTGGCCTCAGGATCGCGTCTCTACTTTTCGCAGATGATGTGGTCCTGTTGGCTTCATCAGAACATGATCTACAGCTTTCACTGGAGCAGTTTGCAGCTGAGTGTGAAGCTGCTGGAATGAGGATGAGCACCTCCAAATCCGAGACCATGTTCTTGAGCCGGAAAAGGGTAGGGTGCCTTCTTCGGGACGGGGATGGGGTCCTTCCTCAAGCGGAGGAGTTTACGTATTTGGGGGTCTTGAGATAGGGTGAGAAGCTCGCTGGAGGGACATGTCTCCCAGGGACATGTCTGGCCCATGTTGCTGGGGAGAGGGAAGTCTGCTTAAGCTACTGCCCCTACGACCAGACCCCAGATAAGCGTAAGAAGATGGGTGGATGGATGGATGGGTTAATCTTGCAGTGGAAAACAGAAATAGTCTTACTTAGTGACTGAGGTAGAGACGCTTGGAGGAGGTCGGTAGGAGACAGTGACTGAGATTGGCTGGAGATGGGTGGTCTGATGAGGTATTGATCTGTCTTTCCTTCTCTGCAGGTTGGAGCATTGAGGTTAGACTAGCAAGTGGCTGAGGTAGATGGTGGAGTAGGTGAGTAGTTTGATCTGTTATTTTCTTTTTTTGCAGGTGGGATCATTGGAGGGTGGACAGGTCTGGGACTGAGGATGGCAGCGTAAGGTGAGTATGGTGAGTGAATTCCAGAAAGGTAGTGGCATGGAGGCTGACCAGGAAGGGACCACACCAAAAGTGGAACAGGTGGTCGACATCGGAGGTCATGAGATGACATGACATGAGAAAGGAGAAAATCCAGGACTGGGTCTGCAAGGAGAACAAAGAGGTTTGTACGAAACTTTCAGAATTAACTGGAATAATAACACTCTGGCAGACAGCCACTGAAACCTAACAACTGCACCTGGAATGCCTAATTATTATTACTTCTCAAAATATTTAGCTATTTTTGACAGAAATTCCCACATTACATATTCATCAAGGACAAAACGCTAAATGGATTGCGTGCATCTTGTAGTGGGTGCAACAATCAGCTGCAGGATATTTTGCAACGCTGTGCGGTTTGCGCCCATTTTATCAACCTCAAAGTTTTGATATATCAGGCCCCTGTCTCAGCAGACACAAAATCTATTAAACTGAAGAGGGAAGTTTTCAGGGTTTGGTTGACTCTGGAGACTCCTGAAACATCTGAAAGGTATTGAATGACCAAACTTCGGTTTTTGACGTTGCAGAAGCCAAAAGTAGGATATTGGAAGAATTCAAAGATAAATTTTAGAAGAAATTTCAGATGGCCTTGCTACGTTTTTGAAACCCTTCCATGACTCCGAAAGGTAAAATAAAGGCCATCACAGATAGTCTCTTGTTTGGAAAGGGAATTCTAAACCCACACTATAAAAATACTGTTCAGGTAAAAAAAGCATTTAAAGGATCTTCTTAAGACAAAGTGCAGCCTGACGACCCCTATGATGAATCAAATAAATGGATCTAGTGTTCCCTCGCCCGGACGCGGGTCACCGGGGCCCCACTCTGGAGCCAGGCCTGGAGGTGGGGCACGTTGGCGAGCGCCTGGTGGCCGGGCCTTTTTCCATGGGGCCCGGCCGGGCTTAGCCCGAAGAGGAAACATGGGCCCCCCTTCCCATGAGCTCACCACCTGTGGGAGGGGCCATAGGGGTCGGGTGCCGTGCAAGACGGGCGGTGGCCGAAGGCGGGGACCTTGGCGGTCCGATCCTCGGCTGCAGAAGCTGGCTCTTGGGACGTGGAACGTCACCTCTCTGGTGGGGAAGGAGCCGGAGCTGGTGTGCGAGGCTGAGAGGTTCCGACTGGACATCGTCGGCCTTGCCTCGACGCATGGCTCTGGCTCTGGAACCCGTCTCCTCGAGAGGGGTTGGACTCTCTTCCACTCTGGAGTTGCTCCCGGTGAGAGGCGCCGAGCTGGGGTGGGCATACTTGTTGCCCCCCATCTCGGCGCCTGTACGTTGGGGTTTACCCCGGTGAGTGAGAGGGTAGCCTCCCTCCGCCTACGGGTGGGGGGACGGGTGCTGACTATTGTTTGTGCTTATGCACCGAACAGTAGATCAGACTACCCACCCTTCTTGGAGTCCTTGGAGGGGGTGCTGGAGAGTGCTCCTTCTGGAGACTCCCTCATTCTCCTGGGAGACTTCAACGCTCACGTTGGCAATGACAGTGAGACCTGGAGAGGCGTGGTTGGGCGGTATGGCCCCCCCGATCTGAACCCGAGCGGTGTTTTGTTGTTGGACTTCTGTGCTCGTCATGGATTGTCCATAACGAACACCATGTTCAAGCATAAGGGTGTTCATGTGTGCACTTGGCACCAGGACACCCTAGGCCGCGGCTCGATGATCGACCTGGTTGTCGTTTCATCTGACCTGCGGCCGCATGTTTTGGACACTCGGGTGAAGAGAGGGGCGGAGCTATCCACCGACCACTACCTGGTGGTGAGTTGGCTCCGGTGGTGGGGGAGGACGCCGGACAGACCTGGTAGGCCCAAACGTGTTGTGAGGGTCTGCTGGGAACGTCTGGCGGAGTCTCCTGTCAGAAGGGGTTTCAACTCTCACCTCCGACAGGACTTCAAACACGTCCCGGGGGAGGCGGGGGACATTGAGTCCGAATGGGCCATGTTCCGTGCCTCCATTGTCGAAGCGGCTGACCGTAGTTGTGGCCGCAAGGTAGTTGGTGCCTGTCGTGGCGGCAACCCTCGAACCCGCTGGTGGACACCGGCGGTGAGGGATGCTGTCAAGCTGAAGAAGGAGTCCTATCGGGCCTTCTTGGCCTGTGGGACTCCGGAAGCAGCTGATAGGTACCGGCAGGCCAAGCGGAGTGCGGCTCGGATGGTCGCTGAGGCAAAAACTCGGGCGTGGGAGGAGTTTGGAGAGACCATGGAGAACGACTTCCGTATGGCTTCGAAGCGATTCTGGTCCACCATCCGGCGTCTCAGGGGGGGGAAGCGGTCTGCCGCCAACACTGTTTACAGTGGGGGCGGTGTGCTGCTGACCTCAACGCGGGACGTTTTGGGTCGGTGGATGGAATACTTCGAAGACCTCCTCAATCCCACCGACACGCCTTCCTGTTTGGAAGCAGAGTCTGGGGACTCTGGGACGGACTCTCCAATCTCTGGGGCTGAAGTCGCCGAGGTTGTTAAAAAGCTCCTCGGTGGTAAGGCTCCGGGGGTGGATGAGATTCGGCCGGAGTTCCTCAAGGCTCTGGATGTTGTAGGGCTGTGTTGGTTGACGCGGCTCTGCAATATTGCGTGGACATCGGGGGCAGTTCCCTTGGATTGGCAGACCGGGGTGGTGGTCCCCCTCTTTAAAAAGGGGGACCACAGAGTGTGTTCCAACTACAGGGGGATCACACTTCTGAGCCTCCCTGGTAAGGTCTATTCAGGGGTTCTGGAGAGGAGGGTACGACGGATAGTCGAACCTCGGATCCAGGAGGAACAATGCGGTTTTCGTCCTGGCCGTGGAACACTGGACCAGCTCTACACCCTCGGCAGGGTCCTGGAGGGTGCGTGGGAGTTCGCCCAACCAGTCTACATGTGCTTTGTGGACTTGGAGAAGGCGTTCGACCGTGTCCCTCGGGGTGTCCTGTGGGGGGTACTCCGGGAGTATGGGGTACCAGGCCCTCTGATACGGGCTGTTAGGTCCCTATATGACCGGTGTCAGAGTCTGGTTCGCATTTCCGGCAGTAAGTCGGACTCGTTTCCAGTGAGAGTTGGACTCCGCCAAGGTTGCCCTTTATCACCGATCCTGTTCATAACGTTTATGGACAGGATTTCTAGGTGCAGCCAAGGTGTTGAGGGGATCCGTTTTGGTGACCTCAGGATCGGGTCTCTGCTTTTCGCAGATGATGTGGTCTTGTTGGCTTCGTCTGAACGTGATCTACAGCTCTCGTTGGAGCGGTTCGCAGCCGAGTGTGAAGCGGCTGGGATGAGGATCAGCACCTCCAAATCCGAGACCATGGTCTTGAGTCGGAAAAGGGTAGGGTGCTCTCTTCGGGTTGGGGATGAGGTCCTTCCTCAAGTGGAGGAGTTTAGGTATCTGGGGGTCTTGTTCACGAATGAGGGAAAAATGGAGCGGGAGATCGATGGACGGATTGGTAGGGCGTCTGCAGTCATGCGGGCGCTGTACCGGTCTGTCGTGGTGAAGAGAGAGCTGAGCCGAAAGGCGAAGCTCTCGATTTACCGGTCGATCTACGTTCCTACCCTCATCTATGGTCACGAACGCTGGGTGGTGACCGAAAGAACGAGATCACGGATACAGGCGGCTGAAATGAGTTTCCTCCGTAGGGTGGCTGGGCTCTCCCTTAGAGATAGGGTGAGAAGCTCGGTCATCCGGAGGGAGCTCAGAGTAGAGCCGCTGCTCCTCCACATCGAGAGGAGCCAGTTGAGGTGGCTCGGGCATCTAGTCAGGATGCCTCCTGGACGCCTCCCTGGTGAGGTGTTCCGGGCATGTCCCACCGGGAGGAGACCCAGGGGAAGACCCAGGACCCGTTGGAGAGATTATGTCTCCCAGCTGGCCTGGGAACGCCTCGGGATTCCTCCCGAGGAGCTGGCCCAAGTGGCCGGGGAGAGGCAAGTCTGGGTCTCCTTGCTTAGGCTACTGCCCCCGCGACCCGACCCCGGATAAGCGGAGGAAGATGGATGGATGGATGGATGGATGGAGGATCTTCTTAATCCACTTTCCGTGTTCTCTGTGGATGAGGCATAATTTGAGGACTTGAAGTTAGCTCAGACTATTAACAAGACAGCAGTAAATGAGGTAGTTCAAGAACTCCAACAGTTGGAGGTGCCACTGTTTGATAAGATTCACCTAAGATGCAGAACACAAAGACATTGTGGGGCAGCAAAGGTTGACACCTCTTCAGAGTCATATGAAGGACTGGTACAACACCAGTGAAGTGGCAGACCAGGTGGTCTCTGTATTTAAGAAAGGGGAAATTGAGAATCAACTGTTCCAACTAACAAGGGACCACTATATTTAGCCTTCTTTATAGATGTTTCTTAAAGGGGCTGGAAAGGAGATCCAGACTTAATCTTAAACTCCAGATCCAGGAGGAGCAGTGTCTTTCATTGAACAATGGACCAGAACTTAACCCTCATCAAACTCCTTAGGGGTCATATCAGTTTGTTGTTCCAGTCCACATATGTTTGAAGATCTAGAGAAGGATTTCACGACTACCCACTCAAAGTTGTTTTTTTATGTTACTGTTAGGATTCTGTGGCTTTTTGTGTTCTGTGTTGGTTTTTCTCCTTATCTTTTTCTGCAGTGCCGTGGCTGTTGGGAGCTGAAGGTGCAGCTCATGAGAGTTAATCAGCTGCAGACTCAAAAGGAGAATGGTGGCTGCAGAGTCTGTTCTCACTGTACACGCGGTACTTTGGCCTTCCTCCTGCTCCTAGATCAAGTAAAATATTCTTTCTTGTTACCTTGGTCTCTCTGCAGGTTCCGGTTCCTCCGGGTCTGTGTAGCCTGGATTCTCTTCTGCTCTAATGATTCCTCCGGTCAGTCTCAGCAACGTTTTCCATCTGGATTCAGCTTTCCTCCACTCCTGGATTCCGCAACTCTTCCGCCCGCTCCATCCGATAAATCATCTCCTATTTCAAGAAAGATTACTCACTCCATTCATTCCAAATACTTTCTCTCTCTTCCCATAACATTCACCTGCTCTTGACTCCTCTGGCTCCACTGTCAGCTCGCTCCTACAAAGAATTCCACAAACAACAGATCTCATCTACAGGACCATTCAGTAACTGAACCTATTTACCTCCTCCTCGTGCTCCTCGTTCCTCGCCTCCTGTAGGCAAACAGAGAATTACTTTCAATAAGATATCCAAAGAACCATCTTACCACCTACCTTTCCCCAGCCCTGGGTTCCGAATACCGGCTCTCACTTCCTGGTTCCTCCCGAGACGACCCAAGACCTCCATTACATGTTTTTGTTTCTGAAACTAACTGTTCAAATAAACTGTTTACCCAAACTGAAACTGAGGTTGTTGGTACATTGTCGTGGAGTCTAGGGTTTGCTCCAACGGATACTGGACATTGCAACAGCTGTGGCTTCATTCTCAGCACAAAGTCAATGTGGTTCCCAGTTCAGAATGGGCTCTACCAGGGATTGCTTCTTGTCCCTGATTCTGTTAGTATTCATAGACATAGCCTCTAGGAAAAGCCATGGAGAAGAGGGTGTCTTGTTTGGGAACTTCAGAGTGGAGGAGTGTCAGCTACTCTAATTTTAAGACCATAGTTTTTAACCACAAATAAGGTGGACTGCTCTCTCCAGTGGTGATCAGCCTTTACCTTGAGCAGAAGAAAGAGCTGAGGCAAATTACTTACTGGGTGGATCATGACCAAGAGAATGAGATTTCAGATACTGGTGCTGCTTGGGGGGCTTGGGGTCAGAGTCAGTGATCCTCTGAACTGAAAGGAGTCAGTTAAAGTGGTTTGGGCATCTGATCAGGAGGCCTAATGGGTATTACCCTATGGAGGTTTTCCAGGAACAACCCACTGAGAGGAGACATCACGGCTGAGCCAGAAATGCAGGAAGGGTGATATATTTCTTGTGACTTGTGAATCCCTTGATATAACCCCACAGCGAGCTGGAAAATGAAACTGTGGAGAGGGAGGTCTGTGATTCCTTCCTAAATCAGTTGCCAATGTGCCCCGGTCTTGTTATCCAAGATCGTGCCATGTGGACTTGATCAATATTGATCAAATCCACAAGATCAAGTGTATAGAGGCATTGGTGGGAAGGACAGTTGAGTCTAAAATAAAGTAAAGATTGTACAGTACAGTAAAGATTACATCTTCAGTGTCAATGTAATGGAGACCAGGGGTTCCATTCATTCTGGTTAAGTTTCTGTTAGTGATGATTGAGTTACAGACAATGATTTTCAGTTCTTTATTTTAGTTTTGTTTGATCATTGGAAAATGCATTCATAAGAAGCAGAGGGACTGGCCACCCTACCTGTGGAAAGAATGTAGGTAAAATGTTCAGTTATATGTAATTAGTTTAAGTTGGTTAAACACCAAAGTTTAACCATTTAAATGTTAACATCTCATCACTCACCTCTTCCTTCTGTTGTCTCCTGAGCAGGGTGGGGCAGAAAGAGGGAGAAACATGCTCCATGAGCTCTTTTAAAGCTGTTGGAGCATACCATGTGATTGAGGAGGGATTATGCTTGATGGCATAATGTTAAACTTAGCTTATTCCATTAATTGAACTTAGATTTGTTTAATTATAATTTTCTGTTTATGTAAATATTTATTTGAACAAATTATTCTTTCTCTTGGTGGTTTGGTTTATTTGTAAATATTGTGTTGTTTTGTGATTACCCCTACTCTTGGTTTCTTCTGTTTATTCACCTAGGTATAAAAGGAAAGCAGCTATTCTAGTGTATGGTTGGTGTGTTGGTGATCTACACTGTTTAATAAAGCCACCTCAACCTAATTTTATTGTTGCCTCTCCTTTAAACATTGTACTTCCGCCGGCCAAACTGACAAGTGGTGTCAGAAGTACTGCTTAGGAGGAAACAATGAGGCAATGATGAAGAAAGGTGGAAAAAGGAAGGAGAATGAAGCTGAAAGTGAGGAGAGTACAGCAGCAATGCAGGGAGATAAAGCTGGAGCTAACTCTGATGATAAACTGGATGAACTGGCAAACCTTGTCAAAACATTGATGCAGTCTCAAATGTCAAGGGACCAACAGATGGAGAAAGAATCAGCACGCCAAGAGCTAAGATGGAAAAATTTGCACCATCAGTTTCAACAACTCCAGGCTCAAGTACAGAATTTGAAAGAGGGACAACAGCAGGATGGTGACGACATGGAGGGTAATCCTCACATTCATGACGAGGAAGGAGGCTGCCCGGATGAGGGACCAAGCCATGGGACGCACCAGCCACCACCAATGCAGAGAGAACCAAAACTGCTACCATTGAGCTCTGATGACGACATTGAGCATTTTTTAACAACTTTTGAAAGAATGGCTCAGGTTTGCCATTGGCCTCAGGAGGAATTGGCGTTCCGACTGGTTCCTCTACTTACTGGCAAGGCACGGAGTGCTTATGTTTTGATGGACATTGCTGATTCTCACAGATATGAGAAAGTTAAAGATGCCATTCTAACTAAGTATGAAATAACTGCCGACACCTACAGGAGAAGGTTTCGATCCCTGGACATTCAGCTAGGGGAAACCCCAAAAGAACTTTACGTTCGACTCAAGGACCTATTTTATAAGTGGGTCAAACCAGAACAGTCTACAGTGAAGAACATTTCAGAACTGATGATCATGGAGCAGTTCCTGAGAATGCTGAACCCGGACCTGGAGGTGTGGATCCGAGAACGAGCCCCAAAGTCTGCAGAAGAGGCTGCAAGTTTGGCTGAGGTCTTTCTATCAGCAAGAACGGGTGCTAGACGAACCAACTTTGGACGTGACAACTTGTCTGCAGGAAGAAGTAAGTCTGTTGGGGGTGAAAGGGGTGGTGGTACAGCTCAGACTAGTAATTTTTTAGCCAAGAAATCATTCCCCGTGGTTAAACCCAATTCTACCAAATGGGTATTTTCATCTTCGAAGCAAGATGTTAGGTGTTTTCAGTGTAACAGGATAGGTCATACCCAGTATACATGTCCTGCCACTACACAGGGTAAACCCTCACTGTTGTGTTCAGTTCCCAGACCAATATCCCCATGCCCTGTTCATGAACCTGCTCGCACAGTACCAGTGTTAGTAAACGGTCAGCGTGAAACCGCTTTATTAGACACAGGGAGCTTCAAGTCTGTGGTCCTTTCTAGTTTGGTGCCACGGGAGCAGTGGAGTGAGGTGAAAACAAAAATAAGTTGCATTCATGGGGACGAAAGGGAGTATCCTGTAGCTGACATTTATTTGACTATAGGAGGCCAAACATTTTTGTTACCAGTCGCGTTAGCGCCAAGATTACCCTATGCGGTCATTTTGGGCCTTGATGTTCCCACATTAACAGATTTAATGTCTGGTTCAGAGGCTGATAATCTGACTCTCATAAGTGGTCATACCAAATCACAGTTTGGAACCCAGGAAGCTGCACAGTTGCAAAAAGTAGTTCCCATGACAACAGAACTAGAACTTCCTTCTTCCCTCTACAGTCTGGTTACTACCAGATCTAAGAAAGCCCAGAACCCACTTGAGGAATTACCATTCTATGATGTGGAACTGGAAGCAGGTCCAGTAAAACAAACCAAATCCAGAGCTCAAAGGAGAAAGGAAAAGTTCCGCCGGCCAAACTGACAGTCAACATCAATATTAAATTCTCACCATAATGATTCTGTTAGCACTTAGCATGAAATCATACAAGAAGCCTGAGAACTGCTACAAAAAATTTCCCAACCTGGGCCTGGTGGGAAATGACGTGCACAGATACACCCACAACAGTGCACAAGCACCTACCCCTTGCCCTCTGGTAGATTTGCATACAAGGACTTTGTTTTAATTATTTATTTCATTGACAAACATAAATTATCATCCTGGATATACTGAGATCACATAAGCTTTTGAACAGTGGTAGCATTTATGGTTCCACAGTAACACATGACAGTAGTCAAAATTGTCTCAAAATGGGGAACTAGACAGGTAAAACACAAAACTTCAACAACAAAAACTTAACAAAAAAATGAAATGGCTATCCATTAAATGCACTGAGATTAATATTTATTTCATATTTATCATTTTGTCTGGAAGAAATGTCAGAATTTATAAAAATAGAATTGAAAGATCACACTTTAGTAAAACAAAAAAGTAAATAAAAAAAATAATTGTTCAAACTAAACATTTAGCTCATTTTAAACACTGTATATTTAGTTTCAAGCTAAATATCTAATATGTAAACTAAATAAGCTTGGTACCCAAATATATTTTTTGGAGTTGGAACATTTATTTTGTCAACTAGTTTGAAACGGCAACATTTATAAATTAATACGTAACATGAATGCAAATATGACTTTGAAAAATTAACATGAGTCTTTTGTTTCTAATGACTGGCTAAATTACGAAAGCATTTTGTATTCACTTGAAAAAAAAAATCAGTTTTTCTGAATTAGCAAGAGGTTGGCGGCAAAAAGTTTCGATTGGGCAGTAGGCTACACCTGAACATGTGGAGAGTCCTTAACTCTCGGTGCAAAGTCAACCAATTTAATAGACCTGTTAATGCTGTCTACATTGTTAAGAAACAGAAGTATTTAACAGGTTCTCAATCCCAAAAACAAAATAAAAGTGGATTTAACTCAACAACTGGACATGCCAGTCCCTCGCATTGCTGTGGCATGGACAGGCAGTCCATCCAGGCTGTACTCCACCTTTTCCCCGATGACCGCTGGAGATAGGCACAGGCCACTGCGACACTGCAAAGGATAAGCATGTGAGGGTGTTTGTGGGTGGGTTTGTGTGACCTTCTCTCCATCCAGGTGCAGCTTGCTGCTCTCGTTTTCCTCAGGTGGTTTCGCTCAGCCTGATTGCAGTGGAGCATTTAAAAGGGGAGTGCCAACCTGGAGCAGACGGCAGATGGTTACACCATATCGCTTGGTAACAAGCTGGTTCCTAGGCTGTCCTCTGCGTACCTTACAAAGGGAAATTCTTACCTCTTTGCCTTTCCTTCCTAGGAAGAACCTCCCCACCTGGATCCGCTGCCCAGGCTTCTGCAGTCTCGGCGTCTGCTCCTCCCCAGCCTCCTTCGTCCTCCTCCATGGGGTCCTTTGGCTGAGTCGAATCTCCACCTGCCTGTTCACCCTCATCCTGCCTCCGGAGATAAGTGAGTCCAGGAGTCAGTCGGCCACACGACAAACCCACTTCCCTCCTGGGCAAATCTGCGGCGGTACCCAATGGCTATTCCTGGCTCCCAGTGTCTGGCTTAGAGGTTGTTCCCCGAGTCCAGCGTGTTCAGGTTCCCTGTGTCATCTGGTGTCTTGCAAAGAGAACAAATAAATCATTAACACAGTCCTCCTTGGTTTGCTGAGTCATTCGTGTGTCCGCACTAGAGTCCAACAGCGAAATTATGACAAAGCAGTAGGCTATAGATGATGGATGGATGGATGGATGGAAAGTGGACATGTTTGAGTGCCTCTTACTAAGCCAGTTAATAACGCCTGTGTGATACCCAGATATGTGTGTCCACATTTTTGTGTTGAGTTGATTTCATTTGGGTTTTCAGCTCAGGTTAGTCTGATTTTGGCAACACATTCACTTATCACCACAAAGGAGTTATTTTGGTTGGTGCAGTAACCATATTTCACCAGCAGGGGGCACGGGAACGCTGTAAGTCCCTGGTTATATCGGGATCTCTCACAAGCTGAGAGACTTCAGAGAAAACCAGACTACGTTTCCTGTCCAGTCATTTCTATTGTGTTTTTCAGCTGCATCTGCTGTCTTCAGGTCCAGAATATCTGTACCTTTTACAGTTGTGGGGGCTCGTCCGTGATGTATTCCCAGCCAAACTACTACATCAGATGAAGACTAAAGGTGGCGTGGTGCAGAAGTAATTCCTCATCAAGGCCAAGGAAGGGAAAGGACTCCTAGACGGTGGACAGAATGACTAGCTGCAAACAACAGGACTATGGCGGACGGTGCGAGGAAAAACTTGATGTGGTCCATCAAAAAAGACCTGCTCAACTTATCTGCAGATGAACTGTTCAAGATTGCCAATTCACTCGGGTCAATGCCAGAAATGGAGCAAAAGGAACCGAAGGCTGCTGATGAAGAAGATTGCTACGAATACATCACCAGCTTTAAGAGTAGTAAGACTTTGCTAGAGTCTGAGGATAAAGGTATGGCTCACTTATTACAGTTAAAGGACGTTGTGGGTGAAGTCATACAGAGTCGTGAATCTCAATCAGAGGCACATGTCCCAGACTTTACTTCACCACATGTTTCTTTGCTAGATCTCCAAGATCAAAATAGTAAGACAAAGGGACTTTCAAAACAAGGTTTATAGTGATTCAGCAGTTTTTTGTGAGAAAGATGGTTTTGATGTTAGTGAGGTAAATACAGGACAAAGTCCAACCATGTGTAACGCAGACATATAGAAAATACTGACAAGCCGTGAAGAGTTTAGCAGGCTGCAAATGTCAATAACACTTCAACATCAGATTCCGGTGAAAGGCACATACTCATCTGTACCAAAACCACTCTTTAAAGAAGTGAAGGAGTATATACAGGATCTATTGCTTAAAGGCTGGATAGTCAAATCCAAATCTCCATATGCAGCTCCCATTGTATGTGTGAGAAAAAAAGATGGAAGCCTGCGGCTATGTATTGATTACCGCCTTCTAAATAAAAAGACTGTGCCAGATCGATACCCCCTACCAAGGATACAAGACCTGACGGACACCCTGGGGGGAAATAGGTGGTTTAGTATTTTAGACCAAGGGAAGGTTTACCATCAGACTTTTATTGCAGAGAAATCACGACAGCTTTCTGCCTTCATCACCCCATTGGGCCTTTATGAGTGGGTCCGCATTCCGTTTGGACTCTCAAATGGGTTCCTCGGTTATTACTGATCATATATTCAAGACTTTTCCCGAATCGCTAAGCCAATCTACGAGTTGCTCCAAACCAAGTCAGACACTCACTCGCTCCCAAACCGAAGTGGGAAATGCCAACGGAGTCAGCCACCGGACGGACAAAGTGCTCCACTTGGCAAGGGAGAGGTTTTACTGGCCCTTCATGGCAAAGGAGATAGAGGAGTATGTCACCCGGAAATGCCTATGCATTAAAGCAAAAAAACCACCTCCCATGATAGATAGATAGATAGATAGATACTTACTTTATTAATCAGAATCAGAATCGGTTTTATTGCCATTGTTTGAGAACAAGTTCACAAACTAGGAATTTTTTCCGGTACAGTTGTGCACATAAAACATTTAACATAAGTAAAAATATAAATAAAATAAAATAAAAAAATAAAATAAAAAGAATGAGCCATAAGGCTAAAGTCTTTATAAATATTATAATCTGTATGTATATAAAAGAACTATGAAAAGATAAACATCCCTTTTAACATGAGAACAGCAGCAGGGTTCCATTCACAGATGTGCAGGTGAATGACAGCAGCAGATCTAAGTGTGATCAGACCACACAGTGCAGTAAAATAAAGTTACATAGTGCAGATGGTTCTATCCTACATGGGTCTTTAACTGAACTATCGGGTCTTGTTATTGTTCATGAGTCTGATGGCGGAGGGGAAGAAACTGTTCAGGTGGCGGGAGGTGTGGGTCTGGATGGACCGTAGCCTCCTGCCTGAGGGGAGGAGGGAGAATAGTCGGTGTCCAGGGTGAGAAGAGTCAGCTGTGATCCGACCCACACGCCTCCGGGTCCTGGAGGAGAACAGGTCCCGGAGGGATGGGAGCCTGCAGCCAATCACCTTCTCAGCAGCACGCACGATGCGCTGCAGTCGGTGTTTGTCCCGGTCTGCGGCGCCGGGGAACCACACGGTGATGGAGGAGGTGAGGATGGACTCGATGATGGCCGTGTTGAACTGCACCAGCATCTCGGTCGGCACTTTGAGTTTCCTCAGCTGCCGCAGGAAGTACATCCTCTGCTGGGCCTTCTTGATGAGGGAGCTGATGGTTGGCTCCCACTTGAGGTCCTGGGTGATGGTGGTGCCCAGGAAACGGAAGGAGTCCACGATGGAGATAGGGGTGAGAGAGTCCATCAGGGTGAGGGGATACGGTGGGGCTGTGACTTTCCTGAAGTCCCTCATCATCTCCACTGTCTTCTGGGCGTTCAGCTCCAGGTTGTTGTGACTGCACCAAGAAGCAAGCCGGTCCACCTCTCTTCTGTAGGCGGACTCATCACCGTCTGAGATAAGTCCGATATGGGTGGTGTCGTCCGCAAACTTGATCAGCTTTACGGACTGGTGACTGGAGGTGCAGCAGTTTGTATACAGCGAGAAGAGCCAGGGGGAGAGTACACAGCCCTGAGGAGTCCCAGTGTTTGTAGTCCGATTGTCCGAGACAATCTTCCCCAACCGCTTTGGATGAGCAACATCACCTCTAGCTTTCCATTAGAGTTGGTGTGCATTGACTACCTGCATTTAGAAGCCAGTTGTGTAGGCTATGAATATATTTCAGTAGTGATTGATAATTTCACTAGATTTGCACAAGCCTACCCCACACAAAATAAGAGCGGAAAAACAGCAGCTGAGTTAATTTTCAGTGACTTCGTCCCTCGGTTTGGATATCCCTCAAAACTGCACCACAACCAGGGTCGTGAGTTTGAAAATAAACTGTTTCAAACACTACAGCAGTTGTCAGGTGTGTACATTCATGAACAACGCCCTACCATCCTCAAGGGAATCCAGCAGAGAGATTAAATCGGACACTCCTTCAGATGTTACGGACCTTGACTGATGGTGAGAAGCCGTAGTGGAAGAATCCCCTCCCACACGTCATACATGCATATAATTGCACTCAACATGAATCTACTGGCAACTCACCATTTTTTTAACTGGGCTTTTTCGTCCTTTATGGGCGTCAACCCTGCCTCCCAATCGACCTATTATTTGGGCTGGCTGAAAACAAAGCATCAGAAACAGCTAGGGGATATGCTGAAAAATGGGCTGAGCGGATGTCGCAAGCGTACAGGATTGCTGGGGAGAGCAGCAGGACGTCAAGTTCAAAAGGAAAAGTAATCTATGACCGAAAAGGAAAGGGGGTGGCTCTGCAACCAGGGGACTTAGTCCTGGTCCGGAACCTCAGTGAACGGGGAGGGCCAGGCAAATTAAGGTCATACTGGGAGAGATCGATCTCCCTAGTGAAACAAGAGTTAGCTAGCAGTCCAGTGTATATCATTTACCCAGAATCTGGTGACCAAACCATAACAAGGACACTGCATCGTAACCTCCTACTGTTGGTCAATGATCTACCTGCTGAGGGAGCCTTGAGCTCTGCTAAGCCAGCTCCTGCAAAGAAGAAGAAACACAACCGAAGAAAATGAAAAGACTCCGAAGGGTTTAGGGAAGTAAATGACTTGGAAACTTCTGATTCTGAGGATGACTGTACTTCAGGATATTGGCTTAGAGCACCCGTACTAACACCGGGACAAAGGAGCCGTACTCATTGTGAGGAACCTGACCAACCTCAGATAACACTGCCACGAATTTCTGTGGAAGCCTCTGAAACTGTTAATGATGGAAACCAGAAGAAAACAGATCATTTTTCAGAAATCCTTTCAGAATCTGCTGACAATTTAGCTGACCTAAATCTCAATGACACTGTACCCCATGAATCCAGTCCATTTCAGCCGCCTGTATCCGCGATCTTGTTCTTTCGGTCACCACCCAGAGTCCAACTCTAACCGGGAACGAGTCTGACTTACTGCCGGCAATGCGAACCAAAGCCTTGAGGAACTCCGGTCGAATCTCATCCACTCCTTGTGCCTTGCCACCGAGGAGCTTTTTAACAACCTCGGCCACTTCAGCACCCGAGACTGGAGAGCCCGTCCCAAAGTCCCCAGACTCTGCTTCCAAACAGGAAGGCGTGTCGGTGGGATTGAGGAGGTCTTCGAAGTATTCCATCCACCGACCCAAAACGTCCCGTGTCGAGGTCAGCAGCACACTGCCCGCACTGTAAACAGTGTTGGTGGCAGACCGCTTATCCCCCTGAGACACCGGATGGTGGACCAGAATCGCTTCGAAGCCACACCCGAGTTTTTGCCTCAGCGACCATCTCAGCTGCTTTCGGAGTCCCACAGGCCAAAAAGGCCCGATATGACTCCTTCTTCAGCTTGACAGCATCCCTCACCGCCGGTATCCACCAGCGGGTTCGAGGGTTGCCGCCGTGACAGGCACCGACTACCTTAAGGCCACAACTACAGTCAGCCGTTTCGAAAATGGAGGTCCGGAACACGGCCCACTCGGACTCAATGTCCACTCTGCCAGACGTTCCCAGCAGACCCTCACAACACGTTTGGGCTTGCCGGGTCTGTCCGGCGTCCTCCCCCACCACCGGAATCAACTCACTACCAGGTAGTGGTCGGTGGATAGCTCCGCCCCTCTCTTCACCCGAGTGTCCAAAACATGCGGCCGCAGATCAGATGAAATGACAACTAAGTCGATCATCGAGCTGCAGTCTAGGGCCATAATCCATTTATGTATATCCATCCTGGGACATCTGGCTGTTAAATAGATGCCTATATGGCATAAAGATTTGTTATAAGTGTTTTAGTTTTATTCTATGGAGGCTGAAATGTGGGTGGTATTTCTTATTTTTGTGTTGAGTTGATTTCATTTGGGTTTTCAGCTCAGGTTAGTCTGATTTGGGCAACACATTTACTTATCACCCCAAGGGAGTTATTTTGGTTGGTGCAGTAACCATATTTCACCAGCAGGGGGCAGGGGGACGCTGTAAATCACTGGCGATGTTGGGATCTCTCACAAGCTGAGAGACTTCAGAGAAAACCTGACTACGTTTCCTGTCCAGTTATTTCTATTGTGTTTTTCAGCTGCATCTGCTGTCTTCAGGTCCGAATATTGGGACCTGTTACACCTACAGGCATAGATAATCCATTGTCTGTACAACCAACCGCACTGTGATCATCATCCCAGATAGCACACGTACGTCTTGCCGACGTCGGCCCAAGGATGGACTTCGGCCCTATAATTTTTACCATCTGTCAAGCATCGGCCCATGGGCACATTTCTCATACATAGCACCTGCTCATCAAACATCTCTGCTAGGTCGGCTTTAAGTCGGCCCCAGATCTACCCACACACGGAAGACCCCAGAAGGCGGGACCTATCCTGTCAGTTGCAGTCCAGGGGTGTCGGTGTGAATTCCAGAGTTTCAGGTAAGACACAAATTGCCAAAAAAAAGTAATTTCTTGTACTCTGTGAAAGTTAAACGTTTCTGGTGATATATGCACAAGTTTTTCTACAGCCGACACCAATGACAGGTTAAGTCCTATTGTTTTTCCTCCATTGCGTTATCTGATTGGAAAAAGGTAGAAGTGTGCCGATCGGCTGTCATATTCTGAAATCTTTGTTTCGACATCCTGTTACTGTTACTGTCGGCATGTATCTTGTAGTACGAAGTCAATGTGGTTTCTAACATCATAGAAAGGAGACTGAAACTGAACCTCCTTTACACTAGAACGCCCACTAAAACGGTTTGCTTCGTATTGGACGGTTCATGCCTCCGCGTCTTCCATTCATTTCTGATTGTGGACACCTCGGTATTATTCCACTGATACCATGGTCATTTACGAAAGAAAGAAATATTAAGTCAATTATTATTACGTTAATGTTGTTTTTTAACCGTTAAAATTGTAAGTTTTTCTAAAGAAACGGCTGAGTGGGCCATCTGCCGTTGTGATGCGTTGCCAAGGCAACTGCTGTTACGTCAGTCAGGATGTGTTCCCCCCACAGTAATTAGTTATAAAAGGTAAAAAGTATTATTTTTTGGATCATCAGTTTTTAATAAGTAGCCTATTGGTCAAACAACCAAACTGTATCAGATGGTCAAATGTTTTTGTAAGTTGAAATATTTTCAACTGCAGCAAATGAGCAAAAAATCCAGTTAAGATTGTCAAAGTAATGTGTTCCAGATTAACACAGTCATATGTGAAAGACATGAATTTACATTGTTTGGTAATTCTTGATTTGTTCTCTTATTTTCCTCAGATTGCAGAACTGGCCATAATTAGGGGGAAATCAGTAGATTTCCCCTGATCTTGCTACCAAATTGAATTGATGTGGGAGGGGACAGATGACTGGAATCAAGGGCAGACAGTCATGATATTCTACTAAGTAATTATTACTACAACTGTTTTTCAGTTTGAATGATACACTGCCATGCAAGTAGTACTATGTACTTACTTGTGTAGTGCACAAATTTCTGTTTATTGATCGGAGGGGTTTTAATTTATTTTTGTTAAATCGAATGAGCATTTGTCATACCTGCTCCTCTGCTTCCATGTTCAGCCTCACTAGCCTACTGATTACCGGTCCTGACATAGAACTCCCACAATTCCTCTGCTCAAGCCATCATGGGTTGCACAGCGTCCTCATCATTACCCGTATGTGTTTCACCTGTGATCCCTCTATTTATACGTTGTTCAGTGTCTTTGTTTAGGCTTGAGTTGATTGTCAATTTTCTACTTGTCTCTGTATATTAAATCCTTTGGAGAATGCCTGCATTCATGTCCACTGCTGCTTCAATCCTGACCAAAAAAAAAATTCTAGTGGTTAATGACTAACTCTAAAACTGATCAGCTTAGGTTTAGCCTAACTCTTGTTTTTGTTTTTTTTTTCTTGCAGCATTGGTTCTTAGAAATGGGGCCTTTCCACAAACCACACAGGCTGAAGTGGAAGCAGCAATCCAGAACTGGCTCCGGCTGAGCAAGGATAGGGTGGAAGGGAGAAGGCTGAGGCCAAGGACTTTAGAGCTATAAGTAACTCTTTTGATGAAGTTAATGCTATGATTTTGACTGATACTAAAACATTATTTTTGAATTAGAATTTACAACAGCTAGCCCTGCGATAGACTGGCAACCTGTCCAGGGTTTACCCTGCCTGTCGTCTGCTAATTGCTGGGATGGGCAAGCATTTGAATTGGCTGACACTGAAAACAGGAGAAAATTGTGTGCTATGGAAAAATACATATACTGTTTTATTGATGGCTGTCATTGTTTTTGTTTATTTCCATAACGTCACACACAAACACCTTCTACACACACAGATACATACTTTCTAAGTGTGTTTTTTTTGTTTTTTACACAGCTCCGAGTCCCTCTGCTGTTCTGGCCGCTGACATCTCTTCCTCCTCTAAACTCTTTCTCTTCCTCACCTTCTGGAGGAGCAAGCAAAACACAACATCCGTGTTCGTCACATTTGGCAGATGCCATGTGTTGGCCTCAAATTTTGTTGTTATAAATAAATGAAATATCAATTTCAATTGACTAAAGTCGCATTAATTGAAATATTACAACAGGATTCAGCTCAGATGGTAATACAATGATTGGAAGATTGACGGTTCAAATCTCACTCCTGGGAATCTGTTCCTATGTCCCTGGGCAAGACACTTCACGCTCTTTTCCTCCCGTAAAAGCATAGCTGGTTCATGATTGATTATGAATGATTGGTGGTGATCAGTCTGTCCCAGGGTAGCAGTATTAATGTGAGTGAATGAATAGTGCATTCAGTAATGTAAAGCGTGTTTGGGTGTCTTGAAAAGCACTATATAAAACTGACGCATTATTATTAACATGAATACAACTAATGTATATTTAGTATATGTAACCTAAGGGATTTTAGTAAATGGAACATAGTGGTGTTCCAGAAATTCTACATAATGTTTAGTAAATTCAACATAGTAACATTAATTAAATTCAACATAACTATACATGATGTTGCGCTTAATTAAGATGGTTTGCTGAAATTTAGTCATCTGGTATTTTTCCAGTTTAAACAAAATAGTTTTGTGGGACTGGCTGACGTCACTTTATTATTAAGGGACTGCCAATGCAATGCATGGAGGCAGTGCAAATCCATTGCAAAGCAATGTATTGCACTGCCTCTATGCAATTGCATGGGCAGTCCCTTATTACTATTCACTTCTAAACTGGACTATTATTATTTATTATTCTTCCGCCACCGTTAATGCGGGTCGTACCGTAGCGTGCACCCCCACAATGTATACAACAAATCGACCGGCTCGATCGACAAGCAGAGATCACGTTTATTGTAATGCCAACATGTTAGCTAGCTGTAGCATACTAGCATTAGCTCTTAGTGGGGAGGGTAATTACGCACACCGTGGCAGTCCCTTCTCTAAATTTCCCGAAATTTTCTAGTTTAACTCTAATGTTCTATTTCTTTCTCTCCAGTCAAGCATGCATCCTTCCCAGTAGCCAATCATTGACCACCAGCTGGTGTTGCTTACACAGACTATAGTTTGCCATCTTACATTAAAAAAGCAATTAGTTATAGTTACAAATTAATTTTCCGAAAAAGTAATTGAGCTAGTAACTCAGTTAATACACTGTAAAAGTAATTAGTTACTCAGCAAAGTAACTGTGACAGTATTTCTATGACATACTTATGTTCTATAATATCTATAAGGTAAAATATTTTTACAACTGAATGTTGTAAAAATGAATAACTGATTGTTAATATAAAATATTATATCCAATCAAATGTCAAATAAATTGTCTAGTTCTTTGGATGTAATAAGACATTTCAAGATTAATTTGGAGTTACCTGCAGACACATGAACTGGAAGGTAGACGATCATATATTTTACAGTAACATAATATGATGTCACGTTCCTCCGGTGTCAAGCAACAATTTATTAATATTTTGGCTTTACTTTGTTGGTAGATCTCACATGTATTTTCTGGGATGTAAGGAGATTTATTGAAAACCGAATCCACTGCCTCCAGAAGCGAGCGATGCAGCCGCTTTATTAGCGCAGTTCTCGGTTGGAGGGAGCATCCGTTTTATGAAACGAACGTCCGCCTATATTCAACTTAAATCTAAGTTCACAACTAAGTTTCTGACAGCATCCAGACAGCGACAAGACTGCCCACTTACCAAGCATCATCATATTTGCAACGGCGTCATCACTGACACCTGGTGCCGCTGCCTGCAGCTGAAGTGTCTGTCAGAAAGCCTGACGGCGCTGCGCTTCATTCAACCATGATTTATTGATTTGATATGTAAACATATTGGTTTGTAGAATATTGTATGCTACCTAGTTCAAAAGGCCCGACCTAAATGAATAAAGGTCGTATTAATTAATTATTTAGAGGCTAAATATATGGAACGCCTGGCCGCGGGCGCACCTGCTTTCATTGATCGCCGAGACGTCGGGTGGTGGTCGTTTTCGATCAAAGGCCGACGTCTCGGCGATATCTTGCCAATGAGCAAACGCTCTCCATACAACGTCTCGGCGATAGAGCTTGATGCATCGGCAAGACGTACGTGTGCTATCTGGGATGGATGTCGTCAGTCAATCGCTGGGCAATACCATGGAATGCCCACCACAGTTTGTTTTGTTACATTCGGGAAAACAGGATGATATATATTTTTTCTTTTAAAACGTATCTTGTTAATTCAGAAAACAGAGATTTTTGGGGGGAAAAAGTTGAAAATTATATTATAGTAGTATAATGTATAGAATAAATGGAAAATGCTTCCGTACTAAATAACCCAAATTATTGCTGTTAATTTTTGACAGTGTAAATTTACAAACGACACCCCATACTTTTCTTCCCACTAAAAATTTATTTTTTGAACAGCATTGAGCGTCTTGGCATTTTTACCGACAACTAATATCGGCCACGAGGAAGCAGCTGTCACTACTGTACTGATGTTATGAATATGGTTCCGGTGTAGGTACCAGCGTAGACATATATATGTAGACATCTCATTCAGCGTTGAGCTGTACGTCAACGTCGCCGCCATATTGGATGTGGCAAGCGTCGGCAGTTGGAGCCGGTTGGAGAAAAAATGCCGCAATCTTTTGCTTCATATAATTACACCAAACAAAATCTGAGGGAATAACTTTTCACAGGTAAGACTTAAAAATAACCTTTGATAGTACTTTAATCATAGACTGCATTATTTGTCCATTTTAACAGTTTTGAGAACATAATTTCCTGATATTGTGGAAAACATATCCCCAGTATTTATTTTTTTGTCATTCATTTGTTTCTTATTTATTCTGTTAATGGTAGAATATCTTTCTTTTTTGGCATTCAACCCCTAGCAAGACCTTATTTGATCTTATTTTATGTAATTGGTTTTATTGTGTTGAATATAGTTGTTTGATTCTTTTATTTTCACATTTCTATTTTAATTTATATATATTTTTTTTTCATATTAATCATTTTACCTGTGTGCATTACTTTATTCCAGCTGTGGTTGTTTTGGTGCTTTATTAAGTAGGCTACAGTTGGTATGGCACGGTAAAATAAGTGCGTTTGCGTGCGTCAAAGATATCTTTATTCATCACATGTGGATGCGCATCCACAGTGACTCCCTCCAAGCAAAACAGACGCAAGTTTATTAAAAGTTACTCATCCTCAATCTTGTTTTGATACATTCCAAAGACCTCTTCCAACCCGTGAAACCGAATACAAATGATCTTATAGTTCGTGCAATTAAATACAATATTTTAAAACTAAATGAAGAAATAAATACCTCATCCATGCTGTGTGTTGTTAAAACAGCTCGTTTGTGTCTACAATTAAGTAGTGGCTTCCTTAAAATTAGGAAACAACAGTTACACAAAGAGCAAGGAGTACAAACACTCCATTTTGCACTGTACACATATTAATTAGAATTTTAAAATAACGTAAAAATAAAAATAGTAAAAAAAAAAAAAAATAAGAAAAAATTTTTTTGGAATTAAGGTTGAGATATCCTGAAATGTAAATAATAAATATAGATTGAAAATGACAACGGGCTGAGAGCGGCTAACGGAGGGAGAGTCAGTGTGGAGCTCTGGTGGACCTCCCCATGTGTAACAGCCACACTCGGCTGTGGTCAATAAAGTTCTTATTTTAGTCACATAAGAAGATTAAATACATAAATTTTGTTCCATAACCGTTTGTCAAGTATAGTAGTGCATGTATGAAGAAATAAATAAGAGACATTAAAATAAATGTCATTGTAGAAAGGCGCTTTATAATTAAGTCTATTTACTTGTATTAGTTTAAACCACAGCTTTGCCACATCCAATATGGCGGTGACGCTGACGTATCGCAGCGGTGGCCAAATTCTCTCCATGAGGCGTCTACGTATACATATCTATGGGCATATATGGGCATCTGGTACCAATAGACATATATATACACAGGTGCTGGTCAGTAAATTAGAATATCATCAAAAAGTTGAATTATTTCAATAATTCCATTCAAAACGTGAAACTTATAAATTATATTCATGCAATGCACACAGACCAATGTATTTCCAATGTTTATTTCTTTTAATTTTGATATTTATAAGTGACAACTAATGAAAACTCCAAATTTGGTATCTCAAAAAATTAGAATATTTTAAAGGCCAATGAAAAAAAATGTTTTTTTTTAAATGTTGGCAAACTGAAAAGAATGAATATGAAAAGAATATGCATGTATAGCACTCAATACTTATCGGGGCTCCTTTTGCCTCAATCACTGCTGTAATGCGGCGTGGCATGGACTCGATCAGTCTGTGGCACTGCTCAGGTGTTATGAGAGCCCAGGTTGCTCTGATAGTCGTCTTCAGCTTCTCTGCATTGTTGGGTCTAGCGTATTGCATCTTCCGCTTTACAATACCCCATAGATTTTCTATGGGGTTAAGGTCAGGCGAGTTTGCTGGCCAATCAAGGACAGGGATACCATGGTCCTTGAACCAGGTACTGGTGGTTTTGGCACTGTGTGCAGGTGCCAAGTCCTGTTGAAAAGTGAAGTCTGCATCCCCATAAAGTTGGTCAGCAGCAGGAAGCATGAAGTGCTCTAAAACTTCCTGGTAGACGGCTGCATTGACCTTGGACCTCAGGAAACAGAGTGGGCCAACACCGGCAGATGACATGGCACCCCACACCATCACTGACGGTGGAAACTTTACACTGGACCTCATGCAACGTGGATTCTGTGCTTCTCCGCTCTTCCTCCAGACTCTGGGTCCTTGATTTCCAAAGGAAATGCAAAAATTGCTTTCATCAGAAAACATAACTTTGGACCACTCAGCAGCAGTCCAGTCCTTTTTGTCCTTGGCCCAGGCGAGACGCTTCTTACGCTGTTTCTTGTTCAAGAGTGGCTTGACACACGGAATGCGACAGCTGAATCCCATGTCTTTCATGAGTCTCTTCGTGGTGGTTCTTGAAGCGCTGACTCCAGCTGCAGTCCACTCTTTGTGGATCTCCCCCACATTTTTGAATGGGTTTGTCGTCACAATTCTCTGCAGGGTGCGGTTATCCCTAGAGCTTGTACACTTTTTTCTACCACATTTTTTCCGTCCCTTCGCCTGTCTGTTAATGTGCTTGGACACAGAGCTCTGCGAACAGCCAGCTTCTTTAGCAATCACCTTTTGTGTCTTGCCCTCCTTGTACAAGGTGTCAATGGTCGTCTTTTGGACAGCTGTTAAGTCAGAAGTCTTCCCCATGATTGTGGAGCCTTCAGAACAAGACTGAGGGACCTTTTAAAGGCCTTTGCAGGTGTTTTGAGTTAATCAGCTGATTAGAGTGGCACCAGGTGTCTTCTATATTGAGCCTTTTCAGAATATTCTAATTTTCTGAGATACTGAATTTGGTGTTTTCATTAGCTGTCAGTTGTAATAATAAAAATGAAAATTAATAAACACTTGAAATATATCACTATGTGTGGAAGGAAAGTATACAGTATAGAAGTTTCACGTTTTGAATGGAATTACTGAAATAATTCAACTTTTTGATGATATTCTAATTTACTGGCCAGCACCTGTATATATATATATATATATATATATATATATATATATATAATATATATATATATATATATATATATATATATATATGTCTATTGGTACCAGATCGGCTCTAGACAGCTCTGCATCGATGGTTTGGATTTCTCTGATCTTAAATGCACCAACAAAATTATTAGGGGTTTGCTAATAAGAGCATATTATCCTATCCCAATAAAAAGAATGTATATACTTAAAGAGTTTGATGGGGATAAAATTAAGAAAATAAGAAAAAATTATATTTCCTTTCCTCTTCCTCCCAAAGCAAAAGAGGTTAACTTTAAAATTTAAATTATATTTATCCAACGAACGAATTTTTGAGGCTGAGATTTAATTTTGATTCTAATAATTGTGCCTTTTGTTTAGAGAACATTGAGTCATTAGAGCACCTTTTCTTTTATGAAGTATGGTGTTGCCTTTTTCTGTTAAAATAATTATTTTTGGTGTTTTTGTTGATAATAAGGATGTGGATTTTGTTCTTAATTTCCTCTTACTATTTGGTAAGTTTTTCATTCATAAATGCAGGTTCTATAAAACCAAACCTTCTCTGACTCATTGGAGGAATGAGCTAAATCTTTTTAGTAAATCTCTTAAACTGGTTAAAGATAAGAAAAGCCTTAAATTATATTCATTATTTGAAAAATTTAAGTTGATTTAAAATGGCCTCTATTACGTTTCCTTTGTTTTTGTTTTTTGTTGTTGGTGTAGTTGTTTTTTGGGGTTTTTTTTGTGTTTCTTTTTTGTTTTCTATCTGTGAAGTTTGATAATTGTAATGTAAATTTCAGATTTATTCTGTATAGTTGTTGCTCCTGCTCAATCGCTATAGTAATCTATAAGAATATAGACAATGTTAAATGCCTTGTATGTTTGTTGAATATCTTCGATAAAAATTCCCAATTACGACGATACATTACATGATTGGCTGAACAATGTGTTGTGCATTTTTTAAATAACTTTATTAAAAAATAGCAAGTGTACAACACACGAACGAATCAATAGGATTTCAATACAAACAGCCAGGGGTGTTATACAGTACACGCAAACTGTACGTAGGCCTATATTAAATCTTTTGACAGCTTTTTCCTTAATAGCCTGATATTGAATTGATGTATAGTTAAACATATCATATTTTTGGGGTTCTCTAAAAAAATAAACAGAACAAAACGTTTTTTTACATCATAGGAAAATCCTTTAAAAACATAGTAAATAACAACCTGCCAAATTCGGTCTAAAGCCCATGCGTGAAAGAGCAGTACCAGAGAAATGTCGTACTGTCTTAATCTCCCCACAGGTACTGTTTTTTATCATTTATGTCTCTTTTAAATTTAACCACACAGCACTTGCAAGGTAGTTTGTCCAAGTTAAGTTGCCGTAGTGTGACGTTTTCGGCAAGCGCAGGCGCCCCGAGCCTGTCTGGTAACCCCGAGCAGATCTGGTACCTACACCGGAGAGGATGGCGAAAATCTTACATGTGCAGGCTACAGTTTAAAGGTCTTTCAATCTGTATTTTTAGACGTTATTAGAACCAGGAAGTAAAAAGTGAAAGTAATATCGAATGAAGTGTTGATGGCCAGATGAGCCGTTGTTATTTCTAGCAACAGGCTTACAGTATCTCTTACTTTGGTTCGCTGTCATTGTAAGAGACACCAGACTTATGCAGAAGCTAAAATATTCAATAGGTTTATGAAGCGTAGCTTATAGTATTTAGATTTGTTTTGTTGTTCTTTGTCAGTTTTGTTGTGATATTGCAGGATACGAATGTTTTGTTTAAAATTAGCTTTGTTTAGAACACTAAAAACAACTTCCATGGGAAAAGATCAAGAAGCCCACTAGAATCCGGCTTTTGCATGAAACTTTGACAAGATGCCCTACCACTGCGTGGCCTACGGATGTGGCAAAACTGTCGAAGATGGGGTGACGTTGTTTAAGTTCCCAAAGGATCCAGAAGAGTTTCGCAAGTGGGAGAAGCAGGTTCAGAGGACCCGGGTAAAGTGGGTGGCCACAAGCTTCTCTCACCTCTGCAGCGATCACTTTGGCAAGGAGTACTTTGAGGACAAGCTGCCTTCAGGGACTCTGAAGCTGAGGCCAGGAGCAGCTCCGACGGTGTTTGTTCGGCCACACTGCTCCTCCTGTGGGGGCGAGGGCTGCAGAAAGTGTCTACCTTCTATCCAGCGCCGCACCTCAGGGCCAGAAACTACAGAGCGTAGGAATAGTGTAAGTTGCTCACTATGTGGGGTCTTCTGTATTCATATTAGTGGTTCACGTTTATAAAAGAAACCTGTATGTTTGTTAAAGGGAGAGTACAAAGGAAAGGAGGTTGAGGACAATAACATTCGAAACGAAGAATGTTTGCCAAAAGGAAGGGGGGTCCCTAGGGAGAAAGAGAGGAATGATCGACACTGTAAAGAACAGATATTTAAAAAAAAACCCGTAACGTTTGTTGACGTTTGGCATAAAGACAAGATTCTAATTACTTTCTCCCTTTTACAGTGATTTGTGAGATGTGTGGAACGAGCGGCACTTTCAGCACCTTCTTTTCCAGATCGAAACGTTTCTGCAGCCTATCCTGCTCGCGTTCCTTTTCATCCAACTCCAAGAGGTCCTCCATACTGGCACGTCTGCAGGTTAGAGCTAACTACAGTCTGCTGGCTTGTCTTGTACTGTACATCATCCTGTCTTTTTGGCAGGGTAGTCAGGGTCAGGGATGCCTGCAGACATTTTTTTTAGGGTTGGCGCTTAGCAAGGGTTATTAAGTTAACTATGCATAACTACAAACATCCATTCAGTCTGAGTGAAAAAACACATAGTAGTAGTGAAGTGGGAATTTTGGCAGGCTTTTTTTGGGGGTTTATTTGTTTTGATGCAAATAAAGTATGTTATCAAACGCATATGATTTTCTGAGGCACTGAAGCCCAGTTGGATGGCCCCAGAAATTAGCCGGGACTACTTTCTTGAAATTTTAATACGCCAAGAGCTCTTACCAGGAGGGGTGAGCACAGAGGTGGGTCATTGTGTATGCAACTATACTGCTGTTAAGGATAGAATAGAGCTTCTAGTCTAGAACTGCGAACCATTGTAAATAATAATCATAATGTACCCACAGAGTATTAATTCTCTGCCAAAAAACTCAAATATTCCTAAATTAATTTTATACATTTAAAAAATGGGATATTCTCCAATTTTGAAAAGTCCTGTATTTGAAAAAAAATCTATTTTTATTATCTAAAGGCACACATTTTTGAATAATAAACTATTGTGTTTTCTGAAATTGTAAAGCCTGAAATGAGCAAGAAATACACTCAAACATTTGCTACAAGAAACACCACACGTCTTCCAGGATTGAAGTGGTAAATGTATGAGATGCCCATCTGGATATTTTCCATACTGTAAGTGGTATATATATGGGCTCTTTTTCTGTATCAGAATCTCCTGGGTGGGTGGGTATATTAAAGAGTTTTTAACAATGTCAAAAATATCCTAGTTTAACTATCTTAAATCTATGCCTTTGATCATGGAAGACTGACATTTGTTTGCGCAAATTATGATTTTTTTTTGACAGAGAATATAAATAGAAACAATTAAAATTAATCTAGAAACTACTGAGTTTTCTGTTGGAATTTTCTTATTATTTCTTAGCTCTATGATGGCCCTAAGTTATGCATAAAGCCAGAATATAAGGTATACACCAATGTATTTATGAACACTACCTCCGGTTTACTGTACTGAAGATTTACCAAAGATGTAAAACAACAATAAAAACACCATCAAATAATCCATGTAGGTCTATTGAGGTCTGCTGCTTTATGTCGTGTTAATGAATAGATGTTTATAGAGAGAAATGGATGAATATACATATAAAGATACAGACACAAAAATGTTACAGGCAACATAGATAAAAAATAAAATATCAACAAATAGACAACGAAAGAAACAAATAACAGTAAAAAAAAAAACTATCATAGATTTAAACTTTTGACCTGATTCAGAGCATGGTTTGGTCATTAGATTGATTTCGATTGGAAACGTGAGAAACGGTTCAGTTTGTTCATACAGAACTGAAACTCAATCTTGAATCTATCACAAACGATCCCAGTTTCTCATTATTTTTGGTGTAGTGACCAGTAGGTGGCAGCACTTCGATAGTTTTTGACCCTCATTGCGGGAAAACCAGAGAAGAAGATAACCGCGCTAGACTTTAAATGCCATATGATGATAATGATGATGATGAGTGATCGTGTGTTTACATCTCCGGTTTCATCCAGTTCGCAGCCGAGCGTTTAGTCCCAGAAATGGCCCCCAACATTTGCTGCGTGGAGTCCTGCAATAGCAGGCGGTCTGACGTCGTCTTCCATCGGTTTCCACTCGGCGACGCGGAGTTATTGAGACAATGGCTGTTTACGCTGAACATGGACCTAAACACCCCGATCCACGTCCTCAACAAGATTTTCGTGTGCCAGAAGCACTTCCAGCCGGACGATTACTTAGAAACACATCCCCACCTGATCCGACGAGGCCGCCTGCTCAAAGCCACCGCGGTCCCGACCCAGTTGACCCACGGGCGGCTCTCAGAGGCGGGACAACCCACCGCCATGATTAACAGGCGCAGGGCGGTGAGTCCCTACGGTCAACACAGGATGTTATGGGGTGGAATAAGAGGAAAATATAGATCATATTATATTACATTGTCAGATGTATCAGATAGAGGAGGAAATTCATCCAGAACCTCAATTCAAAAAGTGATAGTTATCGGTTATTATTTCAGTTTTTAAAAGAGAATATAATGTTTAATAAGATTTGATGGTTTTGTTGTTCTATGCTTTTGTCTTGAGCGCTTTTCCAGTCCACACTCCACACTAGTTGGTGGCGGTAATGCACCACTCAGTTGTTTGCCAAACGCCAATAACCTAGTAGAAGAAAAAAAAGGGAACTTACTCTGAACCATAGATTAAAAAAGCGTCTCTTATGGGGACCTGAATGATTGGATTTGTACTTTCTTTGTAACCCTATAATGTTTGAAAAACTTTAAATTTCGTAATTTGTTTCGGCATATAGTGTCAATGGAACAGCAGTTGACAGCAAAATCCTTAAGAAAATGTTTGATCCACAATTTTTAGATGATGCTCAGTCATTTGATGCATTAAAGAAAGTCAAAAATGCTGATCCATATGTTTATCCATGTAGCTTTTTTTTTTTTAAACAAAACACACAATCAATTTTTACGAATGCAAAAAACACTCACTCAAGTTAGGTCTGTGCAGAATTACAAACACTAGCTGCAATGACATAGAAACAATTGATCTACAGTCGACATAGCAGAAAAGGTTTAACCTGCAACGGTTCACACAATATTAAACTATCACAATTCATCTTTTAGGCCGTCAACCAGAAGTGACTCAAACTGGAACTTTCTTAACTGTGTTAAATGCCAAAACTTAACATAAAAACTGCTACTTTTTTTAACTTTTATGATATAATTAACACAATACAAATTGGAAATATCAATCCATGAATTCGAGTGCTATACTGACTTAAACAGAGTTGACCCTCTTGTGGTGTACCACAAGGGTCAGTCCTTGGCTTCTTTTTTTCTGTGCTCCCTTCATATGCATGTTGTAAAACTGAGACATTCGTTTTCTTCTTTTTTTAACTTGAGCAGAAGTACCAGAAAAAATGATCTGACTTTTTGTTTTGTTTTCATCTCTTCAGGGGCGACCTCCTTCAAAAAAAGCTACCGTGCTGAACAAGGTGAACAAAACCTCCTCGGCTGCCACAGGAGTAGAAGGTAATGGCTCGCCAAACACCTCAACAAATGGTCACTAACTTGCATTGTAGTACAGTGTCAGTCATATACCTCTCAAAATGTATGAATTGCAAATTATAGCAATAAAAGATATTGCTTGGCTTCTCACAGATAAAACATTTTAGGTTTGTTTGCAATAAAAGTCAGTGTCCACTCTGCAAAACAAACAAAGAATCCATAAAGGCTCCACCATTTGTAACAATGATTGTTGTGTGCCACTAGAAGCAAGCTGCCGGTGCTACCGCAAAGTAAGCTCTTCTGTTCAGATTTAAGTCCATGCCAACTGAAAAAAATTAGAATTATTTTTTTGTGGTGAATCGGGTGTAACGGTACACAATAATCACGTTCGGTAGTTATTTGGGATTGTAAAAAGTCACGGTTTTGTATGTTTTCACTACACTTTAATCACGGAAAATATATACAAGGTTATTTTTCTACTTTGTTCAGCATTAGAGATTTCTGAAATCAATTTAATTCTAGTATGGTCTTTAGTATAGAGATTTTATTAGATATAAAAATTAAGGATGCACCGATCCGACTTTTTCAGTCCCGATACCGATGGCTGGATTTTGTGTATCTGTCGATACCCGATACCGATCCGATACATTTGTGACAGTGTTGAGGTCCTGTCACTATGGCTCCGATAGATCATGTGCCCTGGCTGCTTGGTCACAGGGATATCCCTTTGGCTGACTGGTTAGCGCACATGACCTTCAACTGGGAGTCGTGGGATCGAATCCCGCCTAGGCCCTCGTTGTGTACCTTGCCACATATTGTTGAATTAATAAACTGTATAACTTCTGGTGCCTTTCTTGAAGAGACTAAAGGCACCAGACTTTACAAAATAAACATAACTGAGACAAAATAACAGATGTAAAATATAAAATTACCACAAAAATAAAATGTAAAGTGAAAAATTAATGTTTCTTGGTGAATTTGTTGCAGATTTTCCACATTTTGAGTATCGGTTCATGGTATCCGTTAAGTTTAACCGATACCGATACCAGTACATAAGCCAGTATCGGGGCCGATACCAGTATCGGTGCATCCCTAATAAAAATAGTACAGGCCAACATAGCCAGATTAACAGTGTTTATGGTCAGATTTTTTAAAATAATACTTTGAATAAAAGTTAAATCACTTTTGAGTTTTGTTGATATTTTTACAACCTATTGTCCGAACTGTACTTCAATGCATCATGGGCATGTTCCAAACTTTTCAACAAGCAGTTTGCTCATTGTTCTTCAACATAAACATCATTCATATTTGTTGCTTCCCTTGGTAACCCTAAAACACATAAAGGATGTAAAAAAAAGTATCTTTACGATCTGTACATTTTGCAGCACCTACAGTGTTTGACTGGGGCTCCTACATGAAGAGCGAGGAATCCGTGGCTGCACCAGTCTCTTGCTTTGCACACGTGAGTTTGGTCCTGCAACTTCCATACACCATGACTTTTGAGCTCATGATGAAGGAAGCTGATGAGCGCCCTCTCTGCAGGCTCCACTGTGCTCTGATTGGGATGATATCGTTGTTGGAATGAAGGTGGAGGTCCTCAACACGAACGCTTTCTTTTCAAATAAAGTCTACTGGATTGCTACTGTTATCCAGATTGCAGGTCTGTGAAAGTTTTCTTTCTGCATATTTTAAAGCATTAATATGCCATCAAACCATGAGATCTGTACTTGGTTTTATCATCTACCACCCTGTGTCTTTTGTCAATCATAAAATGTGGTCTAGATGATAATGATAATCCACTTATTTATTGTTTCTGTCCAACCCACCTTGTGAACAGAAAAATAGGTGTGTAGCAAGTGGACTCTGACCAATCCATTCAAACAATTAATGCAGTTTAATTAAAAATACATTAAAATAGATTTGTTTAGCTGTGTTTACCTGCTGGGGTGGACGCTCCATCTTAGTCTTATGCAGCCTCCTACAGGTTTTCTCTAATCTGAAACCTGTGTCCCTCCTGGGACTGATTTGAAAACGGCTTCATGGTATGATGCTGCCACCACTGTTTCATTTTGGTAAATATGTGGTTGGGAGAATGTTCAGTTTTGATGCTTGTTAGCGCGAAAATTCAGTTTTGCTCTAATATGACCAGAGGATCTTCTTGTTACATGTCTGCTGTGTGCCCTATTAGGTTGCCCTGCATTTTATTTAATGTTTAAATTATCAAATTAATTGAAAAAGTGTCCCTTTCCTTCAATTTCACAGTTATACACCAGTTGGTTTCAATCTATCAAATAAAACTCTCATGAACTCTATTAAAGTCTCTGGTTGTCACATGACAAAATATGAAGGTATGAATATTTTTGCAAGGCAGTGTGTATCTTGATGTAGTAACCATCCGATGCCGAACCAGTATGTGATTTATGTTAACATTTGTGCTTTTAACTGTCCTCTCACTTGTTTCCAGGATACAAAGCTCTGCTTAGATATGAAGGCTACGAGGATGACAGCAGCCATGATTTCTGGTGCAGCATTGTGTCAGGAGAGCTGAACCCGATCGGTTGGTGCTCCATGACGAGCAAGCTGCTGGTGCCACCACAAGGTGAGCTTATCTGTTCAGATTTTAGGCCAATCAGCTGGAAACGGAGCACAAGAACCATTTTTAGTGCTGATTAGGGGTGTAACGGTACACAAAAACCACAGTTCGGTACATATTTGGGGTTTTAAAGTCATGGTTCTGTATGTTTTTGGTACAATTTAATCAAGAAAAATGAACAGAAAGCATATGAGTTTTTTGCTTTGAGCAGCATTAACTAAGAACCTTTCAATTTCTGAAATTATTCAGATTTCTTTATGCTCTGTAAGATTTTATTTTTAATTTTTTTAAAATATATCAAATAGTACCAGCTGTTTAAAACAATGGTACAATAGTACCAGAGTTTAAAACAATGTAACCACTTGAAAACAGTCAGTGTTTAGAAATGTTTAAATTATACATTGCCCATATTTGAGAACCTTCTTAAAGCACTTTGGAGTTTTTTTTTTTTTGATATTTCAACAGCCTTGTACCCCAGCTGTATTTGAATGCAGCATAAGCAGCTGTTGGGAAAATCCTTTCTCATCGACGGGGATTCTTCAGACTTGGGTTTTATCCAAAATAAGAAGTTTAAAGAAACTCCGCCCACATTTTCTGTTTGAGAAATGCCTCAAAAATGGCAGAGCAGTGAGTGGGGGAGCTGGTTGTGGTCTGTGCTATGATTGACATGTTGACCGCAGCGAGACACATGCACAGTCGCTAGAAAGATGCAGAGCAGTAGTGACTCAAACTCCACTGCCTCAGAGGGGAGAAATTATGAGGTTGCAGATTTCTTTCCACTTCCTTCACCAGAGGAAAGGGAGGAAGGTTCTGTGGAAGAGGTGAGTGGTCCTGAGCTGTATCGTTTCCAGCCGATTGCTCGTGAGTTGCCAACTCCATTTCGTTATGGAGGTGTGGCCTAGACTGAGGTTGTTTAATCCGCAGCAGCAGGATAGCTGACATCTGATATCTAGGCTGAGCTGGTAGCAAAGCCAGATTTAAATTCAGGTGCAGTGTAAAATTTTAACTTTAAGAGGGCACTCCACTAACGGTTCTAGGTACAAAATAAATATTTTTTATAAAAAGGACTAAAATCCCCAAAATAATGACTATTCGTGCAAACAGCACTATTAAACACCAATTTATACAGTTTATCATTAAATTAATATTGATTTAGGGTGTGTTTTTTCTATTATAGGTGATGTTTCCATTCATCTTGACATTGTCCCAAGTTAGTCATTCAGTTCAGTGCAAAGCATTTTATGGACCTTATTGCTGTTGAAAGATTTGTCTGCTAATAAAGTTCTGGTTTGGCAGATCTTAATTTTTCTACTGCAGCTGCATGAGAAACTATGAATATACAAAATAGCAGAGTTTAGTGATAGCTGGGAGTCCTTTCTGCTTTGTTTTGATGCCACTTTTTAAAGTTGCACCGTAGAAACGTTGCACGGTGCCATGAGTTTCACCCATCAACTGTCTGCATGTGTGTGAAAACGGCTAGATTCATTCAGTACATGTGCATACCGATCCGACAGGGCCGCACCAAAAGCCCCGAGTGCTGATAAATGTGCCTATTTTCAGATGTGAAGAACATCTCTGACTGGAAGTTGTATCTGATGAAGAAGCTGGTGGGTGCTACCACTCTGCCTGTTGACTTCTATGTGAAGGTAAACCTGTTGTTTTGACCTTTTCCCGCTCCTAAAAGATGGCTTTAATTAAACACCTTTTTTTTTTTTTCTCCTCATGGTTTCATCTTCTCAGCTGGCAGAGAGTATGAAGCCCTCTTTCAGAGTAGGCATGCGTTTGGAGGTGGTAGACCCCAGACATGTGAGTCGGACCCGTCTGGCTGTCATCAACACCGTTGTTGGTGGCCGACTCCGGCTACTGTATGTAGACCCGAGCGACGTTCCTGATAATGTGGTCTTTGACTTTTGGTGCCACATGTGGAGTCCTCTGGTACACCCACTGGGCTGGTCAAAGACGGTGGGTCATCCTATTAGAGCACACGGTGAGTTTAAAAGCAGGCAAAATGTGGAATTTGGTATAGCTGGGGCTGGCTTTAATTAAAAATGTGTTGCTATGTTTTAGTTAAAGGAGAACTTTGTCTTTTCTGAGGTCATGGCGAGCTCAATCTTGCAAAACGGAGCAGGATTATAAATAAACAGGAGTAATGCTCATCATAATTTGATCACAAATGGGATTGCAATTAGAAATTCGCAGAACCCTTTCAGTTTTGGGGAGACACCTCCTGAAAAAATGCTCCATCTGCAGTGAATATCATCAAGTTTGAACCAAATTGTGCCATTTTGAAAACCCCGTCTGAAGTGTCTGTTTATAAACCGCTATACCATTTTTGTTCTTCAGTTTTTTGTATCAGAAATTGTACAGCTAATGTTAAGATATTTAACTGATCTGATTGAGGCCTGAGGCTGCTCCTGCATTTTTCCAAAGTGATATTCATCCTGAAAATTTATTTAAAATTTCATTTATATTTTTTCAGGCTGACCCCAAAAATAGTCAAATAGATCTTTTAGAATCTTTTAGGTAATAGAAAAATACTAATCTCATTACTGTGTACAGTTTGTAGGTACCAGATCTGCTCGGTGGCCCTGCCCTTGCCAATAACATCACACTTTAGCAACTCTACTTGTAAAAACTACATTGCGGCCCATTTTTAACCCCGCCAAGCAATATACAATGAAATTTAAGAGAGACAGAAATATAAAAAAAAATAGATCGTGAGTATCCTCAATAAACCTACATATCTTTTCTGGTACTACTTTGTCACACATTGGCTTTGGAAAGAGTGAAGCAGGTCTAATGAATTCATATTTTGATGGATTTTTCCCTTACGATGGATTTTTTTTTCTTCCTGTTTTATAAAACCTCTAAAAGGGTGATAAAGCAATTAATTTACATAAATTTTTGCATGTACATTATTTATTGTACACACCTGGTTGTTTGTGTCTGTTAAATTCTCCTGTAGGCTTTTCTTCATCTGTTCGTGTTTTGTATACTTGCTATTTGTTCAACAAAGTATTGAAGAAAAAAAAAAACTTGCACACAAAATCAGTGCTCTAACCTCTAGCCATTCATATAGTGTTATGTCAGCATCCAGCCAATCATGAAATGCCTTGTCATAGAAAGGCACAAGCCCCCGAGAAGATCTGGTTCCTACACCGGGCTTCTCATTATCGAGCAGATCTCTGAAAAAGAGGCCAAAGGTTTAAAAGGTCAAATCTTGACAATTTTGCATTTGATCATTATTTAATTGATTCATGTTCTTGGCTGAAAACCATCCATGTTGGTACAACTGAAAGCCTCCTAGTGGAGGTATGAATTAGGCTCTGTTAGTAGGTTTCATCACCTGTACCCACTAGGGTACTCCACGGGTCTCTGCAGGTGTCCCTGTGCAGCAGACGTTTGTGATCGCATTGCTTGTTCAAGGCAAGTGTGCCTTGGGGGCCAGTGTTGGAGAAATGCGGCTCTAAGACGGAGGCATGGTTTAAAAAAACCATAAGTCAGATTGTCAGCAGAAGAAAGATGACAGAGCTTGTTTCCAGGAGAAATTTGCTGATTTCACCAGTGTGGCAAATAATTTCTGAGCAACAACAAACATGAATTAACTAAACTGATATTTTTTGGGGGAAATCATTTTATTCCTTCTTATTGGTTCTTTTGTTCTCCTCTTTTAAATGGATATTCCACTCCTAAGTGAAATTCAGTCTGTGTCCATATTCCTCAGAGTTAGATGAGAGAGGAAAAACATTTTGTAACCAACTCATTCTCCTAATCTTGCAGCAGTCTGCTTTCTTTAGCTTTGCATAAACCGTGGCAGGGAATGGTAACGGCAAGCAATTAAGTGTGGAAAAGTGATTAAAATGACTCAACAATGATTCTTATTATCCCTGGTGATCTCAATAATCATAATCCAAATTTGCCTTTACAGTCAGGGTAGGGTACAGTCGGGGTGAAATGTTGTAAATGTAATACATTAAACCTGGGGGGCGACAATGTTGGCTAGACTTCATAATTATAGCTGTGTTGTCGTAATGTAGTTCAGAGTCTAAATCGGCTTCTCTAATTCCTTTGTCTTATTTAAATTTACGATCTATATATGATTACTTAAGTCTTAAATAATTAGGATCAAAATAGAATTATTTTCATCACTTTTGCACATGAACTGCTAGCGGTTACCATTCACTTTCATTGTTTATGCTAAACTAAAGCAGACAGACTGCTGCCAGATTAGGACCTGGACTTGGTAAAGGGACTGGTAAAGTCCTAGTATCTGTCCCTGACTTGGTGTTGCTAAAGGTGATGGACACTCAGCCGGATGTTCACGTCAAATACACATTTATTTAGCCAAAACCAACTTTGTCGAGGAACCTAGCCTGATTATTGTCGCTGTAGTTAATCCAATATGAGATTTTTCTCTCCGCTTCAACAAACTTTTTGGTCTGAGTTCTGCCTCCTTATGGTTAGGTACTGCTTAGTGATGTTTCTGTGAAGTACTTTTCAGAATCTGCAACCTGATCTTGTAGAAATGTAAAAGTTTGTGATCATATGAGTCATTTAAGCCAGTATAAAATCTCCGAACCATTGCTTTGATATTCTGATATTCTGTTATTTGGATTATTGGATGCCAAGTGGACCTTTACCATACCTGTTTGTCTTGTAGAGCGCCTTCAGGTGGTCTTTGTAGTGAACTGATATACGATAGGACTGATGCTACCAAGAACCAAACTGAACATGTTTTTGATGAAGGTGTATTAAGGCAGGAAAAGGAGTGGCTCATTATTAACAAAGACCGCCGATTATATTTCCACTGTGTTGTGTATTACTTTTAAAGTTAACAGAAACTTTGTCATGGGAACTTCATTATAATTCTGATAGTTGTTGTGGCTGCTGGATATTAGTAACTAATAACATTAGTGACATTTTTTTCTTCTTCTGTCTTCATAGAAAACAATCAGGAAGCTTCAAGTAACACAAAGGGCAACTATGAAAGTATGTTCCAGTTCTTTAAAAAGGTGAGATATAATATTAAAAGTGTATACTTTTTTTATTGACTATATTTATGTCTGAACTTCAAGGTCTGCTCTAAAACAAGAATAAACCTTTCTACTTTAGCTCTGACTAAAGGCATTTTCAGATAGACAATCTGGAATACTAAATACATACAATACTATACAATTCCATCCGGTCTTTAACCGGAGTTGTCTTTTCCCATGCACCACTTTTTACTGGAACACTGCCATTCGGCTGCTTTCACACTGCAAGAAATGTACCGGGGGATCCTGATGAATCTGTGTGTTAACCGCATATGACAAACAGTGCGTTGGGCGTACATGTTTCCCCAAACAATCCTTTTTCCAAGCGGGCAGAAGAAACAGTGGACTTCCTCACAGCGCTCATCTTTTTTGTGCAATTCTGCGCACAAAAGCCTAGAAGACAAACTGAATGAAAAATAGAAGCAAAACGAAAGATCCTTTGATATACAGTCAGGTCCATAAATATTGGGACAATCGACACAATGCTAACATTTTTGGCTCTATACACCACCACAATGGATATCAAATGAAACGAACAAGATGTGCTTAAACTGCAGACTGTCAGGTTTTATTTGAGGGTATTTACATCCAAATCAGGTGAACGGTGTAGGAATTACAACAGTTTGCATATATGCCTCCCACTTGTTAAGGGACCTAATCTGGCCTTCCTGTTTTTGGGGCTCACCAATGGTTTACATCTTGTGGTGAACCCTCTGTATTCACACTGGTGGGGTCTTCTCTTGATTGTTGACTTTGACACAGATACACCTACTTCCTGGAGAGTGTTCTTGATCTGGCCAACTGTTGTGAAGGGCGTTTTCTTCACCAGGGAAAGGATTCTTCGGTCATCCACCACAGTTGTTTTCCGTGGTCTTTTGTGTCTTTTGGTGTGGCTGAGCTCACCGGTGCATTCCTTCTTTTTGAGAATGTTCCAAACTGTTGTTTTGGCCACGCCTAATGTTTTTGCTAACTCTCTAATAGGTTTCTTTTGTTTTTTCAGCCTAATGATGGCTTGCTTCAAATATTTTGCACTTCACTTGTGAAAGGAGTGTCTAGGTTGTTGTGTATCATGTTAGCAGCAACTTGCTCTTTTCTCCGAAACGGTCCACTTTTCACTCACTGTCTGGGGCGTTGTCCTCGAGCTGCAGCACAGGGGAGCTTATGTTTACTAGACATCAGCCCAAGTGTAGCTTTATGGATAAACTGCACAGGAAAGTTTTCTTCAGAGCATCCTGTTGGTGACTAATTTGTTGCCGAGTGCAGCCTGCCCATAGCTGCAAGTTAGTTTTTGTGTATGATAGGAGCCAAATCATCCGATTGGTCACACTGACACAAACACCATGCAAATTTAGTTGAGTTCATGGATTAAATTAACAGGGAAAAACCTTGAGACTTGGGTATACACATTATCTGTCTTTGTGAGATTGCTTCTTATTTTCTATTACTTTGAATCCGAAACTTTCAGTAGCCTTATTTTTTTTGAATATATTGTCATATTTTTGTGCAATATTTGTCCTGTACGCGTTATAAGGGAGCAATAATTGTTATAGGTTTCTTTTCTAATAAATAAGATAAATAATTTATATTTAGATGGTCGTAGTTTCTGTAATGGTTGACTTGTAAAAACTTGTATCTAAAGTTTGTTATATTTTTAAAACCCATAGAAGAGTAGAGTAAAGAAAGTCTTTAAGTGAACAGAAAATGATTAGATTATATATTATTGTGAATTGTTTGCGGATTCGATCGAGTGTCCTCTTTGATTGAGCTCTAAACATGCTCACCATAGCATATACATATAGCACACATTTCCTTTAGCTTTCATAGAAAATATGACATTGAAATTCTTATGACACATAGTTTGGAGAGAACTAGGGATGCGATGATACCACTTTTTTCAAACCGATACGATTCCGGATCTGAGTACTTGCCGATACAGAATACCAACGGCGATACTTCTACAGCACAAAAATTTGCCATGAATTGGAAGAGAGGTTTTATTTTCTTCTCTGTTTGTTAAAATATATAATTGTATTTTAGATTAAAAATAAAATAAATAATAATAATTAATAAAAATGACATAAAAAACATTCAAGTGAAAAAAAACATTTTTTGTGTAATTATTGCAGTCTCCAAATCTTAACACTTTATGAAGAAATTATGAATTTCTTTCATTGGATGATGGCAGCTTTATATAGATTCACATTGTCAGATGTAAAGAATGCAAAACTCCTGTTTTTATTTTCTGTGGAATGAAATTGTTATGAGAGGATGTTGATGTGGAGTCGGCGCTCATTTGTGACCCACAGCCCAGGATCGTCTATATGGGGGAGAGCTTCTTTGAGGAAGGAATGAAGCTGGAAGCCATTGATCCTCTAAATCTTGGAAACATCTGCGTTGCTACTGTTCACAAGGTAAAAATTTTTTGTTTCTTTGTTTAAGTCGGGGGCGGGGCTTCCATCCGATTGGTCTGATTTGCCTTCTTTAGAAACACATCTAACGACCCACTCTGCCTCCTTTGACCAGTTTTGCCCTGCAGAATTCAGTCGGACTCTTGTTTGTGAATGTGCTGCTTCTGCAGGTGCTGCTGGACGGCTACCTCATGGTGGGCATCGATGGGACCGAGTTAAACAATGGATCTGACTGGTTCTGCTACCACGCTTCCTCCCATGCCATACTACCTATTAATTTTTGTAAGAGGAATGACATCACTCTGACTGTGCCTCAAGGTACATATCTGCTTATAAAGCTTCCAATTTGGTTCTACAAATGAGTTTTTTTTTGTTTTGTTTTTTGCTGATCATGAATGTACTAACCATGCTTCTGCTGGATTGTAGATTTAAAGCCCCCGTGTGTAAGAATTACCTCCAACTAGTGGTGCGCTCAGTGAATGCAAGCAACTGAACAGTGTTTTCTGGCTTCTTGCCGTTATAACTCGTCATTACTACCACGGAAGCCGCGGAGTAAATTGTCAGAGTTAAACGGAATATAAAGTATTTGCTGGACTAAGCTGTCCTGTGTCAAACATAATGCTAACATAAACTTCATTGTTTCATGTAATTAACTTACCTGTCCAGCAGAAAGCCTGCAGACTCCGTGTCCGTCTTAAAGTTCGTGTCCCTCATGAATAGTCTCCATCTGGTAAACGCTCCACCAATGCAGATTCTTGTTTTCTCCCGGTAATTTCTTTTTCTTTACTGTGGTACGGTTTCCTCCCTCTCATGGGCCAGAGAGTACGGATGGTCCTCCATTGAAATTGAAAACTATGATCCACGGTCCTCTATGCTAATTTCTTCTCTTCAGCTCTCCCCCTCCCCCCGACGTCACTGGCTAAAACGCGTAAAGCAAACAAGTTTAACCTCTTTCGGCTAACGTGTTCAAAGCTGGCGATGCAACATAGCAGCCTCTGATGGGGGTGGGTGGGGCGGTGCACCCTCTGTATCTATAAACAACGTATTCTAAGACACGAGAACGCTTTCATGATAATGCGATTGTGATTAGACCTCGGTAAAATACGTATTTATGAAAGCAGTACTTGATTTTTAATATTAAAAAGCAGAATTTCTTACACACTGGGCCTTTAAGTTGATATAAAGAATCCATGAATTCAGGAGCAAAACTCTTCATCAGCTTATGGTTTATTAAGCAATGTGATTCGTATCTGTGTCCTGACAGGTTCTGATCCCCAGACTTTCACCTGGGACAAATATCTGCAAGAGACTAAAGCAAAAGCTGCACCAGCACGGCTGTTTAACACTGTAAGTTCAGCTTTTTTTTAAATTCAATACACAATTTTTTTTTCTACACACACACACACTTATTAAGAAAAGCAATAATTACAAAAGACAAAAAAACTTCTGCAAAGGATTCAGCTACAGTTAGCTTTTTTCATACAAGGTTTGTTTGTACTGGTTTTGTTCTGCATTTTTCACATTCGGCTGGATGCCTGCGTTTCAGTTGCAGTCTCTTGCTCCATGGCTGTCGCACCAAACCCATACCAATTCAACAACAGAAGCTCTGGGGAGCCAAAAATGTGCCATTACACAAAAACTTAATTTACACCTTTTTTTTATCCCCTGCAACAAAAATTTTGAATTACTTCTTTTTTTCCCCCAGGCCTAGTGATAGAAAATAGAAGAAAATCACAGATTTAAAAAAATTGCAATTTGCAACTTTTCATAAAAGCTGGCACAGGTTCAGGTATTTTAGGCCGCAACAATCACAAGAGATGCAACATCCTGGAGGGACTGAATAAGCTGTACTTGCATGTAAACACACCTATCAACTCTAATACCATGCCATTCAAACGTCTGGTAAACCTGCAGCCTAGCAACAACATGGGTAGGTGTGGTCTGCAACCTCTAATTAGTATAAAAGTTACAGATCCCTCTAAACAAGTCAGAGGGATTTTGTACAAAAAACATTTAAGATGTTTTAAACAGACGATAGAGCTGTTACATCTTGTTTGAAAACAGGCATAGTAATTAATATCCTCTTTGAACAACACAAATTATTTTTTTACTTGTTAGACCATGTCTGATTCAGTTTGACGCACTTGACTTAATTGATAGTTATCAGACAAATGAGGACTGAATACAGATTTACATGAATCATTTTCTCCATTTGACAATTATGATCTTTCTGTCAGTCTTCACTTCAACTTCAAATCCTATAAAAAAAGGATAAGGTTTGTGGTTTTAATTTGGGATAATTACGCAAAGTGTGAAAGAAATTATAGCCAACACACCTTGTGGTTTTTTTGTAGTTTCTTTGTTTTTCATTGTGTGTTTTTTCCTTTCTCCTCAGGATAATCCAGGTCACGGTTTCGCCCCCAACATCAAGCTGGAGGCGGTGGACCTGATGGAGCCGCGGCTGGTGTGCGTAGCCACCGTGAGGCGCTGCGTGGGTCGCCTTCTTCTGATCCACTTTGATGGCTGGGAAGACGAGTTCGACCAGTGGATAGACCACCAGTCCCCGGATATCTATCCCGTAGGATGGTGTGAGCTGGTGGGCTACCAGCTCCAACCTCCTCCTGGACTCGGTAAAACATCTCTATTAGCTCGCAGAGCTGTGAGGGTTGTCACAAAGCTGGGTTTAGTGTTTTTTTTGTCTTTATTCCCATCTCAGTGCAATAGTAAAGTGACAGAGGTTTCTTTTGTTTTCCAGCACACTTGGCTGAAAACCAGGTGGCACGGTACAAGAAACCCAGGCCCGTTGTTCACAGCAGAAAGAGTACGTGAAATGTGGTTGGATTTCCTCATCTTCCCACTACTGACTTGGAGGCACATTTTACCAAGCAGTGTAGATTAGGTGTGGTTTAGCCAATCTCTGCATCCGAGGCCTTTTGACAGCCTGATCTGGTATTTCAGGCCTGATCAGATCTGACATGAGCATCCATTCACTGTTATTTTATAATAACACTTGGATACTGAATACAGATCAGAATTTCCAGAAGGACCCACTGACGCCGAAAACAGCAGAAAATTACTTTTAGTACCTATCATTTCTGAGTTAAACAATAAGAGCGGTCTTTAATCTTGTAAAGCAAATTGAACTCTACTGTAGTCTAAATAGAAAATACTAAAATCCTAGCTGTGATATAGATTAGAATCCTTGTCACTAAAAAGATCAGATATTTAGTCAGTCTGTTTTTGAAACTGATTGATTCCAAAGTGTCCAGATTTTCCACTGTAGGACTTACATTTCATGTACTTTCATTTATTTATTGCTCCTTCCATAAACTTTTGTTTGGAAGACCTTTTTCATTGATATTTATCACCAACATCTGTTCCAAATATTCCTATTGCCTTGAAATTTTGCTTTATTTTATATACATAAACTGTAGTTGAGACTCCAGAGACATGCGGAATGTTGAAATGCAGGAGCTGGAAGGGACATACAAGAATAATGTTCCACGGTTTCCGTCCTTTTTTGGAAACAAAGACTTTCGAGAAGTCGCATTTCTCCTTCTCCCTCTAAAGCTTGTGTGGGGGGTGGAGCAGGTTCTCTCCGTGGTAGCCTGGCTGTTCCAGGGAAATTCTTCTCCTTTCTCTTGGGTACCTTGCCCTGCTTAATCCACATTTGACAAACCTTTGCGTCTCGCCGTGTCTGTGTCCTCTACCCTTCTAACTGATGCTTAATGGTACCGTGTCTGTTTACGGAGGGTGCAAAAAATCCTACTAAAAATCCACTCCCTTGTACATTTCCAAAATAATCAAATGGCCTTAAATAAATAAAATAAACAAAACAATATAGTTTGCTTGTTACACTAGACTGGAGTGTGTACATTTTGTAGTTCCTGTTAGCTGGTAAGTACAGCAAACAAATATCAATAAACCAACAAAAAAGTTTTTTATTACTTGGATAAAATGTAGAAAAGAATACGGATTAAAAGGACAGACCTGATTGCTGCATAGAAATATTGAAGTCGTTGATAACAACTTTTTTCATAATCAAGCTGCATCGTACATCCGAGATCTGATTGTTCCATATGTTCCTAAAAGAGCACATCGTTCTCAGAATGCAGGTCTACTGGTAGTTCCTAGGATTTCAAAAAGTAGAATGGGAGGCAGATCTTTTAGTTATCAGGCTCCTCTCCTGTGGAACCAGCTCCCAGTTTTAGTCCGTGAGGCAGATACTCTGTCTGTTTTTAAGACTAGGCTTAAAACCTTCCTTTTTGATATTTCGTTTGTATAGTTGTATTGAAATTACTTTTTTTTTTTTTTGTAAAGTGCCTTGAGATGACATTTGTTGTGAATTGGCGCTATATAAATAAAAGTGAATTGAATTGAATATGTGTAGGCTGCAGTAGCTACAATACCTATTTGGAAGTGCTCTGCGCTAAAGACTCAATTGTTTACATACGGGACATTTAAAACGTTCTTTTGCCAGGGAAATTTAATTTAGATTTAAAACCTTTCTAAGGGAGCATTGGCCAAGAGGTAGCAGAGTTCAACAAAGTTACATAAAAATACCATTAAAATATAACAGATTATCGGAAACATTAAAGTAAACTGGAAATAATGTTGTAAAAATGTGATGGTTTAACAATGCTGCAAAGCTCCCTGTCAGAAAAAATCTACTGGCCTTCCCATTAAACTTTTCAAACTGACTCATGGTAGGAAATTGAACAACTAGTAGCTCCTTGGACATGGGAGAGCTATAGCCTCTTATAAATATTCCTAATGGAGCTTTCCATATTTTGTGTGAAAAGAGTTGAAATTTACTAATTTAGGTTAAAAATCATAGATTCACACCTTGGTGCAAAAATAAATCAATCTAGTTGAAAACTGGCTAGTTCCGGTGACCTGCTGTTTTATCGGTTTAACCCTACAAACAAAGAAACCGAAAGCCAACACCTCATAAACACTGTCTGATTCCAACTTTTCCCTGATTAAACATAGCATTTTGTGACAGCGTGTACTTTGACATGGTACCAAGTCAGGTGCAAAGAATCTGTTCAGACACCCAAAAGAGATATAATAAAAGGTTAAGAGACCTCTCTAAATGTGGTTTATTGTAAGTGATCCGGGCATCAGTGCATATTGAAAAGTGCTGAAAGCAAATCCCACCAGTGACAAATTGTTTTTATATATGTGCTATGGTGTTTTTTATGCTGGAATTTCCCCACCAAGAGATGAATTTAAAAAATAGCTTTTCTTTATTTGGCCTTTTTTTTTTTTCCTTTTTTTTTTAGGAAGGAGAAACTTTAGGAAGAGGCTCTCCCAGGAACAACCAAGTGACCCCTCCAATGAGCTGCCAGAAAGTTCTCAAAGTAGTCAACCGGAGATTCCGCCCATCAAAACTGAACCAGAGCAACAAGAGTGTGAGTGACCAGCTTTCTGGTCTTTCACACATTTTAACAAATGGCTGAATGTATTTTTTCTTTAAAGTTATCCCAGTGCAAGTGAAAGTGGAGGAGATGGAGACGCCTATCGAGAGCACACACAGACCTCAGCTAAACTCACTGAGGGCAGTCAAGCAGGAAGGACCTAGACTAGATCAGCCCAGACAAGAGGAGGACGTGTCGCTGAAGGGGAACTTAAGGACAGAAACTACTGTTGAGAGTGAAAAAAAAAAGATCGAATCAGGGTTTGAAGAGTGGGAGCAGCTTGGATGAGATGTTGGAGAGCAACACTGAGCAGGACGCGGCAGCCGAAGACACGGACATATAAGACTTTAAAAGGATCTGTGAGACCTTAGTGTAGAAAAAACTATTAGATGTGACAAATGAACATGAGTGAGTTTTATATCAAACTGAAGTGAGTTTGACGACTGCCTCATTTAAATCAAACATGATGAAAGTTTAGACTGTAATGACAAAAGTTTCTTCTTTTTTTATGCAAATCATTTTTGTATAATATTTCATCTATTCAATAAACCACCTGATTTACTGCTGTGTTTTGTATAAATACCAGATATTTGGGTTTATGAGTCAGAAACACGAGCTGCAATAAACGTAGATAATCCAAACAGGAGTGACAATGTTGAGATTAAGATAGTGTATTTACAACTAGTTAGAAGCTTTTAAAAAGATATCACACCGCAAAGTAAAAATGTGTCTGTTGCCATAGTTAGAAGCTTTTAAAAAGATATTACACCGCAAAGTAAAAATGTGTCTGTTGCCATTTTCCCTGGAGATAGATAAGTGAGAAAGTAGCATTTTGTAACCAGCCCAGTAATTCCATGATCTGGCAGTGCAGCAGTCTGTTTGCAAAAACCAGTATAAGTGGATGGGATCTATTAGCATGCTAGTAGATCCCATCCATTTACATTGGTTTATGTGTAGCAGGTATTGGGCTGGTACAATCACCACTAACAGTTTATATTTATTTCTGGGGATGGTGTGAGGGTCTGAAATATAAATAAGAGAGACTGAGAAGTCACAACAGTTTGGTCTTTGTTATCAACTGCTCCTGAATGACTTTAATTATTGATTCACAATATCATTTTACCACGGTACATTTCTGGATACCTTTAAATTTACTTCAACTCATTTTCTATTACAGTTTATGACTACTTTCCAAGAGCTCACCTCACTTGGTTAACAATGTAATCAAAGAAATACATTGATATAGAATCTAACTTATTCTCTAGTATAACTGTTGTAAAACATGCATTAATTTCTGGTTTACAGCATTAGACCTCGCTTTCTTTTAAATACAAACCAAATCTACTTTGCCACACAACTGCAACAATAAAGTACTCCTTAGAAATGTACAATATGGTTGCGAGCCAACACAAAAATATCAGCAAACCGTACAAAGGGCTACCGTTAGCTTCCTAAGCTACATGCTAGCGGGTATTAGCGCAAAATGCTAATAGTAATACAAGCCGTTTTAACTGATAAAACGATTATTTAGCACATACTTGAAGTGATAAGATACCATCCACTAGAGGGCAGTGGGGTCACAAGGAATGTGATAATATGTATCTATTTAAGTAGAGTGTATGTTGATTAAGGTGTGTGCATAGCTGATGAAACATGAGCAATAAAGAAACTTAACTAAAGAACCCAAGGCTTCTTTTTAATTGAATTAACATTACATGGTAGCAAGTGTTTTTTTGTGTGTGCCATGGATAGTGTGAAGCCACCAGAAGCTGTGAACTGGACTGTGAATGGAGGACGTTCAAACAACGCTTCTTGCTGTATATGCAGGCTGTCGGACTGTACGGCAAACCAGACATACGTAAGATTGCACTGCTGCTTACTGTTACTGGACCACAAGCCATGGAAGTGTTTAATACGTTTGTCTTTGAAGAAGAAGAGGACAACGATAAGTTTGACACAGTAGTAAAAAAGTTTGATGAGCACTGCTCCCCAAAGAAAAATGAGACGTTTGAGAGGTACGTGTTTCGGGCACGTGTGCAACGTCAAAGTGAGGGCTTTGATGTATGTTTGACTGATTTTAAGTTAAAAGCAAGAACGTGTAACTTTGGAGTGTTGCAAGATTCACTGATCCGGGACCAAGTAGTATTTGGAGTGATTGATAAAAAAGTGAGAAAGAGACTATTAAGAGAAACTGACCTCTCTTTAAGTAAAGCTATGGATATTTGCCATGCAAGTGAAATAGCCCTGCAACATGTTAAAACTTTCAGTGATGGGATAAGAGTGCAAGAGCATAATATAGCAGCAGTAACCACCATTTCACACAAGCAGAGACAAGATAAAGATTAAAACGAATCAGTGATATTTAACTGTAAAAGATGTGGCACTCGACATGCCAGAAAACAATGTCCAGCATTTGGCAAAGTGTGTAATAAATGCAAAGGATTAAATCACTTTGCAAAACAATGTTTTTCTAAAAAGAAACTTGAAAAGAGTGGTCCTGTGTGTGGAAGAGGCCTCTCTTAGTGATGGTTTTTTTCGTCGGCATGGTGGAATATGAACAAGACATGTCGCAAAGTGAAGAACAGAGAAGATAAATTAATAAAAAGGATAAATGGACAGTACCTTTACTTTTGAATGGAACTGTTATCACGTTCAAGTTGGACACCGGAGCAAAGGCCAATTTGATAAGTGAGCGGGATATTGGAGCCTTGAAAGTGAAGCCACACATTTATCCAGATTATTGCACACTTAAAGCGTACAATGGACATCCCATCATCACCAAAGGCAAGTGCAAACTTAAAGCAAATGTTAAAGGAAAAGAACATAATTTGAAGTTTGTAATAGTGCCTTAAAATCATGAGTCACTAATAGGTGATGATGCATGTGAAAAACTGGGGTTTGTCCAGAGAGTTTATTGCATCAACAGCAATCCACAAAGCAGCATAGACACTATTTTGAGTCAATACCCAGACATTTTTAAGGGGTTTGGGGCCTTACCTGTCACTTATAAAATACAACTAAAGGAGGATGCAAAACCTGTTTTTCATGCTCCTATGCGAATTCCAGGGGCACTGCGGGACAAACTGAAGCAGGAACTGGAAAGAATGTCTTCATTAGGAGTCATAAGGAAAGTGGAGGAACCCACAGAGTGGGTGAATTCAATGGTTTGTGTTCTGAAGCCTAATGGAGATCTAAGGATCTGTTTGGATCCTAAATATTTGAACAATAACATAAAGAGAGAACATTACCGGCTTCCTACCAGAGAAGAAATAATAAGTGAAATGGCTGGTGCCAAATATTTTACCAAATTGGATGCTTCCCAGGGCTTTTGGCAGATCAAATTAGACGAACAGAGTGCTAAATATTGCACCTTTAATACACCATATGGGTGCTATTTGTTCCAAAGGATGCCATTTGGGATCACGTCAGCTCCTGAAGTGTTCCACAGGACAATGGAGCACATCATTGAAGGGATTGAAGGAGTACGTGTGTATTTCGATGACATCATACTATGAGGAGAAACCTTGGAGCAGCACAATGAGAGACTAAGAAAAGTGCTACAGAGAATCCAAAAAAATGGGCTGAAGCTGAACCAAGCAAAATGCCAGTTTGGGGTAGAAGAAATCCTTTTTCTAGGAGATAAACTTTCTGGGGCAGGTGTCAAGCCAGGTGAAAGTAAAATTAAAGCAATACTGGAGATGCCTTGTCCTGAAGATAAGAAAGGAGTACTCAGGGCACTTGGAATGATTAATTTCGTTGGAAAATTCATTCCAAATATGTCTTCAAAAACTGTGCATCTGAGGCAGTTGCTGCATGAGAAAAAAGTTCAATTGGACTCAACAACATGATGAAGAATGGAAGCAACTAAAACACATTCTTACAACAGAACCAGTTTTGATGTTTTACGATCCAACAAAAAGAACAAAGATTTCCACAGATGCGTCAACTAAAGGGATTGGAGCTGTGTTGTTGCAGGCTGACGGAGAAAGTTGGAGACCAGTCGCCTATGTATCAAGGACAATGACAGCAGCTGAATGTCGCTATGCACAAATTGAGAAGGAGTGTTTGGGACTAGTATATGGATTCGAAAAATTTCGCTGCTATGTCTACGGTCTTCCAAAGTTTGTGGCAGAAACTGACCATAAGCCTCTGATCGCTATAGTGAAGAAAAACCTCAGTGACATGTCAACAAGAATTCAGAGACTGATGATGAAGCTACAAAGCTATGATTTGGACCTCATCTACACTCCAGGAAAACACATAGTGTTAGCTGATGAACTGTCCAGGGCAACCACAAAAAGTGAAAACACCATGGAGGAGGATGTAAATGTTCATGTGAAGATGATAAAAGAATGTCTTCCAATAACAGACAGGAAATCGCAACAGATTGCTAAGGAAACGGCTAAAGATGAAATCCTGAAGAGGGTTATCCGTAAGCTACAGGGAGACTGGCCTAAAGGAGAATCTCAGCAATATTACAACATCAGAGCAGATCTCAGTGTTATCAACGGACTTTTACTCAGAGGGAATAGAATCATAATTCCCCAGTCACTGAGACCCGAGATTCTGAAAAGGATACATGAAGGCCACCTTGGCAGGGAAAAGTGTAAAAGAAGAGCACGGACAGCTGTTTATTGGCCGGGGATTAATGCTGACATTGATGGGATGGTTTCAGGATGTGAGACCTGTCTGAAACATCAGGTGAAACAACCCAGAGAACCTATGGTGCTTACTGACATGCCTGAGGAACCATGGCAAAAAGTGGGAACTGATTTGTTCCACTTGGATGGAAAAACCTATCTTTTGCTGATAGATTATTTTTCAAATTATCCAGAAATGGCAATCCTTTCCAGCATCTCTGCCACCACTGTGATTGCACACATGAAAATTATTTTTGCCAGACATGGAATCCCTCAAATTCTCTTCCGTGACAATGCACCGTGTTACAGCTGTAAAGAGTTTCAAAGCTTTGCTGAAGCATATGATTTTAAACATGTGACTGCCAGCCCTCTTTATCCTCAGTCAAATGGGAAAGCAGAAAAGGGAGTTCACATGATGAAACTGCTTCTCAAGAAAGCAAAAGACAGCAATTCAGATCCAAATCTGGCCTTAAGCTCTAGAGCATCACCCTTAGAACATGGTGTGTCTCCAGCTGAGCTTTTGATAGGAAGAAGATTGAGAACCACTCTCCCTCACACAGCACATCGCAAGAAATCCCAGAACATCCGACTGAAACAAAAACATCTACAGTCAAGGCAGAAAAAGAATTATGACAAGTCAACCAAGAGCCTGGAGCCACTTATAAGGAACGATACAGTGAGGGTTGAAGACTCACGAGTTTGGAGTAAAAAGGCTGATGTTATGGAGGAGGTGGGTCCTAGATCCTATGTGGTGAGGAATGAAGATGGCCAAATACTGAGGAGAAATCGTCGAAGCTTGTTGAAAACAAGAGAGACTTTTGAAAATCAAGTACCTGAGGATACTTTGGAGTTGGCTGCACAACCCACATCGTCAAGAGTGGGATCTGTCTCAGACTGTGCAACAACAGCAGATTTGTCCCAGACTGTTTTAGATGGGATATCATCTGAACCATTACCACCTGTGCTTAGGAGAACGACACGTATCATTAAACCTCCTGATAGACAAAATCTTTAATTAAAACGTTTTCTAAAAAAAAAAAAAAAAATATCAAATAGAAAAAAGGGGATGAAGTGATAAGATACCTTCCACTAGAGGGCAGTGGGGTTACAAGGAATGTGATAATCTGTATCTATTTAAGTAGAAAGTGTATGTTGATTAAGGTGTGTGCACAGCTGATGAAACATGAGCAATAAAGAAACTTAACTAAAGAACCCAAGGCTTCTTTTTAATTGAAGAAACATAATACTATTAATTGCTATTGTATGTGTGACCTCAGGTACACCTCATTTGGGTGGATTTTATGCTTTGGGTGCACTATACAAACTTGAAAAAAAATAAGAGAGACGGAGAAGTCAGAATCTTGGTGTTTGTTGTCAGCTGCTCCTGAACGACAGGAAACAGAAAACCGAGTACCACTAGCCATCTCGCGTCACACTGCCATCTCGTGGAGAAAGTCGGTATTACACTCTTCACATCCACACTGTTATCTCAACTTTTACTCCACTAAAATACAAATTATTACAAACAAAAACTGTGTGACCACACTTAGTGGGCGTCATATATGCTAAGTGATGTGATATCTGCCACATTCATGCATGGCTGCACCTGGATTATTAGAACATACGTTTATTTTAAAACAAGTGACAACAAAGAGCTGTGACACGGGTAGGAGATCCTCGACTTGCGATGAACTGGATTTAAAAGCCAGTTTGAAATGAACAGAATGTCACTAAAAACAGTTATTTTGAAATACAAACTTAGACAAATATGAGATCAAATTAGACTTCAATAAAAAACACCTGCCATTTGCAAAGATGCTTCTTTTTCTTCCATATTTTATTTTTGTTTTCCTAGTTCACACAGAATGTAATGCTGCATTCAGACCAAGGACTTTGTCAGCGTCAGCAACGTCAAGATTATGGCGGAGGCCGTTGGAGAAGCGTCATGGTCTCTGGGGCACTTTGTGAGCTTTGGCTCCGTCAACTTTTCAAGCTTTTCCTGCTTTTCATGCTTCAAAGCTCATAACGCTGTGTCCACACCAAAAGCGTCGAAACGCGCCACATGCCCCCAGCTGGATGCTAGAACATTCGCTCCTTGAAGCGTGTACAACGCGAACTGGACGCGCTTCAAATATTGTATTTTCACGTGCGAACTGGCCTTCAGCGGAGCTGGGGCTACAGTGCAGCTGGCATTGGATTATGGACCGAAATGACAGAGGACAGCGTGTTCGGCCCGGGCTTCAGCGGAGCTAGCCTGGGGCTACAGTGCAGCTGGCAGTGGATTATGGACCGATCTGACGGAGGACAGAGTGGATTACGTGTTCGGCCTGGCCTCCGGTAGAGCTGGGACCGCTTTACTGGGGGTCTGGTGAGCTACAGATACAGTCTAGCTACCACGGAGGGATCCATAAACAGCAGCGAGCCTCTCATAAACACCGGCTCCTTGCCGCCTGGAGAACGTGACCTGCTCGCCCAGTTTGTGCTGTGAAGGTCCAAGCTTTGCCTGCCGAAACACCAACTACATTTCTGAGCAGCTGTCCATCTGTCTGCGGTTCGTAAAAGTTTATAATATTTGAGCAGCGTGGGACGTGGTGCGGGAGCTGCTACCAGGAAACCAGGTGAGGAGGCTGTTTCAAGGCTCACTTCTAGGCCGAGAGGTGCTTTTACAGCAACAACGGCTCTTTTAAGAGCCACCCACAAACCTCTTAAGAGCATTCCTGTCTAAATAGTTTATTTTTTTTATTTCTGTCTCTGTATAGAAAACTGCTTGTGTCATGTAGCTCGGGGTGATTAGCCACGATGTTTATCAGTATTTCCTCAATGTCCTGCTGAGGCTGTGACTCCATGACAGTCACAGAATCACTGAAACTCTGTCTCCTGATTGGTTGACGCACCGCGATTTGACGCTGGATTTCAGATTTTTCCAACTCGAGCAGAATTTTTCACGCGCCGCAAACGCCTCATTCGCACAAATCCTCCGCGCAGATCGGGCAGAAAAGCATTTTTCGCGACGCAAATCTGCTTCTGAATTTAAGCGGGAACCCCTGCCGCGCGTCATCGCGCTCCTCCATTGACATAACATGTACACCTGACTCGCCACTCGCTTAATTCGCTTTTGGTGTGTACGTGGCGTAAAGCAAGCAGCGCAGAAGTTCAGCTAGTTGAACTTTTGACGCTGCTGACGGCCCTGAAGCGGCGCGTTAACCAATCAGAGCTCATAATTGTAGCGATGTCACTACATGTATTTTGAATGTAGCGAGAGCAGGAAAAACCTACATTTTAAGTCTAGATAATGCAGATTTTAAAAAATCATACATAACACTTACCAGACTTTGCAAGCTTCAACATAGAAGCGTCAAACTAGATGCTTTGTGAGCTTTGCCTGACGCTGATAAAGCCTGCGGTCTGAATGCACACAGGTAAACAGGTAGCAAGAAACTTTGTTTACCGTATGTGAATGACTTAACGGAAATAACCAATTCACACTGGAAAAGGACAGGAAAAAAAGAAAAAACAGAAGAGAAAAAACAAGGAAGAAAAATAGAAGATATAAAAATAAAAAAAGGGTTGCGCGCATGTCGAGGAATATAAATTTACGGTATTATTTATCTATAAATCTTAAAAATGGCTGCCAAATCTTATCAAAAAGTGGCTAATTATTCTTCTTCTGGAATCTGATTTACTCCACTTTAGCTATTACAACCAGTTCACTCAGCCACCTCTTGAAACACGGGGCAGATGGACATTTCCACTCCAACAAAATCAATCTTTTTGCGGGGAGCATGCCAATCATGAGGAGTTGCTTCTGGGGAGAGGAGAAAGTTTTAGTAAAATCAGAGACTCCCAAGTATAGTCAAAGCGCCATCTAGAGGTACATTTTTACCAAATTGATTTGAAAACCAGGTATATATTTGAGACCAAAAAGAATTCAGAGCTGGACAATGCCAAAACATATGTGCAAGTGATCCTTTAGCAGCACCACACCTATCACATGAGGGAGAAACAGATTTTTAAATTCGACTTAAAGGCCCAGGCCCCTGCTGGAAGTATGTTTTTGAAAGTGAACTTTGGATATCCATGGGGGTTTCCCAGCCCAGATAAATGAATGAATCACTGAATCAACCTGTTAAAAAAAATTGAAGGGGCAAATGGATAGGAAGGTTTTGAAAAAGATATGGGAAACGTGGCAGTGACACCATTTTAATTGCGTTTACACGACCAATCAATGACAATGGAAGCAGCTTCCAGTTTCTGATATCTATTTTGAGTCTTTCTAAAAAGTTCAATTTGAAAATAAGTTTAGGATTTTGGGGGATTTTGAGGCCAAGATAAGTGAAGAATGTAGATACCAAAGATGCTTTTAATAAAATATCTCACATTACACTTTACTGATTTTAGTAAACAGAGACAATTTAAGAGTAATCTTAGAATTCTTGGAATTGTGGAAAAATTAATAACGCCAGTAAATGAGACCTTTCATTAGTTGAGCTACCGGTTCAGGCAGCTAGCCTGTGTTTAATAGACATACTGATCTGAGTTTTAGAATAGTTAATGCCAGATTCCTCCTAGCTACTTCCTCACCTCCCAGCAACGCCCCTACATTTTGATTATCTCTCTCCACAGCCCTCCCTCCACCGCTCCCCACGCACAAAAGCAGAACTTCAGCTACAGCTATTAACTGTGGAAATTCATAAATATACCTAGTTATTTTTTCCAAATTGCGCAATGCTTTCTCGGAAATTAAAAATCCTGGTACACCGAAGAAGATGCTACAGTAGGCCTACTGTAATGACAGTCACAGCATCAGCATGATGGAGGAAATGACTGATAAACACCGTGGCTAATCACCCCGAGGCACATGACACCAGCTGTTTTCTATACAGAGATGGGCAAAAAACCCCAAAAAACATAAAGAGGTTAAACTCTTAAGACAGGAAAGCTCTTAAGATGTTTGAGGGTGGCTCTTAAAAGATCAGTTTTGGCTGCAAAGGCCCTGCACCCTCCGCCGAGAAGTGAATCATGAACAGCTTCCTCCCCCGGAAAGCCTCTCTGAAGAAGTAAACATAAACCGGGCCTGGCAATAGCTCCACCACAGTACATCCTGCGCCGCTCACATATATTATACACTTTTACTAACCACAGGAATGTCTGAGGCTCTTAAAGGGACATGCAGCTAATTTAAAGGCATTAAGTTCAGACATGTCATGAGTGCAATATTTCAAATAGGTATATCTCATTTATTGAATTTACAGATCAATTTACAGTAATATAGCTGTACTGTACCACAGAAGTGCTCTGTCTGCCTGAGAAGAACGTGCCACATCCCCTTACAAGAGAAGGGAATCAATGTTTTGCAGGTTGGGTTGGAGAGTGTTCCACAGCTTGTGGGCTGAGCGGCTAAAATTATTTAAACAAATATTATTGAAGTCATGGGAAGCCAGAGCAGTTGATGAAGAACTAGGGTGGTGTTGTGCTGTGGGAGTAGGGATTTTTTGTGATCAGGCAGGTGGCTGAGTTTTGAACCAACTGGATTTTTTGAAGCTATTTCTGGGGAAGATCATAGAAAAGAGAAGTGTATCAGTCGAGGCGAAATGTGACGTCAGGTGTGGTTGAAGCAGGGAAATATCTAAAACATGCAGGGCACTGTGCCTTGAGGAGCAGGGTTGATAACCAATGCCTTGGGCAGTTGGTGTTGGTTTTGCTTTAGTTTTCACACCATGGAGGTTGAGATGATTTCCAAACACTTAAAATACTTATTTATGCAAGAGGAATCTATTCACCTTATTCTCTACCCCATTCACCTGAAGAAAAGTCTGCTCACTTTATCTGACATTTCATTAAAAATGCAGTTAAAACAATAATAATAGTATGATCCACTTTTTAAAACTGACTTCTTAACTTTGAACCAAAAAAGGACAAAAACATTACTTCATTACTGCTGACTGAAATCAACATTGTTGCTAAGCCAAAAAAAGACAACTAATCAATTTTAGATGTTTTTCAAAATTTGCTTTTTTATTACTTAAATTAGATTGCTTGAGATCTTAAACCTTTCAGCGATTGCTCATGGGTTTTGCTCCTTTTCACAACTGTTTTGTGGTCCTGTACTATCTCTAATGGTCATTTTTAATGAACACATTCTGGATTTCATTCAACAAAATTTCAAGAGAATAGCGTTACTATCAGACAAAGCATTTACATTAGCATAGTAACATTCTTTTCATCATATTCCCATTCAATTAATAATCCCTGAAAGGTGTGCAGGTAATTACAACTTCATTAAACTCTGCCAGAGTATAGTAGTAGAAAACGTTTTTTAATTGTTTAAAAGTTTCTTTAAATGTGTACATTACATTGATAGCAATAATAAGAAAGCAGATATTACAGTTTGCAACCACTTAGAATGCTCAGCAAAATGTTTCCATGGGCTAGTTTAATGAAGTTCTTTGGTGAAAATTTTAGCATGGCCTTATTAATGTTGGATTGATTTTAAGTCCCTTTCTTATCTGCTATGAGGAATGGTAGTTAGTTTTTCTGTTCTTCTCTCTAGTAACAACCAATCGCCGTAACCTCTTGCCGTGCTTTTGGGTGCCTGTAGGTTTAGATTGAATGCTCTCTCCACCGGGACAGACCTTGAACACATGGACATCCTTGACCTTTTGACCCTTCACCTCAGGTGGATTAGCACAGGTGGCTCTCACCCTGAGGTTAACCTTCTCAATCCACCTGAATGAACGATGACGAGAAAACATACAAGTACTTAATAGAAATGCTGTACTGTTTGCTAAAGAGATATTTTGAAGTCAAAGTAGCTTCTTACCTGCGTAGTGGCAGTAGAGGACAGTCGCACATCAGAGGGTTGTCAGCAAGGTTGATTACTTCCAGGGAGGTGAGTTGGTTGAAATCAGGCACTTCCTCTAATTTATTGCCCTCCAGGAACAGGCTTCTTAATCCCGGACCCACACCAGCTAGGGAGTCCTCAGCCATCTGCCATTTGAAAAACCTAATCAGAAAACACTTTTATACTTTTGGTTAAGCTCTTTAGGGATTAAACTCACTTTCTCTAAACCCATTGAATCCAGATACAGGTCCTTCAGAGATCCCCCTAGAGGCTTAAAAGCATTTGGACCTACCCAATGGATCAAATTACCAGACAGCCTCAGGTCCTTGATGTTCCTTGCCTCGCTCAGTGCATCAGTTGGCACCACTTTCAGCTTGTTTCTCTCCAGGTGGAGCGTTTCTAGGCCACTGGCCTGATCCAGAGCTCTGGGTGAAATGTTTCCAATGGTGTTCCCGGCGAGGTGAAGAGCTCTGAGACCCATAGCTCCAGTCAGGATACCAGCCTCCAGCTTGGTGATGGCATTGTTCTCCAAGTGAAGCGCTAGTAGACTAGGAACCAGCTTAAAGGCTCCTTTGGGGAAAGCAGACAGACGGTTCTTTTCCAGGTGGAGATAGGTCAGCTGTGGTAGACCTGTGGATACTGATGATTAACAAAACACGCAATTCTGAGAGAAAAAAGCTGTAAACGGGATTTTTTATATATATAAATATATATAAAACACCTTTAAAGGCTTCAGGGCTGAGTGAGGTGAGGTCATTCTCAGACAGGTAGAGGTATATCAGACCCTTCATACCGCTGAAAGCCCCACCCTCCACATCCACGATCTTACAGCGCTGTAGATGCAGTGACACCACCTGGGCCACACCAGGGAAACTGTTGGTGGGGATGTAGTGGAAGTTATTGCCTCTCAGATCAAGAAGATGTGTCTCAGGGGAGAATCCTCGAGGAACCTTGGTGTGCCCGCGATTTTCACATGAAGAGTGCCGTGTCTCTGCCTGTTGATGAAGGATCATTGAAATGTTGTAGGTAAACACACAGCTACTAGTTAATTCTTTCCATAATCTGATTTTTGTTGTTCTGGTGTTAGGTAGGCTACTGGTTTATAGAAACTGTCAAGCAAGGTGAAAGAGGAGTGAGGATTTGGACTTATTTTGAAGTCCCAGGAACTGAGACACAAATAGTCATGGTGTTGGGGATGAATTCCTCTGTAAATGAAACTATTCTAGAGTCAAATGTGAAGCCGTTTGTCTGACTGTTAAACCTTGGTGTAAACTTAATCATGATCCAATGATCCAAGAGACACCTTAAGTTCATCAACTAAATCTCATCAATGCAACTGAAAGAGCTGAAATAGAAACAATTGAACATCTTTTCAGTTGTAAAGACGAATGCCATGATAACGGAACACACCCCAGAGAACTGATGCACCATATTACGAGAACTAAGTGAGACAAAGGGTGATTGCTTCAAATTATTGCTGATGATTCGTGCTTCTACAAGGTGCAGATGATCTAGCATAAAACAGTCATAAAACATTTGAAACATAAGATTGTACATTCTTTGAATGCTTGACCCGTGTTTTAGCTGACCCATTGTCTTCCTCTTATTCGGGGTTGGTTGCAGGGGCAGCAGCCTAAGCAGAGACACCCAGATTTCCCGTTTCCCAGTAACTCGTGCCAACTCCTTGGTGGAATCCCAAGGTATTCTCAGACCAGCCAAGAAACGTAGTCCCTTAAGCAGGTTCTGGGTATTCCTCTGGGTCTCCACCAAGTGATATGTGCCTAGAACTATGACTTCAGAATCTACGGTTTCTATTTTATTGCATATTTGTTCATTCATTGTGTCCTTTATTGTTGATAGTTAGTTATTAATTTGTCCGAAATGGTAGTGTGTATACTAGCTTGGTTGATTCAAATGTTTGCCTTGTTCTTATTCATCTTTTGTAAATAAATTCTTGTATTTTGGAGGGTCGTTGATTGTCAAGTTTACATAGCCGGAAAAGGGTCGAGTTTTAGATGGCCTTGGTATAAGATTTGAAGGTGCTGATTATCATCCCAGCTGCTGAACACTATTCTGCAAACTGCTTCAGCAAAAGTTGTAAATCGTGTCCTAGACCACATTATCTGCAAAAAGCAGATACTCATCCTTAGACCAAATACAAGGATCACGTCATCACTTTGGCTGTGCCTAGAAATCCTGTAAATTTAATTCCGGTTATTGAACTCAGCCAGGAGGTATATGTTTTCATCCCCATATTTTTTTCCCCGGTGCTAGCAAAATAACTCAAAGGGTTATGGACTGACTTCAATTAAATTTTCAGGAAATCTCTGCAATGCGACATTTCCTGAAATGTCCGCAGTGAACCCAGCAACAGGTGTTAGATTTTTGGGGGGATGGGGGCGTAGGACTATGCTCTGAGTGCTTTTCTAGTTTACATTATGCCAATTCACAACACGTGTCAGCGCAATGTACTTTACAAGTTATTTCAGTGCATTACAATTCTTATGGAAATCTTTATTGCAAGTTATTCATTACTCAGTTTTTAGATAAAGATATTGCTTATTTATTCTGAGTTATTGCTGATTTATTATTTGTTATGCTGATGCATTTATAAGTATGATTCTGTTACTCAGTGTCTCGATAAAATATTGCTTAGCTGTTCTGATTTGATACATGTACTGCGAGAAGCTAGTTATCTCATATCACAATCGTTTCCGCCACACCATGAGTTTAACATTTTTCTATCTAGGAAAGCCCAGCAGATTGCATTGAGTCATTGACTTGCAGCATTCACTTGTGCAAAAACATAGCAACAGGCAGTTGGCTGCATTGTGTCGTTGACTTTACAACAATCCCTGATGCTGAGCATTGTTGTAGCAAAGTGGAGCATCTTCACAGCTGATGCTGAAACGTCAGACCAGCAGAGAAAAACATTGTGTATAAACACAGTTAAGACTTGACATAACAGCTCATAATGTGATTGGAGAGTAGAAGACAAAAGCAGCATCATAAAGAAAAGTGACTAGTCTGTCCTCCGGTAGTCTAAACCTACAGCAGCATGGATACAGAAAAAGCTCAGAATTACCCAGCTTGTTAGAATGAGACATATCTGAGGAACATAAATATTTGAACACCCCGCAATTTTGCAAGTTCTCACATTTAGAAATTATGGAACGAGAGCATAAAAAAAATCTGGAAATCACATTGTATGATGTACTGCTGATGTATTGTATGTACTGCTGCAGATAAGTATTTGAATATCTGAGAAACCCAGTGTTAATATTTGGTACACAAGCCTTTGTTTGTAATTAAAGAGGTCAAATGTTTCCTGTTGTTCCTGACCAGGTTTGCAAATACTGTGACAGGGACTTTGGCCCACTCCTCCACACAGATCTTCCCTAGATCTGTCAGGTTTCAGGGATCTTGCTGAACTACATGGAGTTTTACATCTCTCCAAAGATTTTCCATTGAAATTTGGTCTGGAGACCCTGCCTGTGTACTTCGGTTTATTGTCATGGTGGAAGACCCAGCCATGACCCGTCTTCAATCCTCTGGGTGAAGGAAGGAGATGCTGTGCAGTCATCCTGTCCCCATTTGCACCTGAAAAGCATGATTTTTTTTCCACACCCTTGCTTCACAGTACGTATGGTGTTCTTGGGATGCAACTTATCCTTCTTTTTCCTCCAAACATGACGAGTGAAGTTTAGACCAAAAAATTTGACATTTGACCAAGTAACTTTCTCCCATGCCTCCTCTGGATCATCCAGTTGGTCAATGGCAAACTTCAGACGGGCCTGGACAGGTGATGACTTGAGCAAGGGAACCTTCTGTGCAATGCATGTTTTTAAACCATGATGGTGTAGTGTTCTACAGACAGTCACCTTTGAAACTTTGGTCCCAAATCTCTTCATGTCATTGACCAGCTCCTTCTGCATAGTTCTGTGCTGATAATTGACCCTTATTATCATCAATAATGCCCCAAGTGGTGTGATCTTGCATGGGGCCTTAGTCATTGGGAAACTGACAGTCATCATTAGCCTCTTCCATTCTGACTGGTTAGCATGCATGACTCTCACCCAGGACTTGTAGGATTGAATGCCACCTGGGCCCCTGTGCGCCTTGCCACATTTGGCGCTGCTGGGAGGGTCCATGTGATACTGGTAATAAGTCCATGGATTCGTAATTGGTGGCACCCTGCACAGAGCACGAGGAGGGGGGATCAAATCCCGCCCGGGCTCTCATTGTGCGCCTTAACACATAACAATTGCTCCCACAGTAAATCTGTTTTCACCAAGCTGCTTGGCAATTGCCCTTTAGTCATTTCAATCCTTGTGGAGGTCTACCGTTTTATCTCTGGTGTCTTTTGACAGCTCTTTGGTCTTGCCCGTGGTATTAGTTGAGGACTGACAGGAGTCTTTAATGAGCTCAGACAAGTGCTACCAATTTAGATTAATAAGTGTAGTGGAGGTGGACTTTTTAAAAGCAGAGTAAAACGTAATTTACAGCCAGAATTCTTGCTGATTACAAGGTGTTAAAATATGTCAATATAATAAATAATAATAATAATAAAATATAAAGAAATTCTTTGAAAATCATACAATCTGATTTCCTGATTTAAAAAAATGCTATCTCTCACAGTGGAAATGTGAATTTCAGAACCCTCTATAATTTCTAAGTGTGAGAACTTGCAAAATCGCATGCCGTTCAGATACTGTTCCTCACTGTAAGAGGTAGAGACATTGAGTAAAGGTTGTCAGGACTGCATTCCCCCCTCCAACGGGCAGGCTGTCAGCTACTACTCCTTTCCCACTCCACCATTCATTCAACAACAGGCTCAAATCAATCTGGTAACTATAAGCTTTATAAGAAAGGAAAAGTTTAAGCCTTAATCATATCTCAATAACATATCTGCTGTAGAATGGCTTTTGATTACTAGGGGCTTTATATGCAAGAAACCATAAGGAAGTTGTTTTCAGTGGCTTCACTGTACTCTCCCACACCCAAGTTTTTGCCTCAGTGATCACACGAGCCACATCATTTTGCTTGGCCTGATGGTACCATCACCTGCTTCTAGGGCCCCACAGGCCTAAAAGACCCTATTGGATTCCTTCTTCAGCTTACTATCGTCCCTAACAATCAGTGTCCACCAGCTGGTTCTAGGGTTGCCCTGGAAAAAGCATCGACTGTAAAAAAGAATAGACAGCGCCTCGTCACTCCTCCCCGTTTACCAGAATGACACACTTTCAAGGGGGAATTCATGGCGGATTCACAGACTCCTCCTCCCCAGCTCTGACGAAGCATGTTCCTAAAAAGGGCATAGGGGCAGGATCTTCACCCACATTAATTATGCAAGATTTAAAAGAATTATCTGTCGAAAACCAGCCTGGTGCCCAGGCTTTTTATGAGCCCAGCGTTATCTCAGGCTCTGCCATACGTTCCCAGCAGACCCTCACAGCATGCTTGGGTCTGCCAGATCTGACTGGCATCCTCACCCCACTATCAGGACCAAATTACCACCAGGTAATGGTCAGTGGACAGCTCTGTAACTACCAAAGTGTCCAAAACATGCAGCCGTAGATCAGATCAATTGACAATGATGTTGATTATTGAGCTGCGGCCCAAAGTGTTCTGGTGTTGAAAGCATATGGACAACCTTATGATGTTCATTATGGACATGATGAGCACAGAAGTCCTATAACAAAACACCACTCAGGTTCAGATGGCGGGGTGCATTCCTCCCAACCACCTGTCTCCAGTGTTTAAGTCTCCCAGCAAGAAATGAGAGTCCCTTGAAAGAACATTCTCTAGCAGCCAAAAAGGCCAGGTAATCTGATATGCCATTTTGCAGATAAGCGTAAAGAGCAGTCAGGACCCGTCAATCCCATCCTTAATTGGAGGGAGGCTAACCTCTCATTTAGCGGGGTAAACCCTAAATTACAGGCACCAAGATGGGGTGGTAACAAGTTTGCCCACCCCTGCTTGGCACCTCATTGTGGGGACAACACCCGAATGGAAAAGTGTCTAATCTGTCTAGAGGAGACTAGTTCCAAAGCTATAGCCATGCATCGAGGTGAGTCCAACTTTGTCGAACCAGAACCTCTCATACTTGCACACCAGCTCAAGCTCCCTTTCCAACAAAGAGGTGACATTCTATGTATCAAGGGTCAACTTCTGTAGCCAAAAAATTGGACCATAAATGTCCCCTCCTTTGGCCACTGCCGATGTCACATTACATCCAACCCCTTTGGCTATTCCTTGTGGCCAAAGGAGTTGAGCACATGGATGCCCATGTGAAGGGGACCTATGGCTACATGACCAGCAGGCAGTCGCCAACAAGCCACACCTGTAGAGGCGGGGCCTGGAACCGTCGTCTACGCAGGAGAACAATAAGTCAATTTATGTTGCCGGTCATAAGGGGTCTTTGGGTTGTGCTTCATTTGGTCCCTCACCTTTGACCCATTTTTCTGGGTGACCCTATTAGGGGCAAAAAGCACCTAGCAATTTAGGTCCAAGGATCACCGGGAGACTAAATCATTTCCACCCCAATAAGGTGACAGCACAGGGAGGCATTTTAGCTGGCTCTGTTTTTGAGATCAAACATGCTGAAGTAAAGGAGAGGGCAAGACAACTTTGTACAATCCACAAGCAAAATAAAACAGGAAATCCCTTTATAAATCCAAACATTCTCATTAAATAACCCACTCACCTCACAGACACAGTTGGCAGGACATTTAATCTTGTTTTCAGGCTCTTGGGTAGGTGGTGGAGTTATCCTGGTTGCTTCCTCAAACTCTGCCTTCAGCATGGCTTCTTGGCTCTGGCAGCGCAGCTCCTTGGGGTAGACAGCCTCCAAGCTCTCACCGGAGAGATGGGCTGGTCCTCCACACGTTCCCAGCAGCTTCACCTTGCGACGGATTGCCCACTCTCTGCAGGGTGGTACAAACTCAAAAGGTGGTGAAACCATATTTGTGATGCTGAAAAACTTGTCAGTGAGTTGTCCACAGTGGTTTGTTTTACCTGAGTGGACGTAGGTAGCAGTTGCAGTTGATTGGGTTCCCTGCCAGGTTGAGACGTGCCAGCTTAGGTGAACCTTCAGAAAAAGGCTGAAGGACACGCAACTGGTTATGGCTGATGTCCAGGTGCACAAGGTTGGGAGATTTAGATACAGCTGTGTTGACTAGATCCTGCAGGGACATGTGGTCCAGGAACAAGTGGGTCAGCTTTGCCATGGACACTGCATCCTCTCCCAGATATGTCATGGGGTTATAGCTAAGGTCCAGACGAGTCACCTCAGGCAGTCTGGACATATTAAGGAAGAGGTGTGGAGACAAAATGAGGGGGGAAGGGGGGGATTAGACTTTAAACATATGTGTTACTCCACTAGAAAAATCTGCTGCCTGGTGTCTTGTCAAGCTCACTGCCCACTTAAAGCAGAGGTCTTTCACTAATGTCTTCACATATCCCCAAATATCCTTACCTTTTCATGGTTTCAGTTGGGAAGAACTGCAGCTCATTGTGGTCTAAGCTGAGCCGGTTGAGGGTAAACAAGCCAGCGAAAGCCTCAGTGTCGAGGTAATTCAAAGAATTGTGACTTAGACGAAGCATCTTGATGTTCTGCAAGCCCTTAAAAGACAAAGGTTTGCTTGTGTTAACAGTTCTGACAACAAGAGGCAATTGGACCATTCTCTGATTGGTATGTGTGGCAGTTTTGTCTACCTGGAAGACTAAGTTGGGCATGTAGACCAGCTGATTGTGGGTGATAGAGAGGAGGTTGAGAAAGCCTAGCTGAGAGAAAGCTCCAGGCTGGATCTCTTCTACACGGTTACGGTCAATGAAAAGCTGTTTCAAGGACGAAAGCCCATCAAAAGACTCCTGGACCCGAGAAAAAACAAAAAGCATAGTTTTACCCACCTGACTGTAAATATAGTTAACATTATTTATAGTGATAGGTTGTTTTTCTCTGCCATAGAAAGTATGTGTGTCTATCTTTTACAGTGTCTTTTTCCTGGATGAAGACATGGATGTAGCTATTGCTGTTGTTACCTGTGTGTAATGTTTTAGGTAATCTTCCACATAGAAAGCACTGCTCGCACAGCAGTTTAGTTTCAACTGTTCCTCTTTTTTAGATGGTACATTTGACTGAGCTTTCACTCCCTGAACCTTATGCACCAAATTTTATTTCTTATAGAAACTTCTCATTGCCCAGAACTTGTTAAGCTCTCTTTCCTGTATGAATAAGGCATCTTTTCCCACCTACAGACTCAAGATGAGAGATTGCTGCAATGTCAGTAACTCGGAATTACAGTCGTGGCCAAAAGTTTTGAGAATGACACAAATATTATTTTTCACAAAGTTTGCTGCTAAACTGCTTTCAGATCTTTGCTTCAGTTTTTTTTTTGTGATGTACTGAGATCATTATGTCAGGCTGACTTGGTTAGAATGGCAGACTTAACATGTTAAAAGGAGGGTGACCTGCAAAGAAATGCGTGCAGCCATAATTGCGTTTAATAAAAATGGCTTCAAAGGCAAGGATATTGTGGCTACAAAGACTGCACCTAAATCAACAATTTATAGGATTATCACGAACTTTAAGGAAAGAGGTTTAATTCTTGTTAAGAAGGCTTCAGGGCGTCCAAGAAAGTCCAGCAAGTGCCAGGATCATCTCCTAAAAGTATTCAGCTGCAGGATCGGAGTGGCACCAGTGCAGAGCTTGCTCAGGAATGGCAGCAGGCAGGTGTAAGCGCATCAGCATACACAGTGAGGCGAAGACTTTTGGAAGATGGCCTGGTGTCAAGAAGGCAGCAAAGAAGCAACTTCTCTCCAAAAAAATATCAGGGACAGATTGATCTTCAGAAAATATGGTGAATGGACTGCTGAGAACTGGGGCAAAGTCAAATTCTCAAATGAAGCCTTTTTCCGATTGTTTGCGGCATCTGGAAAAAGGCTCTGGGACCAAAACCTTGAAATTTTAGGTCCATTGCCTGGAAACTCCCCAGTTCTTAATCCCATTGAGAACTTGTGGTCAATCCTCAAGAGGAGGATGGACAAAAACCCCCACTAATTCTGACAAACTCCAAGAAGTGATTATGAAAGAATGGGTCGCTATCAGTCAGGATTTGGCCCAGAAGTTGATTTAGAGCATGCCCAGTCAAATTGCAGAGATCCTGAAAAAGAAGGGCCAACAATGCAAATACTGACTCTTTGCATAAATGTCATGTAATTGTCGATAAAAGCCTTTGAAAAGTGCTTGTAATTATTTTGCAGTACATCACAAAAACAACTTAAACAAAGATGTAAAAGCAGTTTAGCAGCAAACTTTGTGAAAACTAATATTTGTGTCATTCTCAAAACTTTTGGCCACGACTGTAGATCTAAATCTGACTGTCAGCTGGATCAATAGAAGAGATTCAAGAGAATTCAGAAATTACTTGGATTTTTGAAGTTGGTTATAAATTGGACTTGCTTTTCCTTTAGAGTGCTGTGAGATAACATTTTTTGAAAAAAAATATGCTATGGAGAAAACTTGAGATAATTTGAGATTGTGTTTGCTGAGAAATCTATATCTGTGACTTTCAGTTCACCTGGTAGAGGATCTCTATGTTGTTGTTGGCCAGGTTAAGGAAGACTAGGCGACCGAGGCCTCGGAAAGCCCCCTCCTTAACTCTGTGAATGTTACACCGCTGCAGTGAAAGGTGAGTCAGGTAAGGAGTGTGTTTAAAAGCCCCTGGGGGAAGTTCTTGGATGTCATTGCCTCTAAGATCCAATTTCACCGTTATCTAGAAAGAAATACAACTATAGTGTCAAATTATGACAAACCGTAGTCTAGAAATCTTAATCATTGTTTGTGTGCAGGAACCTCATCAACAGTAGAAGGAATTTGGGTCAGGTTTTTGTTCACACAGGACACTCTTAGCTGGATCTGGTCACAAATGCATTGCTGTGGACATGTTGCTGTGTGACTTTCAGGGATGCAAACACACAGCAAGATGAGCAGCAGAGCCCACAAAGAGTTTGGCAAATCCAGAAGGGGCATCTGAAATTAAACAGCATTTACATTAGAATTACCTCAGTATATAGTAATTAATCACTTTAAGCAGTCAATACCATGAAATAGCAGGACAGCGTATAAATAGGTTTAATAGCAAGTGGCACAAAAAAGGTATGAGGCAAGGGTGCCTTAACTTGATGATGATCTACACTTATTCACTTTTGAGTACAATGTTGGGCACCAATAACACTGTGGAAATTCACAACTTTGGCATTAATTACCCCTTTTTCAGTACTCTCTACCTTTTTGCTTCTAGAGATGGTCTAGAAGCGGAGTACAGAGAGTTGGTGGACTGCTTTGTGGCATGGTGAGGAAACAATCTTATTTTGAATGCAAACAAAACATACAAGATGATTGTTGATTTCAAGAGAAAAAGGGTTTGGTCAAAACACTTGCTATCATGGGAGAAGACAGGGAGGTGTGGGCCGAGTATAAATACCTTGGTGTTGCTCTGCACAATAGACTGGACTGGAGAACCAATAGTAATGCAGTCTAAAAGAAGGGACAAAGCAGACTGGACTTCCTGAGAAAAAATAAGGTCCTTCAAGGTTTGCAGCAAGATGCTTCAGGTCTTCTACAAGTCTGTTGTGGAGAAAAAAAAATGTTTAAACTGGTTGGAATGTATGACTGAATTGAAATGACTTTTCTTATAGTGCTTTGAGATGACATCTCTTTTGAATCAGCGCTATATAAACTAAAAAAGCCCTCAGAGAGCGCAAACCTCTATCAGGGCAACTTATCCCCCTGTTGCAATTAATTTGTTCTGCAAATGATCCAATCATACCAGGGTGGCTGCGTGAGCTTAGCAGTCTGTGAGTTCTCTGAGGTGGGAGAGAAGTCCAAGATAGCACTGCTGGTTGCAGGGTGGATCTGCACGTCATGTCAGATCAACCCCAAAATGTAATCTGTTGTACCTGGTCTTATTGTGAATGTTTCCTGAAAATGTTATTGAAATTCTTCAATAACTTTTTGAGTTATCTTGCTAACACAGACACCTAACCATAGCTCAGGTAGCCGGAGTTTGTCCCGTAATTGGTTGGTTTCCTGGTTGACAATTCGAACCCCCATTCTGTCCGTCTCAGTTTTATCCTTAGCCAAGACACTTCCCCTGCCTTACCTGCTGGTGGTGGTCAGAGGGCCAGTTGGCACCTGTGTGTATGGCAGCCTCGCTTCTGTCAGCATGCCAGGGCAGCTGTGGCTACGATGTACAGTGGGGCAAAAAAGTATTTAGTCAGCCACCGATTGTGCAAGTTCTCCCACTTAAAATGATGACAGAGGTCAGTAATTTTCATCATAGGTACACTTCAACTGTGAGAGACAGGATGTGGAAAGAAAATCCAGGAATTCACATTGTAGGATTTTTAAAGAATTTATTTGTAAATTATGGTGGAAAATAAGTATTTGGTCAATAAGAAAAATTCAACTCAATACTTTGTAATATAACCTTTGTTGGCAATAACAAAGGTCAAACGATTACTATAGGTCTTTACCAGGTTTGCACACACAGTAGCTGGTATTTTGGCCCATTCCTCCATGCAGATCTTCTCGAGAGCAGTGATGTTTTGGGGCTGTCGCCGAGCAACACAGACTTTCAACTCCCTCCACAGATTTTCTATGGGGTTGAGGTCTGGAGACTGGCTAGGCCACTCCAGGACTTTCAAATGCTTCTTACGGAGCCACTCCTTCGTTGCCCGGGCGATGTGTTTGGGATCATTGTCATGTTGGAAGACCCAGCCATGTTTCATCTTCAAAGCTCTCACTGACGGAAGAAGGTTTTGGCTCAAAATCTCACGATACAGGGCCCCATTCATTCTTTCCTTAACACGGATCAGTCGTCCTGTCCCCTTAGCAGAAAAAACAGCCCCAAAGCATGATGTTTCCACCCCCATGCTTCACAGTAGGTATGGAGCCCCAGATCGAGGGAGATTATCAGTGGTCTTGTATGTCTTCCATTTTCTGATAATTGCTCCCACAGTCAATTTTTTCACACCAAGCTGCTTGCCTATTGTAGATTCACTCTTCCCAGTCAGGTGCAGGTCTACAAATCTTTTCCTGGTGTCCCTCGAAAGCTCTTTGGTCTTGGCCATAGTGGAGTTTGGAGTCTGACTGGTTGAGGCTGTGGACAGGTGTCTTTTATACAGATAACGAGTTCAAACAGGTGCCATTAATATAGGTAACGGGTGGAGGACAGAAGAGCTTCTTAAAGAAGAAGTTACAGGTCTGTGAGAGCCAGAGATCTTCCTTGTTTGAAGTGACCAAATACTTATTTTCCACCATAATTTACAAATACATTCTTTTAAAATCCTGCAATGTGAATTCCTGGATTGTTTTTTCTCAAATTCTGTCTCTCACAGTTGAGGTGTACCTATGATGAAAATTACTGACCTCTATCATTATTTTAAGTGGGAGAACTTGCACAATCGGTGGCTGACTAAATACTTTTTTGCCCCACTGTAGCTCATCACCAGTATATGAATGGGTCAATGACTGAATGTAGTGTAAACTGCTTTGTGGTCCTCTGGCTGAACAAGTGTTATACAGGCCATTTACAGACAGACACAAAAACATGTGCCTCATGGCGAGGTCAATAACTTAATTTATTTGTAATTTCTTCAGCCAGTATCTGCCAGCAGCATCAAAGCCAGGAACTTTAAAAGGCTAAACAACCTGAGAAAGAAGGCTGGTTCTGTTCTGGGGATGACTGTTGAAAACCTGGAGAGGATGATACCAAGATAGATTCCTTATAACATTAAGAACATTACTATACAACTATGCAATGTCTTTCTTTAGAGGCTTCTTCAGGCCTGCTGTAATACCTATACAGGAGAGCCATCCAGCCAACAGCACCTACAGACGTGGACAAAATTGTTGGTACCCTTCATTAAATCAAAGAAAAACTCCTAATGGTCACAGAAATAACTTTAATCTGACAAAAGTAATAATAAATAAAAATTATTTAAATGTTGACCAATGAAAGTCAGACATTGCTTTTCATCCATGCTTCAACTGAATTATTTAAAAAATAAATGCATGAAACAGGCCTGGACAAAAATGATTGTACCCACAACTTAATATTTGGTTGCACAACCTTTTGAGGCAATCACTGCAATCAAATGATTCCTGTAACTGTCAATGAGACTTCTGCACCTCTCAGCAGGTATTTTGGCCCACTCCTCATGAGCAAACTGTTCTAGTTGTTTCCGGTTTGAAGGGCGCCTTTTCCAGACAGCGCGTTTCAGCTCCTTCCAAAGATGCTCAATAGGATTGAGATCAGGGCTCATAGAAGGCCAGTGTTTTCCTCTTAGCCCTTCTTGGGTGTTTTTAGCTGTGTGTTTTGGGTCATTTTCCTGTTGTAAGACCCGTGACCTGCGACTGAGACCATGCTTTCTGACACTGGCCAGCACATTTCTCTCTAGAATCCCCTGATAGTCTTGAGATTTCATTGTACCCTGCACAGATTCAAGACACCCTGTGTCAGATGCAGCAAATCAGCCCCAGAACATAACCGAGCCTCCCCCATGTTTCACAGTAGGGACCGTGTTCTTTTCTAGATATGCTTCATTTTTCCGTCTGTGAACATAGAGCTGATGTGCCTTGGCAAAAAGTTAAATTTTTGTCTCATCTGTCCACAGGACATTCTCCCAGAAGCTTTGTGGCTCGTCAGCATGTAGTTTGGCATACTCCAGTCTGTTTTTTTTAATGATTTGTCCTCTGGCTCAAACAGCGAAGGATGTTCCGATCTGACACTGATGTTCCTTGAGCATAAAGTTCAGCTTGGATCTATTTTGAAGTCTTTCTAGGCTCTTTTGTTACCATTTGGATTATCCGTCTCTTTGATCTGTCATCAATTTTCCTCCTGCAGCCACGTCCAGGGAGGTTGGCTACAGTCCCATGGATCGTACATTACTGAATGACATGTGCAGCTGTAGTCACAGAAACATCTAGCTGCTTGGAGATGGTCTTATAGCCTTTACAGTTAACATGCTTGTCTATGATTTTCTTTCTCATCTCCTGAGACAACTCTTTCCTTTGCTTCCTCTGGTTTATATTGAGTGTGGTACACACCACGTCACCAAACAACACAGTGACTACCTGGAGTCCTATATATAGGCCCACTGAGTGATTACAGGATTGTAGACACCTAGGATGCTGATTAGTGGACATACCTTGGATTAACATGTCCCTTTGGTCACATTATTTTCATTATTTTCTAGGGGTACCATCATTTTTGTCCAGGCCTGTTTCATGCATTTATTTTTTAAAATAATTCTGTTGAAGCATGGATGAAAATCAATGTCTGACTTTCATTGGTCAACATTTATATAATTTTTATTTATTATTACTTTTGTCAGATTAAAGTTATTTCTGTGACCATTATGAGTTTGTCTTTTATTTAATGAAGTGTACCAACAATTTTGTCCACGTCTGTATAACTCCTTAAAGAAACTTGAAAAAAGTTACATTTAATTCCAAAAAAGTATTTTTGAATTGGAAAATGAAATGTCTACTTTCTGAGATCCAGACAGTCCTACATAAACAGTTCCAATACTGTTGTTCAAAGCATACTCATGTCTTAGAATGGACCAGTCAAAGCAAAGACATAAAAAATGATGTTAACATATCTTCTTCATCCAGTCTGAAAGAGATTGGGCCATTCTGTAAAGAATCAGCAAAAACATTATGTCTCAAAACAAACAAAGAATGAAGAGACACCAAAGTCTCTGAAAAAAATTCACTATTTTCACTATTCACTATCCTTACCAAATTTTGATTATATATTACTTTAAGTTGGTTCATCACATAAAATCCCAATAAAATAAATCGATGGATTGTAACATGAAGCAAAAAATCTTAAATATATATACATTTGCAAGTCTTTATTTTAAGTCATATACAAAATCGTGAAGACCTTAAAACTACTTTTAAATTATTTTATGCTTCAAGAAAAAAAAGCAATGGTCTCATTTCTCAAAAGTCTGATTTGATGAGACGTTTCTAGCATTCCCGCTTTTTTAACATTTATGCCACTTGGTCAGCCTTAGTCTCTAACGGAATGCCCTAAAACCACATTCCCAGGCTGGATCAACAGCCTTGATCCACAGGAATGAGATCAACAATGTAACAGTTTCATGTCCAAAACTTTGGAGATCTAAAATGTCTAGTTCTCCATTAAACATGCCTCAATCAATAAGTATGTTGATTATCAAGACCATAAAGAAAAAGAAAACTGCAATTCATAAATGTAGAATTGTTTTTTTATATTTAAAAACCTATTAAAGGATAAAGCTTAGACAAAAATGTTTAAAGTAGGTCATCTGTCTAAATAAAATAAATAAAGCATTATTAAAAATAATATGACTTTGCCCCCTAAAGGAAAGGGAAAAATACTGAGGGGCTCAGAAACTAGAGACGGAGGAATTTCCCTGCCCATGATGTTTTTCCCAGAGCCTTATGGGGGCTCGACGGGCCAAACTGCAGAGAAAAAACAGCGGACAAAGACACAGTGTTTTACCTTGCCCACGTGCCAAACTTTTTTCCTTCTGGAAAAATGTTTTTCCTCTCAGCCAACAACGTGTGAGAATGGTTACCTGGATTTTAGACATTGAATGCATGAGAAAACTAACTAAGAGAAATTTACCATTACCAGTTCATTTTAATGCATGCCAGCGAATTAAGGACAAAAAATGACATTGAAGAAAACAAGGCATTACATTACTGACTAATTGAGCATTTTTCCATTGCCTTTAGCTACTAGTAGGATTATAGAGTTTAAAAAATCCCAACAGATGTTGATTGCCTATATTTTCAGCACAGACTCACCTCTGCTTTGCTGCAGCTCAGTCCAGCTCTGTGACTTTAGTTTTTACCCAGCTGCGCCTCATCCAAAACCAACTCTTTTTATCCCTCTCATTCAGAGCAGTTCCACTCTTGACCACCTCCCACTCCAAGATAACATCTGTTGCTTCTATGAATTACTACACTTCAATCATAATCAAAAACAGGCGGAAACACTACAAGTTTCTGGGCCACTTTAAAAGCAGAACTAGTAGAAAAAATGTCAAAAGTTTCAAGTTTGTTGAAATATTTTGAATGAATGAATAAATTAATGAATGAATGAAGATCTTACCAGTGGCGGGCCATCAGGGCCTGCAAGCCCTTCTCTACGGCCTAAACATATTCAGAAAAGTATATCTATTTTTATTTTTTTCTAAATCTTTTTAAATAAACATATCCTCCCTGGTATTTTCTCTTTATTTCATAATATATCCACCAGGCTGTGATGCTTCCAGTGTTATATATGGTAGAGTTTTTAATCCAATCATATTTCAGCTACCTTGTGTTGTCAGGTTGCTTGAAATCTGCCAAAATCTACAGAAACAACAGAGCAGGCTCCTGTGTTCTGTAAGTGAACTAATGATGCGTTATTACCGCACGCTTTGTCAGCATTAAACAAAGGCTCACTAAACGACTAGTTTGGCGCTTATATCTATATTCTCTGCTGGATATTTTAAGCAATAGTGGATTGTGGTAGGCTAGACAACATTTATGTCCGGGGACGCCGCTACAGTTAAGCCTAGTTTATGCTTCTCCGACTGCAAATTTGCACTCAGACGCAGAAGTTCTGACGGAGACGTTTTTCGTTTATGGTACTCGGTCGGTTGTTGGTGTTGGAAAGCAATCCTCCGCCAGGACAGCAGGGGGAGCAGCTCTTTTCTGGCGGGGGCTGCCTACTAGTGCAGTGATGTCTCTGGTCGATGTCGGTATTTACTTCGGCAGGCACTTCCACTCATAGACATATATACACTGAACAAAAATATAAACGCAACACCTTTGTTTCTGCTCCCATTTTTCATGAGATGGACTTAAAGATCTAAAATCCATTCCAGATACACAATATTACCATTTCTCTCAAACATTGTTCACAAATCAGTCTAAATGTGTGACAGTGAGCACTTCTGCTTTGCTGAGATAATCCATCCCACCTCACAGGTGTGCCACATCAAGATGCTGATCTGACATCATGATAGGTGCACAGGTGTACCTTATACTGCCCACAATAAAATAAAATTCAAACGAAACAGCCTGTCAATCAAAGTCTGCCCCCTCATTAATTATGCAAGATTTCAAAAGATTATCTTAAGAAAACCAGCCTGGTTTCTATTTTTTTTACATGCCCAGCGTTATCTCATGAGGAATATGTGCCCATAGAAAGTTAAAAAAAAAATTGAAACCAGGCATTAAAGTTGTTTTTAACGTGTCTAAAGTCCAATGCTTTTCAATGGGGGCCTAGCGGCCAAATGGAGGTACTACACCAATGGAGGAGCAATGGCGGCCTCCAGGGTATGCGGTCACAAAGCAGAGCAGCCAACGTAGACGCCTCATTCAGTGCTGAGCTGTACGTCAATGTCGCTGCCATATTGGATGTAGCAAGCATCGGCCGTTGGAGCCGGTTGGAGAAAAGATGCCACATTCTTGTGTTTCATATAATTGCACCAAATAAAATCTGAGGGAATAACTTTTCACAGGTAGGACTTAACAATTACCTTTGATAGGACTTTGCTCATAGACTGCATTATTTGGCCATTTTAATATAGTTTTGAGAACATAATTGGCAGATATTGTGGAAAACACTATTCCCCAGCTTTTATTTTCTTGTCATTAGTTTGTTTCTTAATTATTCTGCTCGAATATCTTTATTTCTACGCATTCAACCCAAGCCAGACTGTTTTATTTGATCTTATTTTATTTAATTGGTTTTATTGTGTTGAATTTTAGTTTTGTGTTTGATTATTTTACTTGTTTTTATCTATTTTATATTTCTATTTTAATTTCTATTTTTGTTTTTCCTCATATTAATTATTTTACTTGTGTGCATTACTTTATTCCAGCTGTGGTTGTTTTAGTATTTTATGAGTAAAGTTGTTATGGTACGGTAAAATGATATTTCAGTGATAAGATTCAAAATCAAGAATAGCATTAAATAAAAATAAATAAGAAAAAGAATCAGATAAAAATCAATTAAACATATATCAAACAGAGAAAGTGAAGGAAAGAGAAAAACAAACCTATATTTCATCATCCAAGATTATACAGTGGTTACACTACATTTATCAGATAATTTTTGAATATTGAGTAGAGGTCTTTGGCATGTTTGGATTTGATACATTTTAGGGACTTAATATAGAGGTAGAATTCATTGAAAAAGTGTGTGAAGATGGGTGAAGTTTTTACATATTTGGCTTTGTGAATGTAGAATTTGGCTAGGATTAGTCTTTTAATATAACACCGTAGGTAATACTATTATGGTCTAAGTCTGGTATTGTATGTTCTTGTATTTTCAACCATACAGTAAATAATTCCCAGAATTGCTGGGTTTTAGATCATGTAACAAAGAGGTGCTCTGTTGTTTCAATATCGTTTTTTCAGAAAATACATAAGTTACTTCCAAATCTTAGTCTTGAAAATTCACTAGATGGATAGAAATTATTCATTATTTTATTATGAATTTCTTTTGTTTTAGGTGAAACTGGGTATTTGAAACATTTAACTCTTAATTGAGATATGCTAAATTGATCAAAAGTAATCCTAATTTAATTTATATTAGCTTGGTTATTGCATAGATCGTGAGTTAAAATAGGGCTCATGAATTTGTTTGAGCACCTTTTGTCAAGGAAATTAATGTAATTTATGACAAGCTTAGGGAGACAAGATGGGGACTGAATACAAAGCAATATTTTGGCTAGGGAGAGAAATGCTTTTGGTATGGCTTTGGTAAGAGATTTATAATCTTGGAGATGGCAATTAAAGTCGTATTTGTCACAGAAATTCTCATGAGATAATAAATCTCTGTTTACATCTAAAAGATCCATTATGCCCCAAATATTTTTATCCATCCAGTCTCTATAGAATATGGATTTTCTTTTATGAAGAATATATCTATTATTCCACAGTGGAGTACTATGAGGTGTGAAGTTCTGCTTGTAAAACAATTTCCAGAAAAGTAGAACCTGTTGGTGATATTTTGCCAATTTAGTAGTTAATTTGTTTATGTTGTAATCACATTTTAAGATAAGCTCTATACCACCCATCTTATCAAATATAGATTGAGGGAATATGTGCCATATACTGTTTGGGGATTTTATATATTGTTTCAGCCAGTTCAATTTCAGAGTCATATTCATACATTCAAAGTCTATTGCTTTTAATCCCCCTTCAGAGAGATCTTGGACTGTGGTTGCTTGTTTGATATAGTGAGTTTGATTCCTCCATATAAAACTGAAATTCATTTGGTTTATGGTTTTAACGAAATGTGAACAAAGTGCTAAAGAGGATGCAGGGTGAATACCTCTAGAGATGCTTTCCATTTTAGTGAGATAAGTTCTACCAAGAATAGATAAATCTCTCTGTATCCAAACATTAAGTTTTTGTTTGCATTCCTTTAGTTTGTTAGTCAGATAGGTAAGTTTAGTTCATTTTGTTTTTTTGTTACATGGATACCTAGATATTTTACCACATTTTTCACAGGTATATCACAGATGACATTTTGAGCATTTTCATGGATAGATAAGAGTTCACATTTTTGGATGTTAAGGAATAGTCCAGAGGCTCTTGAAAACAGTTCGATGTTCTGTATGGCAAAAGGAATCTGGTGTTCATCCTTTAGCAGCAAGGTTGTGTCTCCTCAAATTGACTTATTCCAAGTTCTGTTCCAAGTACATTAAGTTTTTTCAACATTTCAGTTTTTAATCATTATAGCTAGCATTTCTGCGGCTAGAATGAAAAGTCCTGGGCTTGCTGGACATACATCCCGTATTTCTTTCTGGACATTAAAATGTGATGTTCCATGAGGTAATGAAACACAGTTATTGATGTCTTTGTAAAAACATTAAATGACATCTATGACACAGTTCCCAAATCCAAATGCCTTCAGAGTGGGAATCATGAAAGGGTGTTCAACTGTGTCGAAAGCTTTCTTAAAGTCCAAAAATAAAATGAAACCTTTGTCGTCAATCATTTCATTGTAGTCTAAGATGTCTAAAATGAATTGGGTGTTATTATGGATAGATCTGCCATTTAGGAAACCTGACTGAGTTTCACTAATAATTTGTGATATACCTTCTCTAAGATGACTTGTGTATACGTGCTAGTAGTTTATAATCATTATTTAACAATGTAATAAGTCTCAGATTGTCTATGATTTTGGGATTTTTACCTGGCTTTGGAAGTAGAACTATAACCCCCTGTTTCATACTTGTGGGAAGAGGACGGGCGAATATGGAGCTCTTGTTCAACCTTTGTGGGACCCAGACGGAGAAATGCATTTCAGATACTTTCGCATGTCTGTCAACAGATTTGTCGAGCTGGTTCGCCGTTTGGAACCAATCCTACGGCACCAAGGAACACATTCCATGCCAATCAATGTCACACAGAGACTTGCTGTGACCCTACGTGTTTTAGCTTCTGGTGCAAGTCAGCAAGCTGTAGCTTCGAACTATAAAATGGCTTCCTGCACGGTATCAAGGATTGTGCCCACCCTCTGCCAGGCGTTGTGGGAAGTTCTGCAGCCTGATTTTCTGCCCTGTCCGTCGACTGCCCAATGGACAGCAATAGCAGCTGACTTTTGCCGATTGTGGAACTTTCCAAACTGTGTCGGCAGCCTAGACGGGAAGCATGTCAACATCAGAGCACCACCTAATGCCGGGAGTGACTATTTCAATTACAAAGGTGCGCACTCCATCGTCCTAATGGCAACCTGCGATGCCAGATACCGCTTCACCATGGGGGACATCTGAGGTTATGGACGTGAAAGCGATGGTGGGATATTTAAAGAAAGTACATTTGGCTCAATGCTACTCGAAAACAAGCTGAACCTGCCACCACCAACTTTTCTCCTGGGGACCAGAACCGACGCCCATCACGTCATTCTTGCTGATGCTGCCTTCCACCTACACACCAACATCATGCGTCCTTTTCTCGGTATGTACCTAACTCTAACTAAAAGCATTATTATGTACAATTTGCTGTTATCAGTGGTGGGCTGTGTCACCAGAAATTAGACCCCACTCACCTTGGTTCTGTTGTGTATTTCTCCAGGCCCAAATATGGAGAAGGACCAGCAGATCTTCAACTACCGCCTGTCCAGAGCCCGAAGGGGTCATCGAGAATGCATTCGGGGATCTTAGTGGCACGTTGGAGGATTCTTGGGAGGACCATGGAGTTCCTTCCAGGAAAAGCGGAGGAGGTTGTGAAGGCATGCGTGGTTCTCCACAACTACCTGGCCTACTCAGACCACTTTTCCAGACTCGGATTCGGCAGGATCAGCCAAGCCTGGTGATTGCCGCATGATGGTTACCGGTGACTCCAATCTGCATGCTGTGGCACCATCACTGCTGTCCAGGAGTCTTGCAACCAGGGCAGCTATGTCTGTCCGAAATGAACTGAAGCAGTTCTTCCAGACACCTGCCGGAGCTGTGCCCTGGCAGGACGACATTGTCTCATGTGGCCCAATTTACCCCCCCCCCCCCCCCCCCCTTTTTTTATTTTGAAAGTTATTCATGAGTTTGGCTTTTTTGCTTATTTAGCATGAAATAAAAGGAAAAGCAGAAATGATGGACTTTGCTGTCATGTCTACCTGTTATGTTTCAAATACAGCTCATTGTTTTTGCTTTTTAGTTTTTTCTGAGAACACATGTTGCATTGTTACAAAGTTGAGTGTTTTCTAACTGCATTTTGCACATTAAAATTTATTTTAATGTCAGCCCCACTGTTTTTGTAGATTTCCTGCCATGTTGCTAGAAAGGCAGTGTTTGTAAGCTGTTGTTTCCACATACAAAAACATAATGCAAAATGGACATGGCTCTGACATTGAGTGCAGTGGTTCTATGTAGTGACCCCAGTTCCACAGTACTTTAAATTGCTATCGTCTTTGTAGTAATCAGAGTTTATAACCACAAGGGCAGTAGGTTTTGCTTACAGAGTGCACTAAACATGCAAATACAGGCGGCTGTTGCTGTGGTGTTTTGAAACTGCAATGCTAATAGGTGTCTTTGCTACAATCGGCCATTATAACCGCAAAACTACCACCTGTTTTTATGCAGATCACACAGAGTAATGTCCTAGTTGCTGCTATTGTTACCGTGAAAGTTTTTGGAGCATGGTGATTTGCCTTGTAGACTGCTGTGAGTACTGTGCAAATAGCTGGAGGGAGGGAAATTGAATCAAACACACAAATCAATGGAGGTGGTCAAACACGCAGGACATAATGTTCTTCATGACCTGTACCCGCAAATGGTCCGGTACCTTCCTTAGCAAGTCTGCTACAGTTTGTCATCTTCTTTGGCCAACCTTTGATACTGCTCAGCCCTGCGTTGGTCGATCAGAGCAACCTGTTCGTTGATGCTGTCGTCCGGTTCCTGTTGCAGCCGACGTTTTTTTTTCCGCCGCTGTAGATGGGGTAGATGCTAGATACGTGCTAGATCTGAAGAAATTACATAATGTTGGTAAGTAATTTGTTCTTTACATAGTTGAATGTTGTTGACAACAAAATCACCCAACAATTATCAATGGAAATCACATGTATCAACCCATGGAGTTGTGGATTTGGAGTCACTTTCAAAATTAAAGTGGAAAAACACACTACAGGCCAATCCAATGTAAACGTAATGTCCTTTAAAACAAAGCAAAATTAGCCTCTGTAGTGTGTCTGGCCTCCATGTTCCTGTACGACCTCCCTGCAACGCATGGGCATGCTCCTGATGAAAAGCAGAATGTATCCTGAGGGCTCTCCCCTCCCAGTCCTACACTAAAAAATCTGCCAACTCCTGGACAATCTGTGGTGGACTGAGCAAGACATGCATGATGTCCCCGATGTGGTTCATTGGATTCAGGTCTGGGGAGCAGGCAGGCCAGTCCATAACATCAATGCCTTTGTCTTGCAAGAACTGCTGACACACTCCAGCCACATCAGATCTACTATTGTCTTGCATTAGGAGGAACTAAGCTCCTACCGCACCAGTAAATAGTAAGCACAACCTTACCTGTGGACGTCTGGCCTCCATACCCCCCTCATGGAGTCTATTTCTGACTGTTTGAGCAGACACATGCACAATTGTGGCCTGCTGGAGGTCATTTTGCGGGGCTCTGCCAGTGCTCCTCCTGTTCCTCCTTGCAAAAAGGTTGAGGTAGCAGTCCGGCCTCCTCCACATGTCCTGATGTCCTGGCCTGTCTCCTGGTAGCGCCTCCATGCTCTGGGTACTACACTGAGTGAAGAGCAAACCTTCTTGCTGTAGCTCACATTGATGGGCCATCCTGGATGAGCCGCACTACCGGAGCCACTTGTGTGGGTGTAGACTCCGTCTCATGCTACCACTAGAGTGAAAGCATCGCCAGCATTTAAAAGTTACGAAAACATCAGCAGTAGAGCGTAGGAACTAAGAAGTGGTCTGTGGTCACTACCTGCAGAACACCTCCTTTATTGGGGCCGTCTTGTTGATATCCTATAATTTCCATCTGTGGTCTATTCCGTTTGCACAACAGCATGTGAAATTGATTCTTAATCAGTGTTGCTTCCCAAGTGTTTGATTTCAAAGAAGAGTGTTTGACTTGAAATTACATTGTGTTATTTAACTGTTCCCTTTATTTTTTAGCAGTGTGTATATTAGGGTATGTCAAGGTTGGAAAATTACGATATTTCTTTTTTTGTGACATGTATAAATATGAGTCCCTGTCTGTTTAGACTATAGACTACTTAGCCAGGTATGTGAGCTATCAGCACAGTATGGAAATTTGCTGTCCCGATGTTGGACTTACAGCACAAAAAACTTGCTCTATTTTATACAACTGTTGCCCAAACCTTTTTTACTCTAGTGTTGTAGTCATTGAATGATCATCCAAATATGTTAAAATACATTTTACTAACATCCTTTGAAATAATTTGAGACCGTGAATCACAGACCTATTTCTCAGCTAAGGTTTTTTAAGTTCAGGAAGTTTGTAGGAGCAACTTATATGAAAATTTCCTGTCCTATAGAATTCTAACACTAGACAATAGGGTTCAACCTCTAAATATGGGTGAAAGAAAACCAGAAGAAAATCTTGCAGTGTCTGTGGAGGAAAGTGGACATGATACTAAGAGAACTCTCAGAAAACCCGTGTTTAACAGCTGAACATACAGTTCCTCGTGATACATTAAATAGAACTACAAAAGGGAAAATCAACTATTTGAAACAGGAGAGTAGGTTTGACTTTACTTTGCTCAAATAAAAAAGCTGAAAGAAATTATGTATGTAAGTTATTCGTGCAGGACATACAAATGTGGTCATAACTATCCTAGCAGATCAGTACTCACCTAATTACGCTCTTAATTAAAAACAGAATGGCCGAAAAGACTTAGCTTTTTCATTTTTTTAATTTCTTGCTAACGTTTTGTCCACATCACCCTCCAGTCCAGTCGGTGGCGGTAATGAATCCAAAGAACGGTCTGCCAGCAGCGAGTCGACGGAAGTAAATGATGAATAACAACAACAACAGCAGCGATGGCGGCTGCAGGGTGTCTCTGGACCCGAAGTGTCCACTAGAACCTTTCCATCTCCCGCTGGGACACCGGTAAGAAAAGCTGTGATGGAGCCGCCTCTCTGAAACCGCGGGCAGGGCTGCAGCTTCCGATTAAGGAGATGAAGACCCGCAGCCCAGATGAGCTTCCAGGCCGACCCATTCCCGACGCAATGTGGTGAGTTGCTGGTTAGCGTTGGTGGTGTTGAGTGGCTTTAATGGTCCAGAAAAGTATTGGTTTGTACTGAAAGTTTCCACACGTAGATTGTTTTGAACACGATCCCGTGTTTCCCATCTGAAGTCGGTGAGCGAGCCATGCTCGATGTAATTTAGCTGTAATCTGAGAGGATGTATTGTTTTTATAGCATCGCTTTGGAGAAGTGGGTCTGTCTGTCAGAAGGAAAGAAAAATAAAATATCCTGATCATAGATGAGCCAGTGAGCCATAGACGTGAACTGAGGCGTACGTAGAGCTGATGTAGACATGAATTAGATGGTTCGTCAAGTGTGTATTTAGGGCTGTATGCAGCACAAGCGGCTGTTTATAGAGGCTCGAATGTGTGAAGTTTGATCATTGTGTCCTGAAATGATGAAAAAAGCGAAAACGAGGAGACTGAAAGCAGCAGAGAATCAATAAGTGAGCAAGAAGGCCCAATATGAGAAGGAGGAGGGAACGTTCTCCTGGTCGATGACGTTGGAACATGTCAAATAGATTGTTTGCTCCTGTTAGTTCGGTACTGGACGTTTAGCAGGCAGAGATAAGCGAGCAGCATTAGTTATGTATAAAAAAATATATATATTCTAAAAGGTAAGTAGCTGCTTCGCTTGTCGCTGACGTCCAGTCGGTTTTTGACTTTTAGAATCATCTTAAGCACATAAATGTATATGATTAAATCGTTCACAAGAATTATTCTCATTTCACAACAAAACAAGGTCTGAAACTGAAGGTCGCTGGTTCGAAACCCGCCTGATATTCACTCTTTTTATTTTTGTAATCATATTAAACATATACATTTACATGAAAGTGAACAGACAAAAATGGACATTTCACAACAAATGGACAATACTTTTAAACAACAAATTGACAATACTTTTACACAACAAAATGCTGGTCAGCCGGTTGCTATGGAAATCACTGTTTTGTGAAAAGCCAACCTGACACTTGATGCTGTTCTGCCAACAGGGACTGAAGCAGAGGCATCACAGCCTCTTTAATCTTCTCCCATTCCTCACCATACAATCACAATCATTGACCTCTGTGTCAAGCACAGTTTATAACATCTCACATTTTTATAACCACGAGGAGGAAATACTACGGGCTTCTGGTCTTTACTCTAAAATATTCCCTGAGCTTTGTTTCTTACAGTAAAAATGTAATAATTGCTGCTACACCTGAAGTATTGCAGTGTGCTGAATGTTATACTTGCAATTCTTATGGTTTATTATTTTTATCTCCATTTTTGACAGCTGCATGCATTTCAATGTGACTTTAAAACAGTGTTGCTCTGATGAGTGATCTCTGCAGCTGCTTTGTTTCCACTCTATGACTGTTTATAATCTTTGCGATCACAATTTATTTAAACAGCCGAGATTATTAGCAGCAGGGGGCAGCAACTGCTTGGGAAGGGACATGACCTTAGGCTCTATGCAGCTGGAGATGAAGCCGGTGACTCCTTCTCTTTCTTTGGCTTCTTAATTAATGCTCTTTAAACCCGAGGAGTGGTATGACTGAAAACACTTTTAGAGTTTTTACACCACAAATTCATCAAATCTAGCTATTTCTTGATCACAGTGAAAGGCAATGTGTCTAAAGATGTCAGGTTCCGGTTCTTTCTTCTCGTGCCTTAAATCCACCTTGAATAAGATGCAGTCATGGTACTTTGTTCCCTGCTTTTTTCCAGAGACGCTCGCTATGAAACCTCAGAGGGTGGAGCTCTGTAGCGTAGCTGGTGGAGCTTCGGCACCTCATGCTGTAGCCACACTGTCTCTTAAAGCAGGTACATATGAAGCGATGTTGTACCATCACCATTTGACCTTGATGGTTGTTTCCTTTCTTTTTTTTTTGTTTCCCTTTCAGAGCTTTCCCTCCAACCGTGACTCCGAGAGGATCCTAACAAACCGTACGACCTTCCCGGTCTACCGACAGCGGCAGCCGAAATGCTGACGTAAGATTTATTTTATGTAGCGTCTTCAGAAACATGGCGGCCTCCCCTCCCCATGTAAAACACTAACTTTACTGTCTGTTCCTTACAGAACTTGGCAAACATGTGAAGCAGCAGCTGAAGAATCTGGATGTCTCAGACGAAGCAGAGACCCAGCACAACCTGCTGACATGGGAGTTCTCCCTGCTGCTTTTACAGAACTCAGTATTAAATTTTATGTATTCATTTGTAAAATAAAAAAGTAACTTCAGACAGATGTGTTTTTACTTTTTTTTAAATACAAGCCAGATTTTATTTGATATTAAGTCGCCTTAGGTTCATCCTTTGACCTATTAATCTCGCTGAGTGAAGGCGTCTTTTCACTAGGTCAGCTTCACGCTTTCATTCCTCTCGCCATCACCGCTCTCCGATAACACTGAATGTACAAGATGGTGAGAACATTGGGACATCAGTGATACTGGAAAACATCTATGACCCAGGAAAACCTGGACACAGAGACCTATGAAAAAAGTCAACCTTTGTATTTATAGGAGTACTTTTCGGATTTTTTTCTTGTGAGCTTTTATGAAAATGTTACAATGTTGGTTGACCTGGATGTCAGATTTTCCCAAAGGTTATTGATAGTCATTGTCAGAATAACATGGAAGGATTGTTTTTTATCTCAGTCAAATCACTGAATATTTTGTTTACCTCATCGGTTGCTCATCATGTGACCTCTGACCAGAACAAATTATGATTAATAACTTTGCAGAATATGCTACCTTGGTAAACATCAAAGTCACACACTACGCCAGATATGCTTGTTGGCAATCATATTTTGGACCCCCAGGTGTGTGGCTTGACTTTCTATTATTTAAAATTGCAAAACCAAATTCAGGACATAAGATGTGGGATAAAGTGTTAATCTCACTGCTGGCACCAGTTCATATTATCTAGTCACCATACTGGGCTCGGATTTTCATCCTAAAAGGAATGCTGATGGTCTCTAATGGACAGCCTGGTCTTGGGCCACACCTTGCATTGATGAGCCGTTTCAGCTGTTGCACAAAATACTAACCGTATCCTCCAAGCATCAGCGCTTTAAAAAGGGATTGGGGTAAACACCAGAAAGTAGTCATTTATCTGTCGGTGTGTCTTCCTAAATATTGCAAGAAATAAACTATGATTCACCAGTGTTGCATATTGTTCATGTGCAATTTATTTTAAAAAAGTTTTCCAACTTGATAAGGATTATACATGTTGCGTATATTTTACACTGCTCGAAAATATGAAGGGAACGCTAAATTAGCACATCCTAAATCTGAACGAATTATATATTCTTATTAAATACTTTGTTCTTTACATAGTTGTGTGCTGACAACCAAATCACCCAACAAATATCAATGGAAATCAAATGTATCAACCCATGGAGGTGTGGATTTGGAGTCACACTCAAAATTAGAGTGGAAAAACACACTACAGGCCAATCCAACTTAAATGTAATGTCCTTAAAACAAGGCACAATTAGCCTCCGTAGTGTGTCTGGCCTCCACGTTCCTGTATGACCTCCCTACAAAGCCTGGGCATGCTCCTGCTGAGGTGGCAGAATGTCTCCTGCGGTATCTTCCCCTCCCAGACCTAAACTAAAGCATCCGCCAACTCCTAAACAGTCTGTGATGCAACGTGGCGTTTGTGCACGGAGCGTGACATGCATGATGTCCCAGATGTGCTCCATTGGATTCAGGTCTGGGGAGCAGGCAGGCCAGTGCATTGCACCAATGATTTTGTCTTTTGAGAACTGCTGACACACTCCAGCCACATGAGATCTACTATTGTCTTGCATTAGGAAGAACTAAGCTCCTACCGCACCAGTAAAAAGTAAGCAAAACCTCCACCTGTGGACGTTAGGTGCTCATACCCCCTCATGGAGTCTATTTCTGACTGTTTGAGCAGACACATGCACAATTGTGGCCTGCTGTAGGTCATTTTGCCAGACTCTGGCAGTGCTCCTCCTGTTCCTCCTTGCACAAAGGTTGAGGTAGCAGTCCGGCCGACTCCACATGTCCTGATGTCCTTGCCTGTCTCCTGGTAGCGCCTCCATGCTCTGGGTACTACACTGACAGAAAGAGCAAACCTTCATTCAACAGCTGACACTGATGGGCCATCCTGGATGAGCTTCACTACCTGAGCCAATTGTGTGGCTGTAGACTCCGTCTCATGGTACCACTAGAGTGAAAGCATCGCCAGCATTCAAAAGTTACCAAAACATCAGCAGTAGAGCGTAGGAACTAAGAAGTGGTCTGTGGTCACTACCTGCAGAACACCTCCTTTATTGGGGCCGTCTTGCTGATATGCTATAATTTCGATCTGTTGTCTATTCAATTTGCACAACAGCACAATGATTTTTTTTTTGCTGATATGTATCAGAAAGAATCCATGTCTGTTTAAACTATAGACTACTTAGCCAGGTATCTATATGTACAGTATGGAAAATAAGCTGTCCCGATGTTGGACTATTACAGCACAAAAAGAAAATTGCTCTATTTTATACAATTGTTGCCCAAACCTGACATATTTACTCTGGTGTTGTAGTCATTAAATGGTCATCAAAAAATCTTAAAATACATTGTATTAACTTCCTGTGAAATTATCTTAAACAGTAAATCAGAAATGTTTCTCATGTAAGGTTTTTTAAGCTCAGGAAGTTTGTAGGAGCAACTTATATGAAAATGTCCTATCGTATAGCATTCTAACACTAGACAATAGTGTTCAAGCTCTAAATATGGGTGAAAGAAACACCAGAAGAAAATCTGGCATTATCTGTGGAGAAAGGTGGACATGATAGCAAGACAAGGCTCAGAAAACCCGTGTTTAACAGCTGAACATACAGTTCCTCATGATACATTAAATAGAACTACAACAGGGAAAATGAAACTATGTGAAACAGGAGAGTAGGTTTGACTTTACTTTGTCCAACGTAAAAAGTTGAAAGAAATGATTTATGTCAGTTATTCGTGCAGGACATACAAATGTGGTCATAACTATCCTAGCAGTTCAGTACTCGCCTAATTACGCCCTTAATTAAAAACAGAATGGCCGAAAAGACTTAGCTTTTTCATTTTTTTTAATTTCTTGCTAACGTTTTGTCCACATCACCCTCCAGTCCAGTCGGTGGCGGTAATGAATCCAAAGAACGGTCTGCCAGCAGCGAGTCGACGGAAGTAAATGATGAATAACAACAACAACAGCAGCGATGGCGGCTGCAGGGTGGCTCTGGACCCGAAGTGTCCACTAGAACCTTTCCATCTCCCGCTGGGACACCGGTAGGAAAAGCTGTGATGGAGCCGCCTCTCTGAAACCGCGGGCAGGGCTGCAGCTTCCGATTAAGAAGGAGATGAAGACCCGCAGCCCAGATGAGCTTCCAGGCCGACCCATTCCCGACGCAATGTGGTGAGTTGCTGGCTAACTGGTTAGCGTTGGTGGTGTTGAGTGGCTTTAATGGTCCAGAAAAGTATTGGTTTGTACTGAAAGTTTCCACACGTAGATTGTTTTGAACACGATCCCGTGTTTCCCATCTGAAGTCGGTGAGCGAGCCATGCTCGATGTAATTTAGCTGTAATCTGAGAGGATGTATTGTTTTTATAGCATCGCTTTGGAGAAGTGGGTCTGTCTGTCAGAAGGAAAGAAAAATAAAATATCCTGATCATAGATGAGCCAGTGAGCCATAGACGTGAACTGAGGCGTACGTAGAGCTGATGTAGACATGAATTAGATGGTTCGTCAAGTGTGTATTTAGGGCTGTATGCAGCACAAGCGGCTGTTTATAGAGGCTCGAATGTGTGAAGTTTGATCATTGTGTCCTGAAATGATGAAAAAAGCGAAAACGAGGAGACTGAAAGCAGCAGAGAATCAATAAGTGAGCAAGAAGGCCCAATATGAGAAGGAGGAGGGAACGTTCTCCTGGTCGATGACGTTGGAACATGTCAAATAGATTGTTTGCTCCTGTTAGTTCGGTACTGGACGTTTAGCAGGCAGAGATAAGCGAGCAGCATTAGTTATGTATAAAAAAATATATATATTCTAAAAGGTAAGTAGCTGCTTCGCTTGTCGCTGACGTCCAGTCGGTTTTTGACTTTTAGAATCATCTTAAGCACATAAATGTATATGATTAAATCGTTCACAAGAATTATTCTCATTTCACAACAAAACAAGGTCTGAAACTGAAGGTCGCTGGTTCGAAATCCGCCTGATATTCACTCTTTTTATTTTTGTAATCATATTAAACATATACATTTACATGAAAGTGAACAGACAAAAATGGACATTTCACAACAAATGGACAATACTTTTAAACAACAAATTGACAATACTTTTACACAACAAAATGCTGGTCAGCCGGTTGCTATGGAAATCACTGTTTTGTGAAAAGCCAACCTGACACTTGATGCTGTTCTGCCAACAGGGACTGAAGCAGAGGCATCACAGCCTCTTTAATCTTCTCCCATTCCTCACCATACAATCACCATCATTGAGATGTCTAAGCACAGTTCACTATAAGCTTCTCACATTGTTATAACCACGAGGAGGAAATACTACGGGCTTCTGGTCTTTACTCTAAAATATTCCCTGAGCTTTGTTTCTTACAGTAAAAATGTAATAATTGCTGCTACACCTGAAGTATTGCAGTGTGCTGAATGTTATACTTGCAATTCTTATGGTTTATTATTTTTATCTCCATTTTTGACAGCTGCATGCATTTCAATGTGACTTTAAAACAGTGTTGCTCTGATGAGTGATCTCTGCAGCTGCTTTGTTTCCACTCTATGACTGTTTATAATCTTTGCGATCACAATTTATTTAAACAGCCGAGATTATTAGCAGCAGGGGGCAGCAACTGCTTGGGAAGGGACATGACCTTAGGCTCTATGCAGCTGGAGATGAAGCCGGTGACTCCTTCTCTTTCTTTGGCTTCTTAATTAATGCTCTTTAAACCCGAGGAGTGGTATGACTGAAAACACATTTAGAGTTTTTACACCACAAATTCATCAAATCTAGCTATTTCTTGATCACAGTGAAAGGCAATGTGTCTAAAGATGTCAGGTTCCGGTTCTTTCTTCTCGTGCCTTAAATCCACCTTGAATAAGATGCAGTCATGGTACTTTGTTCCCTGCTTTTTTCCAGAGACGCTCGCTATGAAACCTCAGAGGGTGGAGCTCTGTAGCGTAGCTGGTGGAGCTTCGGCACCTCATGCTGTAGCCACACTGTCTCTTAAAGCAGGTACATATGAAGCGATGTTGTACCATCACCATTTGACCTTGATGGTTGTTTCCTTTCTTTTTTTTTTGTTTCCCTTTCAGAGCTTTCCCTCCAACCGTGACTCCGAGAGGATCCTAACTAACCGTACGACCTTCCCGGTCTACCGACAGCGGCAGCCGAAATGCTGACGTAAGATTTATTTTATGTAGCGTCTTCAGAAACATGGCGGCCTCCCCTCCCCATGTAAAACACTAACTTTACTGTCTGTTCCTTACAGAACTTGGCAAACATGTGAAGCAGCAGCTGAAGAATCTGGATGTCTCAGACGAAGCAGAGACCCAGCACAACCTGCTGACATGGGAGTTCTCCCTGCTGCTTTTACAGAACTCAGTATTAAATTTTATGTATTCATTTGTAAAATAAAAAAGTAACTTCAGACAGATGTGTTTTTACTTTTTTTTAAATACAAGCCAGATTTTATTTGATATTAAGTCGCCTTAGGTTCATCCTTTGACCTATTAATCTCGCTGAGTGAAGGCGTCTTTTCACTAGGTCAGCTTCACGCTTTCATTCCTCTCGCCATCACCGCTCTCCGATAACACTGAATGTACAAGATGGTGAGAACATTGGGACATCAGTGATACTGGAAAACATCTATGACCCAGGAAAACCTGGACACAGAGACCTATGAAAAAAGTCAACCTTTGTATTTATAGGAGTACTTTTCGGATTTTTTTCTTGTGAGCTTTTATGAAAATGTTACAATGTTGGTTGACCTGGATGTCAGATTTTCCCAAAGGTTATTGATAGTCATTGTCAGAATAACATGGAAGGATTGTTTTTTATCTCAGTCAAATCACTGAATATTTTGTTTACCTCATCGGTTGCTCATCATGTGACCTCTGACCAGAACAAATTATGATTAATAACTTTGCAGAATATGCTACCTTGGTAAACATCAAAGTCACACACTACGCCAGATATGCTTGTTGGCAATCATATTTTGGACCCCCAGGTGTGTGGCTTGACTTTCTATTATTTAAAATTGCAAAACCAAATTCAGGACATAAGATGTGGGATAAAGTGTTAATCTCACTGCTGGCACCAGTTCATATTATCTAGTCACCATACTGGGCTCGGATTTTCATCCTAAAAGGAATGCTGATGGTCTCTAATGGACAGCCTGGTCTTGGGCCACACCTTGCATTGATGAGCCGTTTCAGCTGTTGCACAAAATACTAACCGTATCCTCCAAGCATCAGCGCTTTAAAAAGGGATTGGGGTAAACACCAGAAAGTAGTCATTTATCTGTCGGTGTGTCTTCCTAAATATTGCAAGAAATAAACTATGATTCACCAGTGTTGCATATTGTTCATGTGCAATTTATTTTAAAAAAGTTTTCCAACTTGATAAGGATTATACATGTTGCGTATATTTTACACTGCTCGAAAATATGAAGGGAACGCTAAATTAGCACATCCTAAATCTGAACGAATTATATATTCTTATTAAATACTTTGTTCTTTACATAGTTGTGTGCTGACAACCAAATCACCCAACAAATATCAATGGAAATCAAATGTATCAACCCATGGAGGTGTGGATTTGGAGTCACACTCAAAATTAGAGTGGAAAAACACACTACAGGCCAATCCAACTTAAATGTAATGTCCTTAAAACAAGGCACAATTAGCCTCCGTAGTGTGTCTGGCCTCCACGTTCCTGTATGACCTCCCTACAAAGCCTGGGCATGCTCCTGCTGAGGTGGCAGAATGTCTCCTGCGGTATCTTCCCCTCCCAGACCTAAACTAAAGCATCCGCCAACTCCTAAACAGTCTGTGATGCAACGTGGCGTTTGTGCACGGAGCGTGACATGCATGATGTCCCAGATGTGCTCCATTGGATTCAGGTCTGGGGAGCGGGCAGGCCAGTGCATTGCACCAATGATTTTGTCTTTTGAGAACTGCTGACACACTCCAGCCACATGAGATCTACTATTGTCTTGCATTAGGAAGAACTAAGCTCCTACCGCACCAGTAAAAAGTAAGCAAAACCTCCACCTGTGGACGTTAGGTGCTCATACCCCCTCATGGAGTCTATTTCTGACTGTTTGAGCAGACACATGCACAATTGTGGCCTGCTGTAGGTCATTTTGCCAGACTCTGGCAGTGCTCCTCCTGTTCCTCCTTGCACAAAGGTTGAGGTAGCAGTCCGGCCGACTCCACATGTCCTGATGTCCTTGCCTGTCTCCTGGTAGCGCCTCCATGCTCTGGGTACTACACTGACAGAAAGAGCAAACCTTCATTCAACAGCTGACACTGATGGGCCATCCTGGATGAGCTTCACTACCTGAGCCAATTGTGTGGCTGTAGACTCCGTCTCATGGTACCACTAGAGTGAAAGCATCGCCAGCATTCAAAAGTTACCAAAACATCAGCAGTAGAGCGTAGGAACTAAGAAGTGTCTGTGGTCACTACCTGCAGAACACCTCCTTTATTGGGGCCGTCTTGCTGATATGCTATAATTTCGATCTGTTGTCTATTCAATTTGCACAACAGCACAATGATTTTTTTTGCTGATATGTATCAGAAAGAATCCATGTATTTTTAAACTATAGACTACTTAGCCAGGTATCTATATGTACAGTATGGAAAATAAGCTGTCCCGATCTTGGACTATTACAACACAAAAAAAAACTTGCTCTATTTTATACAATTGTTGCCCAAACCTGACATATTTACTCTGGTGTTGTAGTCATTAAATGGTCATCAAAAAATCTTAAAATACATTGTATTAACTTCCTGTGAAATTATCTTAAACAGTAAATCAGAAATGTTTCTCATGTAAGGTTTTTTAAGCTCAGGAAGTTTGTAGGAGCAACTTATATGAAAATGTCCTATCGTATAGCATTCTAACACTAGACAATAGTGTTCAAGCTCTAAATATGGGTGAAAGAAACACCAGAAGAAAATCTGGCATTATCTGTGGAGAAAGGTGGACATGATAGCAAGACAAGGCTCAGAAAACCCGTGTTTAACAGCTGAACATACAGTTCCTCATGATACATTAAATAGAACTACAACAGGGAAAATGAAACTATGTGAAACAGGAGAGTAGGTTTGACTTTACTTTGTCCAACGTAAAAAGTTGAAAGAAATGATTTATGTCAGTTATTCGTGCAGGACATACAAATGTGGTCATAACTATCCTAGCAGTTCAGTACTCGCCTAATTACGCCCTTAATTAAAAACAGAATGGCCGAAAAGACTTAGCTTTTTCATTTTTTTTAATTTCTTGCTAACGTTTTGTCCACATCACCCTCCAGTCCAGTCGGTGGCGGTAATGAATCCAAAGAACGGTCTGCCAGCAGCGAGTCGACGGAAGTAAATGATGAATAACAACAACAACAGCAGCGATGGCGGCTGCAGGGTGGCTCTGGACCCGAAGTGTCCACTAGAACCTTTCCATCTCCCGCTGGGACACCGGTAGGAAAAGCTGTGATGGAGCCGCCTCTCTGAAACCGCGGGCAGGGCTGCAGCTTCCGATTAAGAAGGAGATGAAGACCCGCAGCCCAGATGAGCTTCCAGGCCGACCCATTCCCGACGCAATGTGGTGAGTTGCTGGCTAACTGGTTAGCGTTGGTGGTGTTGAGTGGCTTTAATGGTCCAGAAAAGTATTGGTTTGTACTGAAAGTTTCCACACGTAGATTGTTTTGAACACGATCCCGTGTTTCCCATCTGAAGTCGGTGAGCGAGCCATGCTCGATGTAATTTAGCTGTAATCTGAGAGGATGTATTGTTTTTATAGCATCGCTTTGGAGAAGTGGGTCTGTCTGTCAGAAGGAAAGAAAAATAAAATATCCTGATCATAGATGAGCCAGTGAGCCATAGACGTGAACTGAGGCGTACGTAGAGCTGATGTAGACATGAATTAGATGGTTCGTCAAGTGTGTATTTAGGGCTGTATGCAGCACAAGGGGCTGTTTATAGAGGCTCGAATGTGTGAAGTTTGATCATTGTGTCCTGAAATGATGAAAAAAGCGAAAACGAGGAGACTGAAAGCAGCAGAGAATCAATAAGTGAGCAAGAAGGCCCAATATGAGAAGGAGGAGGGAACGTTCTCCTGGTCGATGACGTTGGAACATGTCAAATAGATTGTTTGCTCCTGTTAGTTCGGTACTGGACGTTTAGCAGGCAGAGATAAGCGAGCAGCATTAGTTATGTATGAAAAAATATATATATTCTAAAAGGTAAGTAGCTGCTTCGCTTGTCGCTGACGTCCAGTCGGTTTTTGACTTTTAGAATCATCTTAAGCACATAAATGTATATGATTAAATCGTTCACAAGAATTATTCTCATTTCACAACAAAACAAGGTCTGAAACTGAAGGTCGCTGGTTCGAAACCCGCCTGATATTCACTCTTTTTATTTTTGTAATCATATTAAACATATACATTTACATGAAAGTGAACAGACAAAAATTGACATTTCACAACAAATGGACAATACTTTTAAACAACAAATTGACAATACTTTTGCACAAAAAAATGCTGGTCAGCCGGTTGCTATGGAAATCACTTTTTTTTCCTGAAAAGCCAACCTGACACTTGATGCTGTTCTGCCAACAGGGACTGAAGCAGAGGCATCACAGCCTCTTTAATCTTCTCCCATTCCTCACCATACAATCACAATCATTGAGATGTCTAAGCACAGTTCGCTATAAGCTTCTCACATTGTTATAACCACGAGGAGGAAATACTACGGGCTTCTGGTCTTTACTCTAAAATATTCCATGAGCTTTGTTTCTTACAGTACAAATGTAATAATTGCTGCTACACATGAAGTATTGCAGTGTGCTGAATGTTATACTTGCAATTCTTATGGTTTATTATTTTTATCTCCATTTTTGACAGCTGCATGCATTTCTGTGTGACTTTAAAACAGTGTTGCTCTGATGAGTGATCTCTGCTGCTGCTTTGTTTCCACTCTATGACTGTTTATAATCTTTGTGATCACAATTTATTCAAACAGCCAAGATTATTAGCAGCAGGGTAGCAGTCGTGGTAACTTTGTTCCCTGCTTTTTTCTAGAGATGCTCGCTACGAAACACCAGAGGGTGGAGCTCTGTAGCGTAGCTGGTGGAGCGTCGCCACCTCATGCTGAAGCCACCATGTCTTTTAAAGCAGGTACAGATGAAGCAGATGAAAGACAGCGAGGATGTTGTACCATCACCCTTTGACCTTGACGGTTGTTTCCTTTTTTGTTTTTTTCCTTTCAGGGCTTTCCGTCCAACCGTGACTCCGAGAGGATCCTAACTAACCGTACGACCTTCCCGGTCTACCGACAGCGGCAGCCGAGCAGCTGACGTAAGATTTATTTTATGTAGCGTCTTCAGAAACATGGCGGCCTCCCCTCCCCATGTAAAACACTAACTTTACTGTCTGTTCCTTACAGAACTTGGCAAAAACGCGAAGCAGCAGCTGAAGAATCTGGATGTCTCAGACGAAGCAGAGACCCAGCACAACCTGCTGACATGGGAGTTCTCCCTGCTGCTTTTACAGAACTCAGTATTAAATGTATGTATTCATTTGTGAAATAAAGTGCATTCATGAGCCGTTTTACCTGTTGCATAAAATGCTAACCGTATCCTCCAAGCTTCTAAGCTTTATAAAGGGATTGGGGTAAACGCCAGAAAGTAGTCAGTTATCTGTTTTCTTAATTCCTGTTGTGTAACTTATTTAAGTTTTCTTATGTTTTAATCGATTTTTGAAAAGTAAATGTCCTTTTTTTTGCCCGTTTCAAGTGACCATGAAGAAGTTGTATAAAGGATGTTCCTTTACTTTAAAAAGCTCTATAAAAACTTTATTGTAGTCCCATCGGCAGACAAAGTGAAGGGTAGAAACAAAGTAAGGCCTGTTTCACTCTTAATGATTCAACCAGACGTTATAATCACTTTTTTGGGAAGTCCATTGGTCTTTTTAAGTCATTTTGGAGACATCTAAGATAATGCAAAGAACCCAATGTCTTGCAGTGTGTACAAGAACATCAAGAGATAATAAAGTCAAATATAAGTTAATTTAACCTGTCATAGGTAACCAAAATGTTATAATGAAGTTTTGGCAAGTAAAACTGATTTTTAGTCAGTTTAGAGATTTTAAGATGACAAAGGACCTAGTATACTATGATGTGTTCAATAACATCAAGAGAATCTAACCCTTTATAGGTCAACGGGATGTTATAATCAACTTTTGATGAGTAAAATACTCCTTTCCATGCCATTTTAGGGATACTTAAGATACTGCTAAGGGCTCAATGTCTTGTGATGAGACTAATAGATCAACCAATAAAAAAGACAGGTCAATTTAACACTTCACTAGTAAACAACAGTGTACACTAATCAAAAATATTTCTTCTTGCCATTTTTCTGGTATCTGTTATGCCAAAGGCCCAGTATGTTATGGGTAAAATAATATCAACAGATAGTGATTTTAAAACATGTTTAAGCCTTCATATGTAACCAAGATGCTGTAATCAAATTTTTGCAAGTAAAATAGTCACTTCTTTCCAGTTTGGGGTATTTATGATGCAAAAGAGTCAGTATGGAGTGATGGGTAAAATAACAGAACAATGTAATGTTGAACTATTTAACTTTTTTAATTATTATTTTATGTAACATTTCATATGTAACCAGGGTGCTGTAATCACTTTTTGGCAAGTAAAATGTTCCTTTTTTTGCCCTTTTGGGGATTTCTATGATGATGGAGAAGACTTGGTATGCTGTGATGGTTACAATACCATGAGAATGTAATGAATCAACTACAGTTAAGAAATACTTAACATTTTATATGTATCCAGGATCATGTAATACATTTTTGGCAAGAAACATTTTTTTTTTCCTCCATTGAAAAGGCCCAGTATGCCATGATGGTTTAAATACCATCAACAGATAAATCAAATAATTTTGATAAATATTTAACCCTTCGTATGTAACCAGGGTATTATAATACATTTTTGGCAAGTACAATGGTTGGGGGGGTTTTGCCAAATTTGGGAGTATTGATATGCTGTGAAATCTGCAAGAAGGAAACAGACGTGTTGAGGCATACATTTCAACACAAAAGACCTCTTTTGATGTTATGTCTTGAAAATCATACACATGCACAATAAGAATTGTTTAAATGTTTGTTTAGAAAAGTAAAAGGTGTTGAACTGCAAGGAAAATTATGTATAAGTAGTAACTATGTGAAACAGGTTACCTGCTTTTGTTATGCTACTTTAGGTGTTCTGGCCTAAAGAAGGTTTCCATTCAGGGAAAAATCTCTCTCTCTTGCCCTTAGAAGTAGTATAAGTGGTGTTAAAAAAAAAGTCCACTTGTAGTACTAGTTGGGGGTGTTGTGCTACTAGTAATGTCCAAAATGTCCACTAGTACTTTCTTGCGTGCATCCTCACTGTTACTACTGGAACTAGTAAGATAAAACACACCCCACTAGTACTACTAGTTGACATTTGGTCTCTTACCAGTAGCTATAGTGAGGTCAAAAATTCCTTACTATTGCTACTAGTGGGCATTTTGGCAAAATTGGTAAGGTCTGGGAGGCTGCTAGTGCCTGACACATGCCTACTAGTTAGGTCTAGTACTGTCACTAGTTCAGCACAGCAGTTTACTAGGAAGGCTTGATTGCATACTAGTAGGCCAAAAGTTGCACTAGAAGTGTAAAAAAAACTAGTGCACCCTAGTTGTTATACTAGTGTGTCAAATTGTCTTAAAAGTGAGGACAAAGTCTATACAAGTACAGGGACTTAAAGTTGGATATCAAAGATATAGAACGGCTTTCCAAAGATATCTTCCTCAGCCACACTTGAGCGCTATTCTGACAAGTGTCTTAAACGCCATTTAGGTCATTTGTTTGAATAAAGCATTTTTGTAAAAATGACTTTGCCCCCTAAAGGAAAGGGGAAATTAATGAGGCTCAGAAACTTCATATACATTTCCTCCTCTTTATGGGACAAACTGCACTTTGAAATTTTAAGACATTATCAATCCTGTGTGCCAAAATGTGTTCCTTCTAGGAAGAACCCCTTCACACACACACACACCAACAAAAATAGCAATTTAGACATTGCATGCAAATATAACATGATCAGTTTTATTTTAATGCATGTAAGAAGAGAGAAGAGCTGAGACAAAAAAATAAAATCATATTGAATAAAACAAGGTGTTACATTACTGGCTCATTTGGCATTTCTTTCCTTTTTAATAGTTACTAATAAGACTATAGAAGTTTTAAAAATCCACAGATGTGTATATTTTCAGCTTGAACCCCACCCTTCTCTTATTGATTTTATGTTTTCATTTTCACATTTCTGTAATCATGTAAAGCACCTTGAATTGCCTTTTGTTTAAAGTGTGCTATACAAATAGAATTACCTTGCATTGCTTGCAGGTCTGTCCAGCTCTATGAGTTTTTACCCAGCCAACTCAGTTCATCCCCCTCAGTCAGAACAGTTCAACTGACCACTTCCCACTCAAAGGTGAAGTCACCTACACCTCTGTAGCTTCTTTGAAATACACTAGTCATAATTAAAAACAGATGGAACTACTAGGAGCTACTTTGATAGTAAAAACTTTTATAAACACAAAGAATCAAATTTGGTTTAATATTTTTTATATTTAAGAATATGAAGTATAAAGAGCATTACAAAAAAACAGATGATCTTGACAAATGTTTTTTTTACAACTTCCTGTTACACAAAGTAGTAAACAATATTATATTCTATATTCCGTTCTTCCCCTTTTCACAGCAGAACTCATCTAATCAACAGCAGATACATCTGAGGTCAAACAGGATAACTACACATGTGCAGCACGAAGCCCTGAGAACATTCTGCTCTACCTCTTCCACTTGCAGTGATGGTATACCTCTTAGAAGCGTTCATGCTGGTCATCTGACCTGTATATTAAACAAACAGATCCATCTAAATCAGCTCGACGCTTGAAGCAGCAAAACGATGTCTGTACTACAGGTGGACTGATATTCTGTGATGTTTTTCATTTATCTACTAGCAAGCGGAACACAGCAGTTTTGAACTTTGCTTCTATAGATCTGTGGTGATGTTTTTTCCAGGTCATTGTGATTAGGAATCTGCTCAGCTATTGATATGGAAAACCTGAGCTGCTTCCAGATGGAGAACATTTAAACAGCATTATCTGCTACTGACAAATTAACATTTTTATAACATCACACAGTCGCACTTTGTGCTACTAAGTTTTGCCAGCTATACAAAAAATCTGAAACTTTGCTGTACGTTTGTATTTTTAGCATTTGCTCGTTTGCCTGCTTGACATGTGATAGTTTGACTTCAACTTAGGACGTGCGGTTTGTAGATTTATATTTTTAAAATTTGGATATTTTATTTAAAAAAATATATGTCACAAGCAAAAGTAGAAAAATAGAGATCAGGACACAGTAACCCTAACCCATCACATTTCATAAAATATACAAATAAGGAGGAATAAACAGTGACTTTTCATGTCCCTTATTTTAAGTGGAAAGTATCCCCGTTTGGTTTAAATAAAGAACAGTGTTTGGCTATGCCCCTGTGTTGATACAGGCTTTAGCTAGTCAGTGGTATTTGTGGCTTTTCTTCTCCAGAGCAGAGTTCAGTCTCTCACTGGCACTGCAGTACGACTTCAGAGCATCACAATTTCTGTACAAAGCAAAAACAAAATAAGAAACTGTCCAAAACCACATACATTATTTGAGAAAATTCAGTCAGAAAAAAAATTGACTGTACATAGAACTGATTTCTTCAGTTATTCAGCTTTTACCTGCCAATTCAGACCACTAAAAGCTAGATCAGCTAAAACAACTCTGTCCTTGCTGCTTTCAGTGGTCATCATTCTAATTGGAAGTAGAGGTGAAAGCAAATCTTGCGTTTAGGAGAGCACTTGCTGTTAAGCATGAGTGTCGTTGAGTAAATTGCTCCAAGTTTTGTGAATCGTTGAATAAATTCAGATCTTTAAATGACTGCGAACATTTAGAAAATCCTGCATGATAGAGGCTAAACTCTTCAAATGATAACACAAGACAAATTTTGCTGTACTCCAGCCAGCCTTACTGTCATCTGTCCATGCTTCAACTAACTTCAACAGGTCATATAAAGTATAGTTCCCTTCAATATAGCTTGTAAATATCTGATACCGAGGAGAGGCAACTTAAAGTCAGTTTCCCTCTAACGACTTCCACACCAAAGCATGTGGAAAAACATGGGTATTTTTGAGTTTCATGTCAGATCGTGCTGAATATCGCTGAATTCGGAGCATGTCTGATAACAGCTAACAAATAGCCAGGCGAGCAATTTTCTTCTACACTTTAGGCAAAACATGTTAGTAATGATGAAAGATTACCTGGACAGCAGGGTGTGAAACAGAGAGGCCTGGTCCTGAGAGAAATACTCCTGCTGGACAGCATGTTCCAAGCATAACAGCTGACCTGGAACCAGTGGCACCTTCTTCACTTTGCCCTCTCCCTAAAGGAAAAATAAAATAACGATACAAAGTTGTAAAAGTACATTTGGCTAGAAAGACAATATCCAGCAGATGAAAAATAGAGAGGTTGCTGCCTACAAAATGCAAGGTAAAGTAAGCTAATGATGGCTTAATGACCATCACTTGTCTTCAGACAAATCTAAGTGGTTGTGATTATAGTGGTTTTGTTTTAGTTTCTTTAGAGAGAGGAGGCCGGAAGCTGGTCAGCTTTACTGCACCTTCAGGACCCCCATCAGGACCAGCAGGTTGGTCAGGAAGCAGTATGACTGGAGGGTCGAAGCAGAGAGGACCTTCTTCAAAACTTCATCTGTAAAAAAAAAAAAAGAAAAAGAAAAGGTAACGATGGTTAAAAGAAATACAGAAAACAGGCCAAGAAAGAAAATTTACTTGAAGGTATTTGGAAGGCCTTCACTTTGCACTTGTTCTTTAAAATCTCGTTCTTTCGAGTTCTAAACACTTAATCAAAAGATTTTCCCTATTTATCCTCCCCGTATAACTCTAAAACCAAACTAAATTTTTCCCTTTTTAGGCCCGGTCAGAATGACCACAATTACTCTGTAAATGATTAAATAATCAAAGTTTTTTTTCCATCAAATGCTCCTCCAAAGTCTAAAAATCAGGAAGGGAAGTGTGAACTTCCTCCAGCCTGGTTCATCACTGGTACAATTTCCAGGTGTCTCAATGTGTCACATTCATGTGTATAAGTGCACTGGGCAGAAATTACTCTTACAAATGGAGAATGTCCCCAAGCATACTGTTAGTAACAACGCCTGTTTAAGGACTTTCCATCACTAAACCCTCATCTCGGTCCCACAACGGATTTCTAGGTTTTTTAAGTTGTGTCTCAGCAACAAAACTTACAAAGGTTACTCGATTACATGGGTTCCTTCAGGAGGAACGGGCCAAAACTCCAGCAAACTCTTGGGAAGAGTTTGTGAAAGGATATCACTGATGTTTGATATCATAATTTAAAAAGGTCAAATACTGAAAAAAATATTCAGCAATTAGGGACATTTTGCTGATACCGATTGAGTTAAAAAAGGAAAATTAGTTTGATGTCTGGAACAAACAAATTACAGTGAATGCCAAGGTGGAGCAGTAATGTTAAAAACTAAACATAATCAATAAAAAAAATTCAGGAAAATTTGTGAAAGAAGTTTTTTGAGCTGTGCACAAGTAGGTTTACCAATCATTTCAAAAACAGCAGTTTTGGCCTCCGTATCCTCGCTGTACAGGGAGCTAATCTTCAAAAAGAGGTCTGCAGCTTTATTGGGATCTGATGCATTGACCTAGAGAGAAAATATGGATAATAAAAATATATCTCTTCTATATATCTGTATGACAAATACAAGCGGTTTTCATTGAGAGAATATTAATGATGTGAAAGAAAACAAACGTGCCTCTCGTTGAAGGTTCATCTTCATACGAGACGTTTCTGTTGAGGGGCTGCTGAGGAAATTAAAAAATTTTGCCTGGGAGTATAAAAGTCCAAGATTTTATTTTAAGATTTTCAAGATGATTTAATGTAAAAAACAAACAAACAAACATGAAACTACGACAACCTAACACTCAACAGTTTTTAATCCGTTTTTTTGCTTATACACACGTCTTTCCATACCTGGTTCTGATGTTTTTCAGGACTTCCTGTAATTCCATTTTCTTGGTGTTTATCGCCATCATCGTTCTCATAAGATTCCTCACTGACATCGCTATCGCCGTTATCACTGTCTTCATCTTCCTCATCGTCTGGTTCACCCTCATCCTCACTGCAGAAGAAACGAGAAGATGCCGGTTCTACTTGTTTCACATTTAGTAAAACAACAGATGCTCGGGCCGGGCGGTATGGCAAAATGTTCATATCACAGTATTTTTTAAAGCATATCGATATTACGGTATTTGACGCATTGTTTTTACTTTACAAGGCTTTTCATACCCACGTTATCTTATAAGAAAACAATTAATACCCTAGCGTGGCAACTATCCCATTTTACTGTCATACAGACTGCATCATGTTTCCCAGACATGTAAATGCAATGAAAAGAATTCAAATAATTATGATTTTATTTTAGACAAAACAGAGTAGATGCTCTAAGGCTTAAAATAGGGCAGAATACAGAACTCAGACCAGACAGAGTGCCAAAGTAGAACCAAAAACATGGCGACCATACACTGAAAAAAAATTATACCCTTTGGTAAATTCTTCATATTTTTTTTTGTTAATTTTACTTAAAACTACATTTTTTGATGTTGGAGTTACATAATTTAATTTTGTGCAACACACTCGTCAAATAAAAATTTAGTAAATTGAACAAACATTTTTTTTCAGTGTAGATCATTAGCGTGTTAATATTCAGATAACAGAGCAGCAGTATCATACCGCTGTTGACCCCCGTGTACCTACAGACGGTCAAATAGTGCTCTACACTCCCCCCTACTGGTTACTCTCAATAGCATTTGTAAATGATGTGATTGGTTCAAGTCTGACCTTTTAAAGCAGATAGACTTCTAAACTAAAGACATGTCTCCACTTTTTGGAATTACTTCCTTCCACTGTGTGCTTCACCCTGGCAGCTGGAACACTTCCCTACATCAAATGTTCCAGATGTTGCCTGAGCTATTCACCAGTATAACAGCATATGAAAAATTCATATCAAAATGAAAATAAACACCAGTTTTCGGTATTAAGTGGTATACGGACCAGACGGCAATAAAAGATTTGTTTCTATTATTCAGATGTTCCTGCATTTCATTCTGCAGAAGAACATCAGCTCCATTAAGATCAACCAATGCATGTTTGACGACCAGACATTGTACAAATGCATTACCTGAGTGAGGCCAGTATGTCTCCTTTGTCCACATTGTCCAGAATGTCTCTCAGGACCTCACAGCCATCCTCACCCAAACAGTTGCCTGTTAAGACAATAAAATGATATTTTAACCATTTGTCACACCATTATTTTTAATTCCAAGACATAATTGTGAAGAAATACATGAGTGCCTCCAGAACATTTTATCAAGACACAGCCAGAAGAAGTGGGCCCCATGGTCTGTTATCGTACCGTTCAGATTCACTTTCTCCATATGAGGTTTGTCCATGATGGCCTGAGCAATCACAAGCGCCGCTCCCCCTGTGATCTCCCCAAACGACAGGTTGAGCTCCTAAAGACACGTGAGAGCACAATGAAGCGACGTTAACGAAGCAGAAACAGAGGAGCAAGACGTTCCTCTTACCGTCAGGATCGGCAGTCCTTCTCTCAGAACTGCAGCGAGAGCGATGGCTCCTTCGGACCGAACTAGACAGTCGCCAAAGTTGATCACCTGGACGTTCCTGAGGTGCCTGAGAGCCTGGGGAGTCAGCAGGATGGGAGTGGCTTAAACAAGCAGAAAAAAAAAAAAACGCTTTTCCTTTAATGGGGGGGGATTCTTTTTACAAAGGGAGCAGGTCTCACCTGTGCCATGGCAAGCGTTCCCCTCTTGGTGAAGGTGTTGTCGTTGAGGTTGAGGACACGAAGCTCGGGGTTCTGACGGACGGCAGAAGCTAAGGCCATCACACCGGCGTAGTTTATTCCATTCTGAGGCATTTGGATCTCCTCCAGGCTGCCCATCAACTTCCATTGAAAAACACGTTTTAAACCATAGTAAGGCCTCTCACAATAAACAACAAGTTAATCTCTCGATAAAATCAAATTAGCTCAATAATATTTCCAGCCACGACAATTTCCATTTGCATGCTCATTTCTTTTACCTCATATAAAGTGTCTTGAGACATGACATCTGTATGAATAAACTGAACTGATTCATAAACAACAGTATTTTAAAATCTATTGTGGAGAGGCAGATTATTCAGGGTTTCTTGATGGCCAACTGGAATGTTGGAATATTCTAACTATAAACCATTATCAGCAGCTCAATAGGAGGAGCAACCCTAAAGAGCACATCTGAGCTTTTCTGCTAAATTAACATTTTAAGAGCATCAAAAGAGAAAAAACTGTAAAATGTAAAGGGGACTATTTTCTAGAAAAACACGTGGGAATGTTCATATGCTATGCATGTCTAACATAGACCCTTCCCATATAAGTAGCATCTACCTGAAAGGCCTTAGCCAGGGCGCTGGCTCCATCATTTTCCAGCCGGTTTCTCCCTGCGACGAAAACTTTCAGTCCCAGTGGGGATCCGACAGACGTTGACTTTTTGTGGCACTCGGTCAGAGCTTCAGCGAGGATCTGTTTGCATTAAAAAAAAAAACATTTTTGTTCACAAACTGTTGAAAGAAGTTGTTGTTTGCATGAACTCACCTGTCCTCCTCCTATTCCCATGCCACAGTTGTTGAGCCTCAGCTCCCTCAGCGTGTAGCAGGAGGGACTCCTTAACAGCTGCTCGATTCCTTTGACGCCATCCGGCCCGAAGGCGTTATCACTCAGGTCCAGCTCAGTCAGCCTGGCACCAGCGCTCATTAACCCACCACTCAAACACATCTGATAAAAGCAGACAGAGACAGATAATAAAATAAAAGTCACCATCCATTTATAAGGAAGCGATATTCTTACGTCAAAGATGTAACTGATCACCGAAGGATGATGGAAGTGACATTCTGAAGATTACATTTGCTTTTTAACATCTTTCTTTTCATGCAATGCTTTCAAGTGTTTAAAAGTTTTAGCTTTCTGATGCAAAGCTAAAGTTTTTGTTATTTCATTATAATTCCTATGATTTCCTGTGAAGCACTTTTGATTGCATAGTGTATAACGGGTGGTATTGGTATATCTGCCTAGCGTTAAGCGATAATGATGATGAGGAAAGGTGAAGCCATTCTCACCAGAGCGGTGGGGATTTCCGAGCGCAGCCTTCCAGTGAACATATCACTCCAGTAGCATCTCTGAAACACACAATACAGTGACAGACTTATTGTCTGGTCCTGAAGGGAAAGGATGAGCCTCTTCTTGTCAGGGAACAGGGCCGTTTGTGTCTGTGTGGCGTATTTTTGTTATCTGGTTTTTTTTTGTCTGTGGAGCTGCAGGTTTCCTCCAGAGGGTGGTGCTGAGCAGGGTGCTCACACACACAAACATCAGCATCTGCCATTCGCTGAGGTGTTTGGGACCAAAACTGAAAAAATGTTTTCTTGGCAGGCCATTAGGGAAGTCAGGATCCGATCACATGCTCAGAAATCGGGGGCGATCACGAAGTTTGAGACTATAAGAATTGGACGTCACCTCCCAATCAGGACTCGGATATGTGCTGTATGTACCTGCCAATTAAAAAATTCTATGTGGGTGGTGCTAGTAGATATCTCTACTCCAAGGCGTTAATACCTATTCAATAGTATTTATCTTTTATACACTTTAAATAACATTCCATTCAAACAAGCTGAACAGAGAACTACTCATTAAAATGTTGTTGTTGAGGTTGTTGTCATCAGGTGGGTTTAGATATTATTTATTGTTCCGGATGCTGTATCCATGCGCTGCTTCACTGGAGACTGGAATCAAGCGTTGCTTTAGCCAAACTTTTAAAATTAGGAAACATTTCTCCATTAAAACTGATTAGCCGTGTAAAGGCTTCTGAACAAACAGTTTCCCGATACGTAAACTACACTTCAGCAGTAGAAAGGCCCACCGGAGGAAAGAAGCAGCAGCAGGTGTTTGGCACCGCTGTTTTATCCTATTGCACTTTTCAATCTCAGTCACTGAAAATGCCAAATATAGAAATGTCAGGAAAACGTCACAGTTAAAAGTCATAGTTATCTTTAAAACACTGGAGAAGAATGATTTTTTACAGCTTTTTCCCATTTTATAATTCCATATTTTTCTACACTCTGACCCTTGGTTTACAGTTCTGAAGTTAGCTGAGGCTACAGGCAAATTTAAGTGAAATCTGATATTTGTCCTTTTAACAGTAAAGTAGAAAGAGATGCGTACCTGAAGCTGGTCTTTGCTCTCAAGAGCTTTAGCAATGGCTTTGGCTGCTTCCACTCCCACAGTGTTTCCCTCCAGGCGCAGAGCTCTCAGACCCTGGTACTGCTCTATCTTACAGAGCAGCTCCCCCACTGGAAACACAGACAGCAGCTCATCAGACTGTATTTTTTTATCTTTAATAACTGCACAGTAGTTTGGTTATGAAAAACAAGTCCATAATGTACATATTTTTCTTAACTCCAAAGTTCTGTTCTGTCTTTGCTGCTGTTACATCCGAATTCCCCTTGTTGGGATAATAAAGGATTGATCTATCTTCTAAGCCACACAAAAATTGTCACATTGGGCGAAATGTGGGCATTTTCAATAAGGAGTGTCCTCATTTTTTTGCCGTTGTTATTGACATTGTTTTTAGTGGACAGGACCTGTACTGTTATACAAGCGGACTGCTTCAAATTGTATGCAACTGTCATACCTTCGGGGTCTCATACAAAGTTACAAAGAAAATACACAACTGTGAGGTGTGTACTCACTTCTCAGCTGTTGTATAACAAATAATAAACGGCTAGAGACGGGAACATCTTCTGACCTGAATCGGTGTCGTCGAGCTTCAGTCCCAGACCTTTGAAGCTCAGTTCTCCATCACAAACGTGAGTGTTAGAGAGAGCATCAGCCAGCTGAGCGATGTCATCTGAGGCCATGTGCACGACCTGGTGAAAGGTGCAGCAACAGAAGGTGAAGAAACCTTACAGCGTTGTAAAACAATATTTAAGTAATGCTAACATTTTGCAGCTAGCCTGTCAGAAACGATAATGAAACTAGACTAAAAAAACAAAACTAGAGGCTAGCTGTTCTAGCTTAACAACGGCGGAGCTAAATGCTGCTGCGCAGCACTAAAACATGACACTTGAACAGAGTTGTCGAGTGAATTTTAGGGTCTCGTAAATTAAAAAATGTCATAGATAGAAGAAGAGGGAACATTACCGGTGAATGAACTAACTTTTTAATAACTTCCCTATTAATTTGAATGAAGAGACACACAACGCTACTTCCGCGCCACTTGATAAACCTTCTGACGTCACGCTGTCTCAGTTTGGAGTTTTTCTTCTTTTAATTTTAAGGCGGTTGTCATCCAGCGTTAGGTGCATTACCGCCCCCATCTGCTTTGGAGTGTGGACCAGACGGCCTACATCTTATCACACATTCATCCCCACACTCACACCCCTATTTTATTTCCTGTAAATTTCCTAACCTTCTTTATACCCTGTAAAAAAGCCCAGTGTTTCTCAGAAACCTCACCACTATCCTGACCCGTGCTCTCTCACTCACTTCCATTATTTCTTTTAAATTAAATTCTCCCTAAAATTATTCCTCATCTCCTCCCTCTGTGCTCCATAAGCCATACACCGCAAGAGTACATGATCCACTGATTTCTCCCCTTCCTGACACCTCTCACACAGTCCCATCTGAGGCTTTCCTACAAGTTAAAGTAATTTATTCAATGAACAGTGCCCTAGTCTTAATCTCATAATCAACACTTCCTCTCTCCTGTGTCCCTTTTCTGACCTAGTGACTCTGATGCTATTTTGAATGTTGTATAAATGTCTTCTTTTCTGCTCTCTATTCCACCACTAGCCACATTAGGTTTACTTTCTTCCAGATGACACTCTTGACCTCTGCCTTACTTAAATGTATTTCCATCTCTATTCTTTCTTTCCTTAATGCCCTCTTTGCTAATTCATCCACTATCTCATTCTCTCTCAAACCTACATGTGCTGGAACCCACATAAATTAAACCTGACCTCCTCTATCCACTATTTTGGTTACTAACTGAAGGACTTGATGTAATAAATCTTGGCGGTTTTTGGAGTGTAATGATTCCAAGCTTACTAGCACTGATGAAGAATCTGAACAGATCATAACCTTTTCGTGTCTAGTTTCTTCCACTCATTTTACAGCCACCAGCACTGCCGTCATCTCTACTGTATTCACCCGTAACTTATTTGAAGTTCTCCTATTTATCCCCATTCCTTTTGCTGGTACAGCTACCCCAAATCCTGTTGCTTCGGTCTCAGGTTCCTTAGCTCCGTCTGTGTAGACCATTATGTGATCTATATATGTTTTCATTATGTGACAGTTGAACTCATTTACAAGGTCTTTTTGAACTTTTCCTTTTCTTTTCATCTCTAATAATTGTAAGTCTATATACGGCAGTTCCAGTAACCAACGTGGTACTTTTGGGGACACAACTATAGGACTTATCTTCATTCCCAAGATTCCCAGTTCTTTTGCCACATCTTTCCCTATCCGTCCAAACTTTTCCCCCTGACTCTTCCTATTGTCCCAGCACTCCAGCAGAACTTCTTTTGTATGGTGAGAATCATTGTGTCCATGCAAATTTACCCAGTACCTCCCCATCATCTGTTTTCTTCTCAGCTCTAGCGCCATTTCTCCCGTCCCTACCTGTAAAGCAGGCACTGGGCATTTCCTGAAAGCTCCGCTGCAAACTCTCAGTGCCTGTGCCTGAATTACATCTATCCTCTTTAGCTGAGATCTAGCTGCTGATCCATATGCAATACTGCAATAATCAAATACTGACCTTATCAATGCTATATATATTCTCCTCAGTGCTGAGCAACTAGCTCCCCATTGCCCACCTGTCAGACATCTCATCACGTTTATCACTTTTTTACACTTTTCTACAATCCTGATAATGTGATCTGCCCATGTTAACTGTTATCTGTTTTGAATCAAATACTACTCCAAGAAATGTAAGCGTTCCAACCCTTTCTAATTCATTCCCATACATCCTTAATTTCAGTTCTTGCCCTATTCTTTTCCTGCTGAAAAAAACTGTCTGGGTTTTCTTAACTAAGTACCGACACCCCCAGTCCCAGTCCCAACCCCACTCTACCACCTCATCACTAGCCCCTTGTACTTTGCCAGTTACATGTGCCACATTCCTTCATCTCTTCACAATGCTCCGTCATCCGCAAAAAGATGACCTACCTATATCTGCTGGTATTTTTGAAAATACGTAATTTATTATGATGATGAAGAGTAATGGACTAATCACACTGCCTTGAGGAGTCCCATTCTCGACCACATATTGGCTTGATAAATCTGATCCTACCTTTACCTGTATTTTCCTTCCAAACAGAAAATCCTTTATCCAATTAAAACATTCCCCCTTATTCCCATCATGGACATCTTTATCAACAACCCTTCCTTGCACATCATGTTGTAGGCTTTTTCAATAACAAAAAATATTGCAACTACTAACTCATTTGCCTGTGCCCTTCTTATCTCAGTATCTAACCTTATTACTGCATCCATTGTATTTCGTCCTTTCCTAAAACCACTTTGATATTTTGCCAACATTTCTCTCTTCTCAAAGTCATATGATAATGTCTCTGTTATCATCCTTTCCATTACTTTGCAAATATTTGATGTTAATGCTATTGGTCTATAACTAGTAGGTTTTGCTGGATCCTTACCTGGTTTTCTGATTGGTATAACTACTGCCTCTTTCCATGTATTTGTTAACCTTCCCTCTTTCCATATTTTGTTGTAAAGTTGCAGTAGCTTTGATAATGCTCAGTTTGGAGTTCTTCCTCCTTTTTTTGTTTTATTAGTGGGTGGCATCCAACGTCAGGTGCAATTCCGCCACCTACTGCTTAGGAGTGTGGGTCGTAGTGGGAAAAATATTGTAGGCTACTAAATAAAACATTAGTTTATATACAGTACAGACCAAAAGTTTGGACACACCTTCTCATTCAATGCGTTTTTTTAATTTTCATGACTACATTGTAGATTCTCAATTAAGGGCATGAAAACTATGAATGAACACATGATGTATGGAATTACTGTAGGTACTTAAACAAAAAGGGTGAAATAACTGAATACATATGTTATATTTTAGATTCCTCAAAGTAGCTACCCTTTGTTCTGATTACTGCTTTGCATTCTCTTGAGCTTCAAGAGGTAGTCTCCTGAAATGGTTTTCCAACATTCTTGAAGGAGTTCCCAGAGATTTTTAGTACTTGTTGGCCCTTTTGCCTTCACTCTGCGGTTCAGCTCACCCCAAATCATCTCGATTGGGTTCAGGTCCAGTGACTTTGGAGGCCAGGTTATTCCATAATTTTTGTAAAAGTACATGGATTGTCCATAACAAACACCATGTTCAAGCATAAGGGTGTTCATGTGTGCACTTGGTACCAGGACACCCTAGGCCGCAGCTCGATGATCGACTTGGTTATCGTTTCCTCTGATCTGCGGCCGCAAGTTTTGGACACTCAGGTGAAGAGAGGGGCTGAGCTATCCACCGACCACTACCTGGTGGTGAGTCGGCTCCGGTTGTGGGGGAGGACGCAGGACAGGCGAGGCAGGCCCAAACGCGTCGTGAGGATCTGCTGAGAACATCTGGCAGAGTCCCCTGTCAGAAGGAGTTTCAACTCTCACCTCCGGCAGAACTTCGAACACATACCGGGGGAGGCTGGAGACATTGAGTCCGAGTGGGCCATGTTCCGTTCCTCCATTGTCGCAGCGGCTGACCAAAGTTGTGGCTGCAAGGTGGTCGGTGCCTGTCGCAGCGGCAACCCTCGAACCCGCTGGTGGACACCAGCGGTGAGGAATGCTGTCAAGCTGAAGAAGGAGTCATATCGGGCCTTTTTGGCCTGTGGGACTCCGGAAGCAGCTGAGATGGTCGTTGAGGCAAAAACTCGGGCGTGGGAGGAGTTTGGAGAGACCATCGAGAACGACTTCCGTGTGGCTTCGAAGCGATTCTGGTCCACCATCTGGTGCCTGAGGGGGGGGGTGGTCTGCCACCAACACTGTTTACAGTGTGGGTGGTGTACTGCTGACCTCGACACGGGACGTTTTGGGTCGGTGGATGGAATACTTCGAAGACCTCCTCAATCCCACCGACAGGCCTTCCTGTTTGGAAGCAGAGCCTGGGGACTTTGGGACGGGCTCTCCAATCTCTGGTGCTGAGGTCACTGAGGTTGTTAAAAAGCTCCTTAGTGGCAAGGCTTCAGGGGTGGATGAGATTCACTTGGAGTTTCTTAAGGCTCTAGATGTTGTAGGGCTGTGTTGGTTAACGCGGCTCTGCAATATTGCGTGGACATCAGGGGCAGTTCCCTTGGATTGGCAGACTGGGGTGGTGGTCCCCCTCTTTGACAAGGGGGACCATAGAGTGTGTTCCAACTATAGGGGGATCACACTTCTGAGCCTCCCTGGTAAGGTCTATTCAGGGGTTTTCTGGAGAGGAGGGTCCAACGGATAGTCGAACCTCGGATCCAGGAGGATCCTGGCCGTGGAACACTGGACCAGCTGTATACCCTCAGCAGGGCCCTGGAGGGTGCGTGGGAGTTCGCCCAACCGATCTACATGTGTTTTGTGGACTTGGAGAAGGCGTTCGACCGTGTCCCTCGGGGAGTCCTGTGGGGGGTACTCCGGGAGTATGGGGTGCCAGGCCCTTTGATAAGGGCTGTTAGGTCCCTGTATGACCGGTGTCAGAGTTTGGATTACATTGCCGGCAGTAAGTCGGACTCGTTTCCAGTGAGAGTTGGAATCCGCCCAGGTTGACTTTTGTCACCGATCCTGTTCATAACATTTATGGACAGGATTTCTAGGCACAGCCAAGGTGTTGAGGGGGTCCGTTTTGGTGACCTCAGGATTGGGTCTCTGCTTTTCGCAGATTATGTGGTCCTGTTGGCTTCCTCTGAAAGTGATCTACGGCTTTCGCTGGAGCGGTTCGCAGCCGAGTGTGAAGCAGCTGGGTTGAGGATCAGCACCTCCAAATCCGAAACCATTGTCTTTTGCCAGAATAGGGTAGGGTGTCTTCTTCGGATCAGGGATGGGGTCTTTCCTCAAGTGGAGGAGTTCAAGTATCTGGGGGTCTTGTTCAGGAATGAGTGTAAAATGGAGCGGGAGATCGATAGGCGGATTGGTAAGGTGTCTGCAGTTATGCGGGCGCTGTACCAGTCTGTCGTGGTAAAGAGAGAGCTGAGCCAAAAGGCAAAGCTCTCGATTTACCAGTCGATCTACGTTCCTACCCTCATCTATGGTCACGAACTTTGGGCAGTGACCGAAATAACAAGATCACGGATACAGGCGGCTGAAATTAGTTTCCTCCGCAGAGTGGCTGGGCTCTCCCTTAGAGATAGGGTGAGGAGCTCGGTCATCCGGACGGGGCTCAGAGTAGAGTCGCTGCTCCTCCACATCGAGAGGAGCCAGGTTAGGTGGCTTGGGTGTCTGGTCAGGATGCCTCCTGGACACCTCCCTGGTGAGGTGTTCCAGGCACTCCCACTGGGAGGAGGCTCAGAGGAAGACCCAGGACTCATTCGAGAGACTATGTGTCTCGCTGGCCTGGGAACGCCTCGGGATTCCTCCCGAGGAGCTGGCCCAAGTGGCCGGGGAGAGGGAAGTCTGGGTCTCTCTGCTTAGGTTACTGCCACCGCGGCCCGATAAGCGGAAGAAGATGGATGGATGGATGGATGGATGGATGTTAATTAACAAGGAGTATCAGAACACAACAATAATCGATATGAACTGACCTACACAACGTTGGTAATTCAAAGACAAAATTAACGTCATCTGCTGGAGAACCATCCTTGAAGAATTTTGTACTCCGATCTTCACCCAGACTGGGTCATCGTTGTTTTACATGAACCAGTTTTGGTGGGACAGAGTTCATGGAAGACTAGACTATACATCCTCGACACCTGTTCCGTCTTGTGGAAGCAGGAGAGAATAAAGACAATTTATATAAAGCATATTCAGGATGTTTTTCTATCATAAAACCTTAACATAGGGACAAGGCAAAATTGTTCCAAAACAGTGTGTTCCCTGAAATTTAAGTTCATTTTCATGGTAAAGTTACAGTTTTTTAATTGATTGTTTCTTTCCTAGAATAGCAACATGCAATCCATACATAGGCTACTACTGGTAGGCTAATGCAGACACACTGGAACACCAGACAACTTCTGTTGCACTTCTACTGACAATTTGATTGGTGTATGACAGTGTGAGGGTTCTGTCATTATGGCTCCAACTGATCATGCATCCTGGCTGCTTGGCCACAGGAATATCGCTTTGGCTGACTGGTTAGCACACATGACTCTCACCAGGGAATGGTGGGATCGATAACACTTGGAAAACCAAATGCAATCCAGATAAGGATATGAGAGACGTTTCTCTCTTCAGAGGTCCAGACTAACATTTTTGAATGGGAAGAACAGGCTTTTTCAGTTCAACATACCATCACATTCTCCAAGTGGAACCATAGTTCTCACAACTATGTATTCCATTTCTAAATCATATTCAATAAATCAAAAATACACGTTCTGATGAGGCTCATTTGTCAAAATAATCTTTTGAAAATTACACTTTTAAAAGCAGATATCTAACATGGTTTTCTTTAAGCCCACATTTCTGGAATAAAAGGTTTATTGGTCCAAAGTAATGGACAGTATCCGCATCTTAAATTCACAAATAAGAGAACGTTTGTTACCCTGATTTGTAAGAATGTGAGAGGTTTTGCTGCCATCTGCTGACCACAATCTGACCTAGAAACTTGTTGCGATTTAACCGCTGGCTGAAGCAGCTAGCCGCTAGCAATACTAGGAAGCCAGTCCAGTTTGTAGCTGAAGCAGGAAAACTCGTGTAAAGTCAACTCTTCAATGACACGGACACCCGCCGTACAAAAATGCGCCTGGTTATTGACTGATATTCGGTTGCACAGGTTTCCTAACGTTTGTCTCCAACGCATCGGGCCGCTAGCTCTGATCTGAAAAGCGTAGTAACTTCTCGGTGAGTTGACATGCTACTCTCTGTGAGGGCTATGGCTAAATTAGCAAACTAATTTACCGAAACCCTAATTGAATCGTATGAGATTATATGAAGATAACTTTCCATTCGTGCTAGACGACACAGTAGATGCAGAGCGTTTGGCACTGAAAGTGAGAAATAAGAGCAGATTTCCTTTACTGTTTTCTTCGTTAAGCTATGTCAGTTAGCTAAAATTAGCAAGTGGCATTAGCTGGCTAACAGCCCCCGCCACGTAAACTCAGGCAGCGGTGCATCTTTTAATGGAATAATCTACTTTCTCCATTCATAATGTTTATACATTGTCAAGCTGTTTTTAAAAAAAAAAATTAAATATAAGCTAGCAGTTAACATTTACGTCTTTAAACTGGCCAAAATTAGCAAATGTTGCTAAATTGTTATTGTTTTCTTGTTACCTTTTAAAATAAAATAAAAAAACCCTATTAAATTGCCTTCAATAATTGTGTATTCTTTAAATGAATAATGCATATGTCACTTCGCTCTGGGCTTGTAACTGTAGACATTTTGTAAAGTTTTGAGCTGTTCTAAGTCAGTCATGTTTATATCCTCAGATCATGGATTGTGAACGACAGAGGAGAAGAGAAGAGATCCAGAGGGCCATGAGCTTTATCCAGTAAGAAGCATAAACAGGGCCAAATTTCACATCTTAACCAAAACACGCACTGACTGTATCGAGATCCTAAAACCCTTTGACTTTTCCATCCACCAGGTCATCGTTGCCCTTCCCAGAACCAGAGAGTTATGAGGTTGGGATTAATCCGCTTTTTCTCTGGCATGTTTAATATGTCATGCCTTTTTGTTCCTTACCTATTTTTTCCACTCTACATTTAGGGCTTTCTGACCCAGTTGGTCTGCAACTTGCTCGATGAGGGAAATGCTTGCTTTCGAGATGGTGACTGGCGTCAGGCAGCCCAGCAGTATGGAGAGGGGGTCAGCGTTGCCCGCTATGCACAGGCCGAAGCTGTCATCATCCCGCATGAGCTGCTGGAGAGCCTCTATGTTAATAGGGCTGCTGCCTTCTACCAGATGGTGAGGGATGATATGAATGAGCATAAATGGAGGACAGGGATGCACTCACTGACTTATTATGAGTTTTGATTTGTTTGAAAATGGGTTTCTGTTCATTTTTCCCTTTTTAGAGGGAGTATGAGCGTGGCATTCAGGACTGTGAGAGCGCACTGTGTGTGTCCGAGGGCAGTCGCAGGGCTTTATACCGTAAGGCACTCTGCTTTAGAGAGCTGGGAAGACTGCGAGAGGCTTACGAGAGTGGAACCAAATGTCTCCTTACAGCGCCACACGTATGTACAGTAACCCTTGGGCGTATTTCCATTTTGTCTCAAACTATATCACTCTATTTTTGGGGGGGGCGTTATATGTGATGCTGTAATGTGTATATCATTGCTGATGTGTATTAAAGGACTACTTTACCTCTAAGTAAAAATTTGTCTGCGGCCATATTCCCCAGAGTTAGATGAAAGAAAACGAGAAAAAACAATTTTGTAACCAGCCCAGTGATTCTACTGATCTAGCAGCAGCGTAAACCAATATAGGATAGCATAGACCAATGTAAGTATATGGGATCTGCTAGCATGCTAGTAGTGGTAATGGTATTTTCTTTGAAAAGAACTAATGAAAACGGCTTATCAGTGTATTTATTAGGGATGCACCGAAATGAAAACTCTTGCCCGAAACCGAAAATGAAGAAAGCTAAGGCCGAAAGCCGAAACAGCGAAAGAAATGATTGACAATTATTAAAACCATACAATTTATGGCTATGATGTGTACTAACCTCACTAAAATCAAGGCATTGCAATAAATCAGTTACAAAACTATGAAGATATTTATTTAGCACTAACATAAAAACAATGCACAATATAAATTAAATGAATAAAGTTTCGGCTGTGTTGTTTCGGTGATTTAGGTCTTTCGGCCGAAAACCGAAAATGCACTTTTGGGTCATTTTTGGCCGAAAATTTTCTGTGACCGAATTTTCGGTCCATCCCTAGTATTTCAACCTGCTGTTACAGGATGCGTTGGTTATCGACCTGGCCCAGGATCTGGCCAACAAGCTGGGTTTGAAGGGCCGTAAAGCCTACGTCAGCCCACAAACGGAGTCGGCGGCTACAGAAGGGGAGAGTCTTGGGGAGACCTCCCCACTCACTGGAGAAGTAGGTGCTGCTCTCTCTCGAAAACTTAAATTCATCCCGAAGCGACTTAAAGCCAATGCTGTTCTGCTCTTTAGATGTCCTCCAACGGGCTGGAGTCCCTGGGTGACATTGGACCTGGTATGACTGACTCACACGATCCCAATTCTCCTCCTAACATTCCCGTAACCATTTGACTTCTTCTCCAGACTTGGCCGACCTTTCAAACGCGCAGTGCATCCCGGCCCCTCTGGCCACGCCCATTCCAGTTAGTGACGACCCAACCACCACAGTGGTGACCTCGTGCACGGAGCTGTCGGAGAGTCCCAGCAGCCAGACTCTGCCTCCCATGCCATACTCCGTCCCCGTGTCGGAGCACATGGACGACTGCAGCAGCGTTATTAAGGAGGGACTCGACAGCATTTTGGACTGCATGCCCAAAAAAGTTAGTGAGGTAAGGACGCATAACCTACTACAGATGACACGTTTTATACCACACTAAATGGATGTAGAAATCATAAAACACCATCAGTAATATCTCACTGGTTGCTTATATCAAATTTCTGTCCCCTAGAGTCCAGTTCAAGGTGCTATCCCCACCAACCTTCCCAACACGGCCGTTGGTCTTCGGCCTCCTTACTCCCCGAGCCTTCCAGCTCCCTCACCCCAGCTTCCACCGGCCTTCTTCAGCTCCTCCATCAGTGACATGTCCCCTCTGGATCCTTACGCGCCAGTGCGGGATCAGGGCTCCACCCAGGCCCAGGACGCACTTGGAAGCTTTTCTACAGGGGCCACAGATGGGGAAGGGAAAGGAGTCAATGCTGGTGGCCTCGACTCGTTGTCTGAATACACTCTCCCTGGTGAGCTATGCAGTTCTCTATGTTCTTTATACACGAGGGCTGTGACTGTACATGTATTCGTATAGTTCGGTACCGCCCTGTCAGTTCATTACGCTTGTTTACGGAACAAAACCAGCTGTTTTCTTCCTGAAAGAATGCTGAATTTTTATGTGCGAAACTTTAAAGCGCAGGGAAAAGTGACACCAAAGCAAAACAGAAAGGACTCCTAGCTCTCACTTAAACTCTGCTATTTGGGAACATTAATTGTTTCCCATGCAGCTACAGTAGAAAAAGAAAGATGGACCGAACCAGAACTTTGTAAGTGAACACATCTTTGAGCGGCAATAATGTCCATGAAACGCTCTGTACTGAAAAGAATGAGTGATCTGAAACGACGTCAAGCTGAATGGAAACATCACTGATACTAGGGCTGAACGATTTTGGAAAATAATCTAATTGCGATTTTTTTTTTTCTTCAATATTGCGTTTGCGATTTAATGTTCAATTATTTTTGTGGGGCTTTTGTCATGCATTTTTTAATTAATGCAGCAAAAATATTGTGTATTTTAAAAAGATTTTTATACATAATTTATTCTATTCCATAAGATTATTTACTTATTTTAAGACAAAGGCAAATATTAACAACTTTATCTACTTTTAATCATCACACTCGATGGTCATCGGTGTCTGCAATCAAGGTTTTCTTCCTTTTGATCCCAGCTAATAATTCCCTCCAGCTGCAATGTTTTCCTCCGTGTGGTTATCCAGGAAGAAGGATGCTTAAAGGAACGAGCTCTGATTTTTAATTCTCCATCGATCTAATGCACTTTCAGACTCTGGTATGGCTCCTAATTGCATATGCAATTAATCGTTGGAATCTCAGAAAGGAGTGGAAATAGAACCATGAATTAAAAGGCTGGTTGAAGCCCTTTATTGGAGATTTTACATGGGCCTACTGCCTGCATTGGCACTGGTTTTATGCCAAAATTAGTGCTATTAAAAACACAACTACTCAAAGACGTATTTAAAAGTCAAAACCCTGCAGTTACTCCCCCAACCATACAAAGTGCCGTCTGGATGCCAGTTTTTTCGGCATAACCAGCCAGCATCATGTCCAGCGAAGAATCTTACAGGGTAAGGGCTATTTTTTACTAATAAGTTTAAAATATTAAACCAAAAATAATTATAACAAATTATGGGTCAAAGACAACGATACGTTTTTGTACCTGTCCTCTCTGAATCTTGGTGATGTCCTCTATAAAAGTCATAATTTATACTTTAGAATTTACATAAACATCCTACAGATTTCACAGCGTGTGTATGTGACTAGTTGTATGGTCGGAGACCTATGTCAAGACAGAAAGCTAGCTAGAACAGTCTTAATAATAGCCACTCACCGCAGCGGTGAAAGCGAGCCTCCTATACTGGGGAGTGCAGGAGGAAACCGCTTCCTTTTCTTTCACTTACTCTGTGTGGAGGTTGATGCTCTCATATCTAGGAACAACGTCATAAACGCAAGTATTGAAAGCTGTTTTACCGACAGCTAACTTTAGCCATTAGCAAGCTTTCTTACCTTTCTCCATGAAAAACGATTCCATTTCCACGCACGTTTTGATGCCGTTAAAGTTTTTTCATTTGTGTCCCCCAGCTGTAGGCTTCACCTAAACTAACTCTGGTTTTAGATATTATAAGGTTGCTCCTCTTCTGTGAAAGATAATCAAATCTCTGGGGCTTAGACACAGCAACAAAACTAACCGAGAGCTCCATTTTCTACAGTATGCATTGCCTCGTTGGTCGGAAAAAGTAATCTTTTTTAATGTTTTTAGGTTAAATATAATGTTTAAAGTGACAGTGTGTAGTTTTTTGCAGTACATCTTTGAAAATAGACATTACAATTTTATGTAATAATAATTACGTAAACCACATTATTTGCCAAATATTGGCGATATTGTAAAATACGTCTTTAAAAATCAGTTTTAAAATACATAGGCGCGGGTCCTCTTTTCAGGGGAAAGCCATATTAGATGACGTCTTTTATTCTACGAGAGCCCGGACGGACAAAGCGCACGGAACACGCCAGCTATTAAAACCTTGATTTCCCCTCAAAATGCAAAAAAGTTTCGGCATAAATACATTTTTACCTCTTCGCTAGTTCCAAGCGATGAAAGGGAGACTGATGTGCTCGTCATGTTGCTGCAAATAGATAATTCTCAGGGAATTGAGTGTTTGAAAACAGCACTAGTTGGACCTCCGTTGAGTTTCTTACTCGAAGACACAGATACCGCATGCTTGTGATAATTTAGGTATGCACTGCCCCCTATTGGCCGAAAATTATACACTGTGCCTTTATAGGAAAGGGTACACTTTCATTCTGCACACCTCTAAACTCCCAGTTGACTTTTTTTAAAGAGACAGCTTTTAAGAAAAATGTTAAATTTTCAACCTTTAACATTAATTCGATGTAAACTACTCTAATGTAACCCTGGCTGTATGTTTGGGGTGGAACATTAACATCCTCCTCAGTCTCTGGTTATTTTGTAGCCTCCAGCAGGTTTTCTTCCTTGATTACCTGTTCGTGCTGCAGATCAGCATCCCCACATCATGATGCAACCACCACTATGTTTCCCCATCAGGTTGGTTTTTCAGGGTGATATGCAGCATTGGTTTACCTCCACATGGAGAGTTTTGTCTCAGAATGTTCTTTGGTCTCACCTAACCAGAGCATATCTGACATTTTAACTTCTGAGGTATTATGAAAACTATGTACGTCCACCATTATGTGCCACCTTGTGTTGGTCGGTAAAACAAAATGCACAGTTTCTTGTTACAAAATGTGTAAAAAATTGGATGGAACGAAAAAAGTGATATCCATATTTCAACTTTGGCTGTGGCAAATTAATTTGATTGATGACCGTGTTGTAACTTGCAGAGTTTTCAGGGAGCGTATAATTGCAGGTGGTTATCAGAGGTGAGTCAGCATTACTGCAAACTGACATCAGCGTCCTTGTTTCTGTCATCAGGGGGACGAGTATGTCACAGTTTCATCCCCGGGATGCGCAACCACAGTACTGGGCACACGGTTAGTGAACGACTAAAACTTTAATCTTTTTTTTTTTTGTGGATTTTTGTGTGTGGTTATAAGTACTTTTAACCCTTTAATGTTCCCTTTCTCCTTCAGAACGGACCGGGAGGAACCAACCTCTCTCTTCTCTCCAGGAATCCTCTGTCAGCCAGTCACGAGTTTCGACAGGCTTGTCACGCCTGTTACAGCCGAATAGGTAGAACACCATAACATCAGTCTCCTCCTTTTTTTGTACTCGAATTGGATACAGTAGGCTTTTATAAGAAATGGCAACACGCTGGTTCAGAACGTTCAAGAAAGTATTTCACGTTGCTGTATAGACGCATTGTTTGGTCAGAATCAATCAATTTTCAATTGATAGATTGATCAGCAGGTTGGACGCTTAAAAACTGTCAACTTTTTTTTTTTTTAAACCTGGACCTTATTTCTAGCATGTATTATGGTCATATACTCCCCCAGACAAGTTTGGAGCCACTTGTTTATATCCACTCAGGATCAGCATATATCCATATAATGGGAGTTGTTGGGTCAGTCAAAATGCAGCCTCTAAATAATGCATTATCTGCCACAAAACTCCTTCATTTCACCAATATTTTGTTATGAATTGCTAGCAATATTCCCCTGTATGTTCAAAGTGTCTCGGAAGTTGTCTTCCGGGGTGTTTACAGGCATGTTTTCCACCCAAGTACAACTTACAACAGATTGCAATGTCAATTACGTCGCTGCCGTCCGCCATAAAAGTTGTAGTCTGAGTACAACTTTCATTCTGTGCTCTGCGGCGGCAGTCGGTTAGACAGAACTCGCTACTAGCAAACGTCAACATGCTTTGGGCTTTCTTGTTTCCAAATTGCACAAACAAAATGACCAAAAGAACTAAGAATGTTGTATAGCACAGTAATGGTCCTGCTCATAGAACAAAGAAGAACCTCTGCAACGCTCCAAACTCACAGGGGAATAGTGCTAGCGATTCATTACAAACCATTTGGTGAAATGAAGGAGTTTTGTAGCAGATCATGCCTTATTTAGAGGCTGTACTTGGCGTGCCCTCACAACTACCATTACATGGATATACGCTGATCCCGACTGGATATAAACTTCTTCTGAATGACTCCAAGGGGCTCCAATCTTGTCTGGGTGAGTAAGTGAATGTAACGCTATAAATAAAGTCGAGTTTAAAAAGAAAAAAAGAACTTTCCCTTTAATTGATATTGAAGTAATGCATCAAAACTAATTCCCCCTCCTTTTATTATTAAAACTTCTAACAGCTATTGTTCTTCTCCGTAGAATATCAGCCTCTCACGTTAGCATGCCGTTGGAGCAGTTCTGATATGTTCGTTTTGATTGGTTCTTTTTCAATTCAATTCACTTTTATTTATATTGTGCCAATTCACGACAAATGTCATCTCAAGGCACTTTACAACAAAAGTCATTTCAGTACAATTATACAAACATTCCATTCAGTTAAAGGTTTTCTATGTAAGAAATCCAAGCAGATTGCAGTGAGTCATTGACATGAGGTTGTATTCGGATCATGCAGACTCCAACTGCAGTTATTCCTCAGCAATCCGTCATCCTGAGCAAGCATGTAGCGACAGTGGAGAGGAAAAACTCCCTTTTTCTACACTTTGGTTCATCATTTGTCTTGGTTGAAGCATTGTGTGTTTGGACAATTACTGGACAGCATACAAACCAGAGGACTTTTTAACTTGTGGATACCGTAACCATGCCAAAAAAGTTCAATTTTCACAACTACAAACAGCTTATTAGCATTTCAAAAGCTCAAATAACACCTGAACAAGAACCCCAAATCCCAGAGGAGTTGAAAAGTTGGTTTCCAGAATTCAGAGCAGGTACAGAATAGCTTTCTAACCATATGATTGGACAGATTTAAAGAGAAGAAATTATGTAGACTAGCAGCGCTTGTTAATACCTCATGTGTTATCCAGTGGAATATCATCTCAGCTGCTCGGAAATGTTCCATTTGCATGTCAAGTCAGTCATGAAACTGTCATACAAAAACACTCTTAGGTCAGAGGCTTCCTCAGGTTCCTTGAAAGACTGACTTTTGGAAAATCAGGTATTTTTGAATTGAACTGAAAAGTCAGATGGCTTAACGGTAAAAGTCTGCTTGTTTGCAGGTCCTCGAGTGATGGACTACAAGTATCAGCCAGAGGCAGCTCACCGCTGCAAGAGAGACGTGCTGCTATGTCGTCTCAAAAACACAGATGATCCCACTTGGAAGAGGATCCGACCCAGGCCTGCACGCAATAACGTTCTGGGGGCGTTTGTACTTTGTAAAGGTATTCATATCTGTGTTTTGGGCTGAAAGAAATTCTAGCTTGGAAACGGCTTCGTCCAGTTGGAAATGTCAACATTTGCTGATTCCCACAGAGGTCCAGGAGCGTCAGGAGTGCCAATATGGGGAGAACTGTACGTTCGCTTACTGCCAGGAAGAGATCGACGTGTGGACGCAGGAGAGGAAGGGCGCACTGAGCCGGGAGCTTCTGTTCGACCCGCTGGGCAGCACAGAGAGGCGGGCGCTCAGCGTCACCAGACTGCTGCAGCTCCACATGGGCATGTTCATGTTCCTCTGTGAGGTGAGGCTTAGTGTGACAAATTTCTCTTGTTGATTTATCTTGAACTATTCATTTTTAATGGAGCACTTTCCTTCCCTTCTTTTATTTTTGTACAGGAATGTTTCGACAGTAAGCCTCGGATAATCAGTAAACGCAGCAAAGAGAATTTGGCGGTGTGCTCAAACCTCACAGCATGGCACCCATTCGACGATAACAAGTGAGCCGAGTTCTGCGCTTCGAATCTGTTGACGTTTGTTTTCTTGTAGCATCTTCGAGTAATCTGAAAAAGAGCTTCGACGTCTGTTTCATTAGGATTTCTGAACCTATCGCTCTGTTTGGATAGCCTGACTCTAAATCTCACCTGCAGGTGCCTTGTCCATGTGGTGAGGTCAGCCAACGTGCGTTACAGTAAGGTACGACCCCTGCACCCCCTCTGCCAGTTCGACATTTGTCGGCATGAAGTTCGCTACGGCTGCCAGCGTGAGGATAGCTGCTCTTTCGCTCACTCCGTTATCGAGCTCAAATGCTGGGTTCTGCAGCAGGACACTGGTAGGTAGAACTTCAGCTCAGTTATTCTGAGATTGTGAGCACTCAGTCTAGATGTATTACCAGTATAGGGGAAGTTACAAAAATATTGTAATATATTTCACATTACTAGTTACACTCTCAAAATTGTAATATGTTTCCATTACATATTACTGTCTTAAAAATATAACTGAGTTACACTACTTTAAGTTACTTTTGGCTAAATATCTTACACGACCTCTAACCACCTCAACTTATCAATTTACATTTTACATAAGTGTCAGACCAAAAATACGGTATTTTTAACACTATTTTATTAAAGTGAAGTCTCAAGTTCCTTTGCATGCCTTCTATTTCAGGGCAATGTTTGTTAAATCTAATCAAAAGAAGGTGCTGAAAGTGCTCATCACAAAGATGGTTGACAAAGATGAGACTCTGATGTCTGAAATCTTAGAACAAATGGTTAGGAAAACAGTGTGAATAATACAGCTGTTTAAATGTACAGTCGATCTTTTCCCAAGCCGTCCTGATTCTCTGACGTTTAAGTTTTGAGCAACTGGAAGTGGATGGTGGATCTTTTTTTACCGTATCCAGCTTGATTTGGTCTGTTGCATTAGTTGGCTAGAAAAACAATTTAAAATGCATTTGTAACTTTTGTAATCCATTACTTCCAACACTGTGTATTACACACTAACACCTGCAAACACGGTTCCCAGGGAGGTAGGAGAAGCTGTTTAGATTTCCTGTCTCTCTGTCTGCCTGACCACTGTAGAAATGATGGCTGCCACGAATTGTCAATTCATCACAACAATGTTGCCAAAATAAATTGAGTAATTATCATTATCGTTTTTTTGTGTTTTTTAAAAAAAAGCTTTGTTTTTCTCTTAAAGCGGTCGCTGTCCCTTTATTTGCTCCCTTTCTGCCTCTTACGCACATGCGCAGTTGTGGCAATCGGGCTCACCTTCAGCTTAGAAAAGCTGTAACAGCAGTATCAGCAGTGAGCCGACAACATGGCTCTAAAATTCTGCAGAGTTTTATTAAATAAAAAGAGAGGCATGTGTAATGTAAAATTCCCAAAGTAGAAGCTGCTTTCCACGCCAGTACAACAGTTTAGTTTGAGCTTCTTAAAGGGAAGCTGGCTGTGGCTGATGACAAAAACGGACAGTAGCTGCTGTGAGATAGTTAGCTTGTTAGCTGCTTACATTACCACCAGCAGCAAAGCAATTTTCTCTTTCCCCCTTCGACATGTCTGCTTTTTACCTTCACTCCTATGTATCCAGGGTTATTTATAGATGTCCAGATTCTCTCGTGTTACGTCCTCTACGGCTCGAGCTGCTGCTTAGCGGCTGGTTCTGATCCGTTCATACACAGATAAACAGGACATCAAGGGGCTGGTGTTGCAACAAAAAACTGCTTCTTATTATTACAATAAAATACTTATTTTGTTATAATGTAATGTTCACTCTGACTTAAGATGTTGAATGGCTGTGGGCAGGAAGGATCTTTCTGTAAGGATTATTCAGTAGTTTTGATGAAGCTCCTGACTGAAGACTCACTATTTTATATACTACATAACACATGTAGGTAACACGCATATATTAGACCAGCTGCTTGCTCCTGTAATAACATGTTTTTTTTATTTTTTATGAATCCGATTGGTCCACTGATCTGCAAAGTAATTAGTGATTAGTCGATTGTCAAAATAATCGTTTGTGGCAGCCCTAGTAGAAATCGCTTCCATCCATTTATAGTAAAGTTTAGAAATTTTCTCCAATTGGAAATACAGTGGACCCTCGTTGATCGTGGCGGTTACATTCCAAAAATAGCCCGCAACAGTGGAAATCCGCAGAGTAGTCATCTCTATTTTTTACAATGATTATATATGTTTTAAGGGTGTAAAACCAACAAAACACACTTTATACCCTTTTCTCAGACAGACATTAACATTTTCTTACAGTTGTCACTAGTTTAGATACACTCAAAGTTTAAATCTTCATAGACTTTAAAACCTGTAAGTATTAATGTGCCACGGTGTCTCCATCCGCATTCTACTCAGGTGCGTCTTTTTCCGATTTAGGAATATGGTTGTGTGTAGTTTTTTGTGCTATTATAGTGCTTTTGTGCTGGACAAGAGGATTCTTATAACCAGACATGATAAAATTGGCAAGCGCAGGAGACACGACACAGAGGATATTGACAATTGCCTCCAATCAATCAGGATGCAGAACACAAAACGCGTTGGTACGCTGTAAAGAAAGCTTGTAAAATTGCACTGTACTATAAAAACTTCTGCAAAACAGTGAGACTGCGAAGGGTGAACCCTGTTATAGCAAGGGACCACTGTACATTGAAAATTTGAATCTGGAAGATAATGGATTATTATGGAAAATGTGAAAGAACACCTGTTTATACTTTAGCAGCCTATGAATTTATTGTTTTTTATTTTAATTTTATATTGTTTGATATTTTTCCCCCAGGAATTACCCATGAAGAGATGGTGCAGGAGTCCAAAAGACACTGGCAGAGGCTGGAGCAGAATTCACAAAAACAGCACAAGGTACAACTTATAGTGTAGTCCAGCATAAGGTTACATTTCTTTCATTTTCCATCTTTTTATGAGTGTATGGGGAAAAAGGATGGAGAAACATCTGAGCTTTCTAAAATTGGTAATGGGCAAAAGTATAACAATGTTTAATAGTTTTTTTTCCAGTGATTGATGTTATCAGGTTTCCTAAAGGGTCTTAAAAATACTTAAAAGCTTTGAATATTTGAATTAGGAAATAATACCTTAAGAGGACTTTAAAAAGTCTTGAATTTTGATATCTATGTCTAAAATGTTTGTGCTATCTTTAACTGCTTTGTATTGTGTTGTTCATAAAAAAGTTTAAGTTACCATCCACAATTATTTTTGATTAAATCATGTAGCGTAAACAAACAATAATAGGTAATGCGACAAAAATTATATATATATATATATATATAAAACCAATGTTGTTAGGCAAACTTTTTTGTGGCCTGCTGAAATGTTCTTGGATTTTTTCACACCTCTGTTTGGTTTGTTGTCTTGTAGATATTCTACATCTCTTTGAGAAATGAACACAAGTTGAAGAATTTAGTTTTTCTCTGCCAGTTGGGCTGTGAAATAGACCATAAAATGGGTATCCATTATTATATAAATGTTCTTAAAAAGGTCTTAAAAACCTTTTAATTTAACTTGAAACTTGCAGGAACCCCGTGTTAAGATGACATGCTTATCTTTGATTTTACACATCACACCTTAATCATTACATTTTAGCGTCTTTATACCAAGTCAGGGCAAAAAGTTAAAACAAACCACTGAAACTGTAATATGTGTGAAGACCTTTGTCCCATGTGACTGTACGAAACGTCTCTCTCTCTCTTTCAGCCTATCCACATACCCCATCCAACCAGCAGCCTATCAGCCGGGGGGATGGGGGGCCTTGGTGTTGGTGGAGAAGGTGTGGGAGCGGGTGGAGTGGGTCCAGTGGGGGGACTGGTTGGAGGGGCAGGAAGGGGGCGCCCCCTCAACCTAAAAATGAAGTTTGTCTGTGGTCAGTGCTGGCGGGAAGGACAGGTCAACGAGCCCGATAAGAACCTCAAGAACTGCACTGCCAAAGCCCGGCACAGGTATGGCCTCATTCACGCAGTTTGTGTTTGTTTTGGCCGGGTTTTTTTCGGAGTTCAAGTTGAATTATAACCCGTCTTGTTTTTCAAACTTCCTAGCTTTTGTGTTACTGACCTTGAATTCTTCATCCCTTCAGCTGGACTAAAGAGCGCAGGGTCCTGCTGGTGAAATCTTTTGAGAAGAAGAAGTGGGTCGTTGTCCGACCTCTCCCCTTTTCACGCTCATACCCACAGCAATATGATGTGAGTCCTCCCACCACACTCTGAAAAAGTATTCACTCCCCTGGTTTTCACTGTCGTGTCACATAGTTGTGTGATATAACCAAAACCTTCAGTGCATTTGATAGAAGTTTGATATATTGAATCAACAGAACGTTTTGCAGCCAAAAGGAAAATAGAGCATGCTTTTCCTTTTTTTTTTCTCCTCCCCAACTTAAAAATGTATGCGTGGCTAGCTGTTGTATTCCACCTCCTGAGTCTACACTTTTTGAAACGGCGTTTCAAAAAGACATCTGAAACACATTTTCACATCTAAAGACAGAATGGTTTGCTATTTTCCTTTGCCAAACAGCTCAAGCTAAGTCAGACCGGATTGGAAGTGTCAAAATTCAAGTCTTTCCTTAGATTTTCAAATAGTTTTCCAATGTGGACTTTGACTGACGATTCTAACATAAATAGGCTTTGCCCTGAATGATAATGTTTAGGGTATTTTTCTTGCTTGAAAGTTAACCTCTGCCCCAGTCACAGGTCCTTCATTCTCTAACAGGTCTTCCTAATGGAACGCAATGCTTTTACCTTCATCCATTTTGCCATCAGTTTTGACCAACTTTGGGGTCAAAGCAAGATCATCTCAACGTTAAGGAAAACTCTCTGGCTTGTTTTCTTTCTAGCGGAAATGACATAAACCTAACCTATGACATAGAGAGGAGCTTCTGAAACGTAAACATAACTTATAACTACATAAGCGTGACTCGACTAGGGATGGGTATCGTTTAGGTTTTATCCGACACCGGTGCCAAACCGGTACTTTTTGAATGGTGCCGGTGCTTAAGCGGTGCCTAAAGAATGGAAAACTTACAAACTTCCTCCGAAAACCCTTGTTTAGTTATTTTTAGTAGGGCTGTCAAACAATAAAAAATTGTGAGAGTTTTCAGTGTAAATAAAAGGACAAATCTAGATGCAGTCGCAATTGTCACAATTGATTTTTTTCCAAAAGTAAACACTCAGCAGATTCTCCAGTTCATCACAACAGGAGATACTTTTTTTTGTGAAGATGTACACAGCTACTTCCGCTAATAGTTAGCACTAATTTAAGTCCAAAAACGTCGCTAACTGAATAATTTAGTTTTTTTAACGCAGTGGCATCTCACTGTGAAATGTACTGAAGCTATACAGTCAGCCAACATGCATAAATCAACTTAAATACGGAGCAAGGAATTAATCGATCCGCGTTGGTATCTTAATTTCGACAGCCCTAACTTTTAGCAGGCTTTTGCACAAAGATACCCATGTTGACCCTTTCTGGTAATATAGGGAATCGCTCTTGGCCGATGGCGTAGTGTTTGACCTCAGTGAAAACAAGAACCGAAATAAAGCACCCATAGGCGTAATTTTTGCCGGGGACGCCGGGGACATGTCCCCAGCAATATTTATGATTAACAGGTTTGTCCCCACCAGGCCTGATGTGGAAATTTTTACTGACCTAACAGCCATTTCTGCTCCCAGCAAAGTTTCTGCATCAGAATTTACACAGAATATTATTTAATTCACTCAATTCCAGTTTCTTATGCAGTCATATTTCTTTCTGCTCATATACTGTAGAGCTGAAGATCTTTGCCTGAACCCGGCCGGGCTAAATTTCTATCATTGTCCACGGAACAGAAACGCGCGCAGGCGAGTTGGACTTTTACGCAACAGAAGCGGTTAAAGCTTCATATAGCTGCAGACTTAAAAAAGATTATAAATCAACATGCATTGCAATTATTTTTATTCATTTATCATTTTAAGCTTCAGATAAGCGGCCTATTTATGATATGTCATGTTTTAAAAGGCAGCCAGCTACAGCGCGGAGTCCTGCAATGTCAGTGGTACCTGTTTCAAGATGGAACAACTATAGTTCTAAAGTTCCTTTGTTGATAAGGCAGGTCCATCCTTTGCTGCTTCGCTGTTAGGTGGATTTTTTTAATAACACAATTTAAATGCTTTCTTTACAGCGTACTAACGCGCATTGTGTTCTTCGTCCTGAATGATTGGAGGCAACCATTAATCTCCTGCTGTAATGTCTCCCGTGCTTGCCAAATTTATCATGTCTGGTTCTAATAATTTTCTCATCCAGATGAAAAAAAAAGACGCACAAAAAAACCGCCCAGAATTATGTTCTACAATCAGAAACGACACCTGGCTGCTCCGAAACTTTCAGTGGAGAAAGACGCACCGAGTGGCGCAATAGCAGAGAGTCCATGCTGCGTAATACTTTTATGTTTCAATTCTACGAAGGTTTGAGTGTTAAAGCTAGTGAGAAATGTGATTAAATGTTGATGTATGTCTGAGAAAAGTTTAAAAAGGTGTGTGGCGAGGGGTTTTACAGCCTTAAAACATAATAATAAAAAATAAAAATAAAAATAAAAAAAAAGATGAGTACTTTGCAGATTTGTGGGTTATTTTTAGAACCCCCACAATAAATGAGAGACCATTGTAAATTAAATGTAATGGAACGATGTTGGGGTTACAAAAGGAGCATGTTTTATTGTTGCTCGTTCTTCTGGTGCGAGTATATATAACACTGTTCTTTGTGCTATGGTGTGGATTTTATTAATTCTTCCCAACCAACAGCATAATGTTGGTGATGTTTACAAAGGAAAACAGTTAAACATATGGCTTTTCACTTGTAATGATTTACTAAAGATGTGATTTTCACCGCGTTTATAGCCTACTTTGCAGTGCATATTGTAATGAGACATGAAATGGATGAATACTTGCAGGCCATATAAATATTTAATAAGTGTCCCCACCAATCCTCAAACCGCATTCAAGTTAATAATTACGTCCCCAGCAATTTTAAAGACAAACTGACGCCCTTGAAAGCACCAAAATGTGCGCTGCTTTTCGGTCTGGTTATGTATGCCGCTGCCCGAACTTCTGTCCAGAAACACTCTAAACAGGCCTCGCCATAACATTTGGTTCGACTCCAAGAACAAGAAGGCTGAATTGTAAATGGAAGCTGAGGACTGAAAGAAGGGGAAGAGAAATGTAAAAACAGTCTAACGATCTAAAGATTTTAAACAGTTTTAGCAAATAAACAACGGAAAAGATTGCATGAATGCAGCTTAGGTTGTAAATTTCATATAAAAACATATTTTCTGTTCAGATTTTTGTCTTGTAAATTCTTGGTTACAGTTTCATGTTTAGTTTTTTGTATTCAAGTTTACTATATATATATATTTTTTTTTAAGTTTACAATGTCTATTTTTCATGTTTACAATAAATGTTATTATTGTATTTATTTAGTTATTTATATTTTTATATTCACGAGCTGATCCTGCTTTGAAGCCATCACAAACTTGCTAGTTCCAGCTGTGGATTTTCTTTTTTTCCACCAGTGCACTTATTGGTTTCAGTCTTTTATAGTGACGACAACGTACCTAGTGATACAATCATATTTTACAGCTTTTATTGGTTTTGCCTCCCAGGACAACTACCAGAAATGGTTAAAATAAAGTATTTGAAATTTTTTCGTTGACATGTAATATCTTTTTAGAAAAAGAAAGGGGTGATTAAAACCAGAATTACTGTGAAAACACCTGAGATTTGATTATTTATTATGATCAGGAGGAAGTTTTGAGAACAGAGTATGTGTGCCCTGTTCATATTTAATACATATATTCCTCTCCTTGTCTTGTGATAGCAGAGTTTTGATACTCTGTTCAGCTTGTTCGTGTTTAATTATGTCATTATTATTTTATAATTTGAATAAAATTAGATTGTTGGGATTTTTTTTTTTACCCTCTTCAGTCAAAATGACGGACAACAAAAAAGTCTTGGGACAACAAATGGTATTACTTGGAGGTATCAGAGTATACACAAGTGTGCCACACTTATCACATTTATGTATATTTAAAAAATAAATGTTAAAGCATGTATCATTTACCAACTAGCAGACAAATACAAATGTGATCGTCATTCCCAAGTGCTAAACAACCATGCATAGATGAATGTACGATATAAAATCTATCATATCTTGATGAAGTACGTTGAAGGTTTAAGTTGTGATATGACTAGTGTAAAGGCTTTAGGGTATAAATATTTTTATACCATGGTAGTTAGCTATTAGGGTAAAAAAATAGTGGTTTAACCTAGAAAGAATCACACACAGGGGTCGGAGAGAAATTGAAGTTAAATGTGCTCTGCAGTGGGAGATAGAATAAGGTAAAGTTCTGCAGAGGGAGACCAGGAAGATACTCTGGTTGACCGTTTGTCTGTTCTCCTTTCAGCTTCTCAGAAAGTCTCCCAGCTCTATGTCCTGATCACACAGCTCTGTCACCTGGTCTCCAAGGGCCCTCCCATTGCAGTCTCTCTTTATTTGGTCAAACTTCATTAGCATCTTAAAAGAACAGGGTGTATACAAAGGAACATATGGTTGAAACCAAATGACATTTAAAAAGTACATTTAAACTATGTGATAAAGAAATATACCCTAAGAAAATAATAATACATTATTATTTTCCCTAATATTAGCGGTATTGATTTAAGGGCATTTTCAGCATCATGATAAACTGCAAGCACTATGATGTAACTAATACTTGACTTTACCAAGGTAACAAGGGGATCAGCAGATTTGAACTTCTAAAGGAAAAGGTGATTAGTTAACTACCATAATCCTTCTCTGTAGTGAAGCAACATGTTGTTTGTGTCGAGCAGATGTGTGTGCATGTGATGAAGCAGAAAAAGTGCCACTATATTGGGAACTGCTCCTTTGCACATAGCCTGGAGGAGAGGGACGTCTGGACGTACATGAAGAACAACAACTGTGAGTCCCAAGTTCTTCTCTAAAACGTTGAAATGATAAATAAAAGTAGTTTGTAAAATACGATCAAGTTTTGGGGACATTCTTGATAAAAGAAAAGAAAACCCCAATGTATCCACAAATGAGTACACATCTATTAAAAACGGAGACATTTTCAAAAATAATTTCTCATATTTATGAGCAGTGTTGGGAGTAACGCATTACAAAAGTAATTAGTTACAGGAATATATTGCTTTTTTCAGTAACTGAGTAATGTAATGCATTACTTACAAAATATGCAGCAATATATTACTAGTTACAATGTCAGTAACTCAAGTTACAATTGCGTTTAAAAAAAAATTCTGGCCAACTAATGAAACAGACCAAATCAAGTTGGTTACGGTAAAACAAGATCCACTTCCTGTTGCTCAAAACTAAAACATCAGAGAATCAGGACGGCTGAGGAAAAGATCCGACTGTACATTTAAACATTATTCACACTGTTTTCCTAACCATCTGCTGCAGGACTTCAGACATCTAATCTTTGTCAACCATCTTTGTGATGAGCACTTTCAGCACCTTCTTTTGATTAGATTTAACAAACATTACCATGAAATCGAAGGCATGCAAAGAAGCTAGAGACTTAATTTTAATAAAATCGTGTTTAAAATACAGTATTTGTGGTGTGACACTTGTGTAAAATGTACATTGACGTTACAGTGGTTAGAAGTCGTGTTAGATATTTTAAGATGTTTTGCCAAAAGTAACTTAAAGTACAGTTACATTTTTAAGACAGTAATATGTAATGCAAACATATTACATTTTTGACATTGTAACTAGTACTGTGAAATATATTACAATTTCTTTGTAACTTGCACAACACTGTTTATGAGAAATAATTAGGATGCTTCGGATGTTGAAAAATTGCAAATTTGTGAGAAAATAAAATTTTTCATTAAAGACTTACATTTATGATATGAAAATGAAGATATTCACTAACAATTTTTTAAGAAAATAAAGTTTAAAGTGAAAGTGTGTAGTTTTTGCAGTATATCTTTGAAAAAAGCCAATAAAATATTATGTAATAATAATCATATAAAGCACATTAATTGCAAAAAAATTGACGATATTGTAAAATATGACTTTAGAAATCAGTTTTAAAATACATAGGCGCGGGTCCTCTTTTAAGGGGAAAGCCATATTAGATGACGTCATTACTTCTACAAGAGCCCGGACGGACAAAGCGCACAAAACAAGTCCGCTATTAAAACATTGATTTCCCCTCAAAATACAAAAAAGTTTCGCCATAAATACATTTTTAACCTCTTCGCTAGTTCCATGCGATGAAATAGAGACTGATGTGCTCGTCATGTTGCTGCAAATAGATAATTCTCAGGGAATTGAGGGTTTGAAAACAGCACTAGTTGGACCTCCTTTGATGAGTTTTTTTTTTTTTTTTTTTTTTAACGTGTCCTGTCTAGCAGTATGCTACTCAGAATTGGTGTCTGAGTACCAAGTACAAGCCCAACAGTTTTACTTTCCCAAGCAGAGTATTACAGCTTCGTTGTAGTAGCCACTTGATGTATACGTATGAAAAATCTTTATTAGTGATTACTGTGGGTTCAATTTCCTGACGTCATGGACATTAAACTGAGACAAGAAGAGAAAGGAAGAAGGTGAAGAAAAGAAACCGGACCAGCAGAGGTGCGAACCGACGACACAAGACAGGGAGGCAAACAAAGAACACAAGAAAACATCCCAGTCCTCCACCTCTGCCGGACGGCAGAGAAACAGTAATACAAAACAAAAACGACAAACTGTACAGAACCAAACCAATAGTTCGGATCTAGTAGAATAAACTAAGAATTACACATTCACTACACACAAGCATTGATTAATGAACATAATATAAATGTTTCTGGTAAGCTCCTGTGAACAACTAACTAATGATGATAACCTCAGCTTAAGATATGTCCGTCCTCACCAATGTCCCCACACCCATGTGTGTGCGAGCATGCAGGTCGGAATAAGGTTTCCCCACGCAAGTGATTGATAGCTGGTGTAAGGAACCGTCAATCCGTCCTACAGGAATCGGCACAGACATGGAGGAGGCAAGAGATGTATGCATCCAGGGTCCCATAGAGTACAGAGGCCACAGGCGGATCAGCGCAGGGTCGATCACCCGCCAAGAGGGGAACAGATGGAAGCCCCAGGGGAACACCCACCAGCCGCAATGCTGGGGCCCGAGAGATCGCAGTGACGAGCCCACGGGCTCCGCCGGTAACTGGCTACGCCAGGGCGGGCCCGGATCAGGAACCGGAGGCCACGGGGACCAGGGGCACCCCGCCCCCCAGCGGGGCCCCAAACAGGGACCAGCCGACAAGGGCCCCCCGCCGCCGCCGCAGGCAAGGAGGATCCGCAGCCAACCGACGGACAACACACGCCGCCGCCACTCCGGACCAATACCCACCGCCAACAACCCGGCCCGCCTCCACACGCCAGGGAGCCACAGCAAGAGCCACAGCGGATGTACGCCCTCCCCAGGCCGCGCCCAGCCGGGGAGGGAAGAAGATGCATCAGGCCAGAGAGCAGCCAAACACCCAACCTGACAGGTAGACATAGACAGACAGAGACACTCATACGTACCCTCCCTCTCATGCGTACACATTCTTACAAATACAGGACATACGAAAAAAGGACGCTATACACTCATTCATACCCCCCATACGTACACTATACTCCATACTCCCAGGCCCAGGGACAGACGCCCCAATAGAGAACCCTGCCCCTGCACCCAGGAGACAGACCCCTTTGCCCACCAGGGGGGACAAGCAGACCGCCAAGGCCCCCACACCGGCAAGAGCAGCCCACCAGCCCAGGACCCCGACCAGACGGCGTGATGTTCTATCCGGGCTCCGACCCCTGATGGTCCAACGAACAGGGGTGTGGAAAGACCCCCCAGCCTCTCTCCCCCAGCTCAATGTGGTGTTGTTGCGTGTTGTTCTAATGTGCACTTAAAACAGAGGGGGGGGACATGGGAATACTGCCGGGTACCCCCATCTCCCCCCCCGGGCCCTCAGTGTCTAGATGCGTTTAACCAGTGGGTGCCGGCACCACAGGCGAGGCCCCCACAACGGGCCCCTATAGGGGGCCCCCCATGAGGGGTCCCGCCCCCAGCGCCAATGCGCCACACCGCCAGGTCCCTACATGTGCGTTCCATGTGCGTTCCTTTGATGAGTTTCTTACTCGAAGAAACAGATACCGCATGCTTGTGATAATTTAGGTATGCACTGCCCCCTACTGGCCGAAAATTACACACTGTGCCTTTAAGGGCGTAAAATTGGTTTTAATGCATACAAAGATGATTTTAGCAACCTTATTTTCATGATATGTATTAAATATGACCAATCATTGTGAGATTTCAACATCCATACTGAAACCCCCCAAAATAGACGAGCAAAAACCTTGAATGACAGACTTCATAACTTCGGCCTGACCCTAGATGTCAAACAACCAACACAAACGCTGAACTTAATCAAAGCTTTAAATATCTCCATCATCTTGGAAATTAATATTTTATTATTTGGCCATTTCTGTGTTTTCTTTGAAAGCAGCATTACCACTAAATTATCTAGCCAGAGTGGACCACTATAAAGAAAGCGTTTTCTCAAAGAGAGTTCAGTTGAAACCTTTTAACGAATTTCCTCTCCCACCTCACCCCCTTCCCTTTCATCCACCAACAGAAACTGCATAAACAAGATGGTAAATAACTTTGTCTCTAAAATTTCAGACATCATTGATTCCATTGCTCCGACTAAAGTGAAAGTAGTCTCGTATAGAAAGACGTCTCCATGAACTAGCAATCTACTGGTACATAGCGGAAAAAGGGACCGTCAACGAGAAAAGAGAAAATTGTGGGAAACTTGACTCCAGGTTCACTTAGATTTTCAAAAACAGGCTGAATATATATGAAATGTTTTATTTTCGGTTGCTTACAATCAAAAATCACTCTCCACACAACTTCCAGATAATTACAACCAAAAAGGGTTGAGCAGAGGCGGAACACTTCTTTTTTTGCCCACCTTATCAATTAACTTTAAACATGCAAGAGAACCATTCTGCTCTGAAATCATTAGCAGAAAGACTTTATTTGCAACAGTTGAGAGACTACCTAATCCTTCAGTGACATTAGCTCCTGAGCTAAATTCCACCATGGCTCACGCTGAATTTGCCTGCTCTTTTACTGAAAAAATTCTAACTAGAAGACCAATCAAATTCAAAAATACTTTGTTGAGCCCAGATGACTCGATCTGTACATCAGCATCAAACCTATTACTAAAACCATCCATACCATTACCAGTGTAGAGACAATTTCTGAATTCCATAAAAATTCAACCCAATAACTGCTAAAGTAAACCACTTTGATATTTTTCAGTCTGGTTTCCGTGCTCACCACAACACCGATACTGTACTTGTCCAAGTGTTCAGTGACATCCGCATAAATGCAGACTGATGTGGAACCACAGTGCTGGTACTTTTGGACCTCAGTGCAGCATTTGACACTGTTGACCATGATATTTATATATTATTGAAATGGCTTGAGCACTTTGTTGGAATCTTTGTTACAGTACTTAGTTGGTTTGAATCTTACATAAAGAACCGAAACTTCTTCGTGTCGATAGGCAACTTTTCATCAGAACAGACAAAAATCACAAGTGGGGTCCCCCAAGGCTCCATCCTGGGGCATCTTCTATTCAGTATCTGCATGCCCACACGAACATAGATCATAAAAACCATTACGATTAGTTAACATAACTATTCAGGTGATACTCAGCTTTACATTACAATGTCACTAAGTGACTGAACCCATCCAAGCCCTGGGCAAATCAATAAATTCCATAATTTTTTCCATCTGAACTGACACAAAAACTTGATTGTTTTTCTTTAGACCCACAAATAAAAACACTTAAGTTACTACAGCTAGAACCAGGCACAGAGAAGCAACCTTTATTTTCTATGCTCTCTACAGCTGAAATACTGTGATTGATTTATATCCAAAAATAATCTAAAACATTTTCCAAATCTAAAGTGCCCCTTTAATTGTTGGATTTTTATTTTGGATTCCCATGTTTCTTAACTATCTGAGTTGTCATTTTTCACCCAGTAAGGTTAATGTTTATTTTTCAGGTAATGATTTAAATTAGCAAAAAAAGGGAAATTGTGTCTTCTAATGAGGATGAGTCTGTACATGTCTTGTTTTTTTTGTTTGTTTTTTATTGTTGCACTTTTCTTTGTTCTTTCTCTTCCCTCCAATCCTTTTTTGTTTTTGTTTTCCAGTGAGAGACATGCAGCAGATGTATGAGCTGTGGCTGCAGCTCACCAATCAGAACAGAAGGACAGAAAACTCAGCAGTAACTCCGTCCCCTGACGACAAGCAGGTCACCATAACAGCAGATTACACAGAAAACTTAGTAAGTGGTTAATAACACCCAGAACTACAGATGGTCCTCCTAGCAGAGTTTTGTTTTTGCTATGAATGTTTTTTTTTTTTATAACTTTAAAATGTTGATGTTTTCTTTTGAAGAATTGTATTGATCAACATTCAGAATATTTTTTCTGGCCTTCCTGGTCTGAATATTTCGTAATTATGTATATTTGAAGCGGAGAAGATGTAACAAGGTGTGTGTTAGAGAGGCTACTGTATATTGGGGCTTAGCTAATAGAACATCTATACTGGGGCAAGAAAGTATTTTGCTGCCACAGATTGTGCAAGTTGTCCCACTTAAAAGTGCATTTCCACCATGATTGGCAAAATCTTAAAAAAAAAAATCTATTTAAAGAACTTATTTGTATAATGGTGCAGAAAATAAGTATTTGGCCTTGGCAGACCAATTACTACTTTTGCCAGAGACCATCTGGATTATCCAGAGGAGGACTGAGAGAATATCATGTAGTCAGATGACACCAAAATAGGTCTCATTGTTATGAACTCTAGTCGTTTGGAGGTGAAAGAATGTTGAGTTTCATCCCAAAAACAACATAACCACGGTGAATCATGGGAGTGGAAACATTATGCTTTGGGGCTGCTTTTCTTCAAGTGTGAGAGGACAACTGATCCATACTAAGAAAAGGATGAATGAGGCGGTGTATCATGAGATTTTGAGCAATAATCTTCTATCAGGGAGCGAATTGAAAAGGAAATGTGGCTAGATCTTCCAGCATGACAATGATCCCAAACTGTCTTGGGGACAAAGGAGTGGCCACGTAAGAAAAAAAAAATGTCAAGGTTGAGGTCCAGTCTCCAGACCTCAATTCAGTACAGTATCTTTAAAGGGAATTGAAAGTCTGTGTTGTCCAGGGAGAGCCCAAAAACATCATAGCTCTTGAGAAAATCTGCAAGGAAGATGGTGCCAAAACACTAGCTACAGTGTGTGCAAACCTGGTGAAGAAGTAGAGCAGCAGCGTCAAACTAATTTCCATTTTGGGCCACATAAAGCTGATGAATACCCTTAAATGGCCGCTTGTGGCAGAAAGTATTAATAAAACTACAACAAACTGTTAAAATTAGCCTCCGCCTTCCAAAAGTACGTCTTAAAATTAAATAATACTGAACACCTTTACATAATGATGTGATTTATGACTGTTCAAATAAACACTCATTTTGTTTTACTGATAAAACTATTGGGGTGCACAAAAATAGAACTTAACATTTCTGTCTATGGGATCCTCTAGAGTTTAGAGGGCCACAGAAATGGACTTGGAGGGCCGGATTTGGCCCCCGGGCCTTGAGTTTGACACGTGTGACGTAGAGGAACCGTTTGACCTCTGTCACTGCTAACAAAGGTTACATTACACAGTATTAAGGGGAACTTTCGTTATTGACCAAATGTTTATTTAATGCAACTCTGTACAAATGGTATTTAAAAACATCCAATGTGATCGTTCCGTCTCTCACAGTTAAACTGTACAGCGGGACAACTTTCACAATGGGTGCTGCCAAATACTTTTTTGCCCTTCTGTATATCGTTCAGGTGTTTCCTTGCTTCAGCACACCTGATTCCTATTGATAGCTGATTACTATTTACCATTTAAAGTGGAGAAACATCTATGACATGCAAGGCAATGTGCCTCGAGGACCAGGGTTGGGAAACACTGCCTTTTTCTAAAACAAAATATGGCATACTACTACCCATTTTTCTACCCTTCTCTCTCACTGATGGAAAGTTTTTGTTTGTCTTTTTCTGACAATCCAGGAGGAACGATGGATTGCTTTTTTTATGCCGTTACTTAAACGGTGACATCACAGTATAAGGATTTCGTTATTTAAGAGATTACATGGATTTTTTTTTTTTGAATGGGTCATTGCATAGTAATGGAAAATATTGAAAGGCACAAAATTGTCTAAGCAAAATAAAACGAAATCTTATTCCATCTGTTATTTTGTTGCAGAGTTTCTATGCAGGTATTTTATCAAAGTAGACAGAAGAAAAAAATCGTCTTTATATTTAAAAACGTTGGAGCGTTTCTGAAGAGCCAGCTTGAGGTTTCAAATAGTCACGGAGTTGTAGGCTGCAGACCCCTGCTGGCAGGATAGAGAACGTGCCTTAACTCTAAAATGTCCTCATGGCTCCGTAGAGGAAAGTCCCCTAACAGTGAGAAGTTGACAGCTCTCTGCTGGTCTCAGTTCAGTCTTCCTGTTACCCTTTGAAAATGTTGCTCTCTCTCTCTCTCTACCAGCCTGAATAAACTGCAGACCTGTCATACAAAATAGCTCCTTATGTCTTAGCCTCCAGTCCTCGTCGGACCCTAAAAGTATGGTTGTTAATCCAACCTGACAATGCTAAAGTATGTTGCCTTTAAAAGATCAGGTGACATTATGGTTCAGGCACTTTCTCTTTAACTTTCTTTAGTCTTTACTGATCAGTATTTTGTAATCGCTGGTTTGTCAGAGGTGTGTTTTTCTATCATTCTAGGGAGGCCAGCATCTGTCAGATGGGGACGACCTCTGATTGTTTCCCATCGGGAACACATCGGGTCACCGTTGAGCTGCATACAGAGATGGAGGCGAGCGTACCGTGACCAGGCGGAGACGAACTGCCCGTCACCCTGCCAGTCTGACGACCTGTGAGAAAGCAAATGGGCGCGCAGGACGTTCGAACCCCATGATCACATAATCATCCACGCTCATACATTTACACCCAACATGCAAACCCACAGGCACCCAGTAATCATGAAGCTTATGAATCAAGATCTAAAAGTTGGGCTTTGACGTTTTCTGTTGTTGTTTTTTTCTGTCATGCTGCAGGAATTCCACAGACCAGTTTAGCTTCAACACAATCTAGTTCCCTGTAGTTTATAGTCTGTTCCCCCCCGGCACCTCTTCTTATTCTGAGCACTGAAACGATTCACAGGAGGCTGCGCTGGTCGCAGTCCATAAATTTTCTTTGCACGCCTAAAGATGTTGCTCTCTTGTTTTTAATGCAGAAACTATCGGTGCTTACCAAGGCGATTAAAGCTACAAAGCACTGGCAAATGAGATATCATGTGGACAACAAACCATATCCTACTCTCCTTCCTTTTCTAGGAATCTAAAAGGTGGGATCTAACTGAATTGAGATGGATTTTTTTTTTTTTTTGAGCATTTGTCTTTCCCAAGGGGAGTGCCACTTCCTTGTAATATCTGCCATATTGGTGGAAAGTTCTGAATGTAACGCCTTCACAAAAAGGAAGTGACTCGATGAAGATGTAGAATGTATGTACTTAACATGCTCAGAAATCCGCGCGACATTTCGGTTTCATACCAGCTGCTCGTGCATTGGATCATCACACAGAAGTACAAGTACCCTTCAGATTTACATAGATTAAATTTTTTTTTTTTGGGGGGGGGGGGGGGGCAGCAAACGGTATTTGAGATGTTCTGCTAAACTGTGTGCATCAGCTGCTGCCAGAAAAATATAATTACTATAAATGACAGGTTGGTGTAAGAAAGACCCAGAAAACTCAATGAAGGCAAGTAAAATGCTTAGAAGGAAATATTTACGAGGATAATTCATGTTTCTATGACTTTCTGGTTGAAACGTTCATGTGGAAGCACATTCCTGCAACCTTCAGTTTGAAACGTAATGCTCCTCGTCTGACCCCCCCCTGAATAGTTTCTCCCCATTTGTCAAAGAGAGCCTCTGGAGAGGTCATCACCTGTTGGCCTGAGACATGGAAAGGATTCACGCCGCATATCGTGCCTAAAAGCGACCCACCAACATGTGATAGAAACACCCATGCAGAAACACACAAAAAAGCAATCCAGGCAGGAAACCCGTCGCCATCATATTCTAGCCTTCAATGTAGACATAATGAGAGTATGTCTTTATTCAGCTGCACACATATTACACATACATATAATATACATACTACTAATAATAAATGATAACTTAGCAGTTAAGCTTAATAAATATGTAACCTGAAAACTTGTATTGATTACATAGATAAACTTCTTGTTATTGAGGTTTTGCTATATGACATGTATCGCTGAACTAGATGATTATAGTACCTTTTTTTTTTTTCTTTCTGAAATGTTGGTTGTTTCAGATGGGGTTGTTGGACCTGATTTCAAAATAAAGGGGGATAACAGAGAGCCAGAGATAATGCAACTTCTAAAAAAATAAATATACATTAAATACAGTAAAAGTAGCATTGAAAATGAAAGAAGTTGACATCTAATGATTGAAGCCCATTGGTTGCTTTATGTTTCGGTTTGGGGACGATGACAGAAGAAAACGGCAGATTGGAACATGATGGGTCCCATAGCCTGTTGCCTCTTGATTCAGGCAGAGGATAGAAAATGACTGATTCTGACGAATTCTGACAAGATGAGGAAAGTGTAGATCGACTGCTTTCCGTAATCCAGCCTCTACCTGAAACAACCCAGGTATTATTAGCTTCTTTGAGGGATTGTATTACCATCACTCCTAGTATTATGATGAATATGATGACTATAATTATTGCTATCTATTGACTATTCCTATTTTTCTTCTATATGCTATTGATATATGTATGTTTATTGCAATGTATACCTTTCTCTTTATATATGTATCCATGTACGAATATAATAATTGACAGTAATTCCGCCTCTGTGTGCCACTGTGCTCAGCTCTGCCTCTGTACAGCTCGATCAGACAAGGACAGATCTGGACACAAAAGATTTGCACAGAGGCTTGTATACTCCCATATAGCGCTTTATTCGTTATACTACACCTATAAGATACATACATACCCCTATTGTATAACCGTACCTACTATATACACAGTATATGATACCTTTAACCTATAATACTTAGAGATCCTCTATAAGGGGTTTTAGATAAGAAATGGTGGCCTGTCTTTTTTTTTTTTTTTCCTCTTGTGGCTGTGAAAAGTGCTGTGATCAGATATCGGTTTCTTTATGGAAATTTAAAAGTACTGAGCCACACTCGAACGCTCTTTATCTTTTTCATTTCAGCTCAATTACATCAGTTTATCACAAGTCCCGACCAGAGTGGTGAGCAGGAACATGTCAGCAGTCATTTCAAAGTCCCAGTGGTCTGAATAAAAATGTAATTCACACCGTGTGACGGTTGGAGGAAGTTTTTTTTTTTACCTGTATGAATTTCAGCCTGTTTTTTAAAGCTAATAAAATAAAATAAAAAGCATTAAAGATGAGCGTTATCTTTAGTGTTGCCAAGAAACCCAGAAATGATTACGTAACTGATGCTCCAGACGTCAATTCTGCTCATTCTGAGGTTTTTCTTTTTAAAAGGATATGAATCATGACTAAGTTATTTGGCAGGGGTATTGAGTCAAGTTTCCATTCGTAATTGTAACTATAGTAGAATTGTAACTTAATGGCTTTCATTCTTTGAGTTAAAAATGTTCTGTTTGGGCTAAGTTTTCCTGAAATGACACCAAACTTAAATTTTTGTTCCGAACTAAGTCTGGTGTTTCTGAAAGTCATGAATTTCTTTCTGGTTAACACACCCCGCTACAGTTGAATTAGACAGTACTCGGCTCAGAACCTTTTTTTCTCTGCAAATGTTCATGTGACACACCATGACATTCCTCTTCCACTAGTCTTCATCCTCTGGTTCACTGTAGCTACAATCGAAGTTATCAGTTAACTGCTGATCAACATATTTGAGTTGTTTTTGAAAACTTGACTGGGATGTAAGGGGGAGGGGGGGGCAAGGCCTGTTTTTATAAAGCTTTTTTTCATATTTTAACAGTTTGTTTCCTCAAATCTTTTCTTCTTTCTTCCTCCCTTATTGGAAGTTCATGATCACACAAGTGGACCAAATCTCCTGAAAGCATTTAATAAAATGTTTTAAAGAAAAAAGAATGTGAATCTCTTTTTTTTTTTTTCTTCAGAAGTATTTACACCTTTGGAACTACTTCCAATTTACTAATACATATACTATTTACTAATTAGGTGGCTTTCTGAAGACTAGTTGTTATAGTGGAATTTATTTAGGGGTGTCAGTATAAAGATGGCTGAAAAAAAAGTTGTACCATACTTTTCAGATTATTTAGATTTTGGGAGCTATGCGTACTTCCACTTCACAACCAGGGTTGTTCTTTTGTTGTTGAGTTGCAACATAAATTGCAGTAAAATACATGAAAATGTGTAATGTGTTTTTTTTGTTTTTGTTTCCTCGTTTAATGGCATCTGATCTAATACCAGATACATGAGCAATGCTAAAACGTAGGTTTTTTCCACACGTGTCTGTAGTCATCGTACCGAATATATCTGCACGTGTAGGCTTAACTCCATTGACCTTGTCGAAACTTGCTTAGCTTACAGGTGTATTCTGTTCAGTTAATTCATATAGCTACAGTTCACAACCTTGCTTTTCTCAGTCTGGTTTGTCATTTCTAAAATACGACCAACATGGAAACTTTAAGGACTCTTAATTAATATAATCCAAGTGGATGATCGAACTGATTAAGCGTTGATCATTTGGGCTGCTATTCACCTTTACAGCTATCAAATGGGTTAAATGCACTTCGGTTAAACATTGGCTGTCATCCACAAAGTGTCACATTAAACTTATAAACTGAATCTTCTTATTTAAAACTCAGAGATTTCTGTCCATGAACCACCTCGATTTTATTACGTTTTCTTCTGGTTTTAATTATACTCTGGTAATTACTCGCCTCGTTATGTCACATGCTGCAACTATTGGAGTTTACACGTTTTTTTTCTCCAAATCTTAAGTAACATAAACCCGTCTCTTGATAGGCTGTCCAAATCGTGATGAACACCGCCGACCAATCATTACTCGATCCGTTTATTTTACATATAAGGCGCGCCGCTGATTGGCTGCTGGCAACGAAGGGGGCGGGACTGCGTTAGGTAACTTGTTGTCCAGAGTTCACAGCGAGGGGACCCGTTAAAGTTAATGTGAACAGTGTGTGGCCAGGTCCGAGTAGCTGCAGGACGCTGAGCTGACTCCTCACTTCATTTTAATATCCTGAGAATTTACATTTTCCCAAATTCTTAATAGTTAAAGGGGAGAAACATGACTACAGAAATTCCGGAGATTTTCAGGGCTCTCCTTGAGCACCCGTTCACTCTTCCAAACTTTGACGATAATGGTAAGCCAAGTGACAGATTTTGGTAATGATTTAGCTCAAGTAAAACGCTGCTTACTTTGCTTCTGCCTCCGATTTGAGTTGGAATTGAGTTTGAGGAGGAGAGTACATTAATGCAAAGACATTCTTGAGATTGATGGGAAAACTGCATGTTTGTTGTGTAATCTGTGTCAGCTGGCCGACAGGAATCTGCACCCCTGGCTCCAGAAAGGTATTTTGTTTCAGCACATGGGTGGAGGCCTGGGGGATTTAGTTTGTGAGAACAATCATAGGTGGTGCAGATGTTTACATTTCAGAGATCGGATGGACATTTCAATTCGAGGTAGTCATTCCTGTGAATGAGGGTTTTTCAGGGCATTAGTACATTTACTTTAGCCGCCCTTCGGTACTGTCAGTTTGGTGGCCAAAATCGATTTGCTGTGATAAATCTAATAATTTTTTTTTTTTAGTAATTTCATGTTACAAAGTACATTCAGTTTTGTATGGGGTGATTGGGTCACGCCCCCTTTCCTCTTAAGAGATAAACTGGTAAAGGTTTTTTACCGTGGAAGAGGGGATATCAGAGGGTTATCCGTTTTACGTTTCTTTAAAATGTTTAGTGATTGTGGAGCCTGATAAGATTTTTTGCTGAGTCAGTGTTGGGAAAAGGGAGTGGAAGCCTTGAAGATTTGTGATTAAATTATATTACCCCTAATGATTCTGTCTTCTTTCTGTTTAAACCTATTGACAGACAACTTGTCATTTTACACATGCTAAAAGTACATAATGAATTTAATATGTGTCGACCCTTCAGATGTTTGAGGTCAGACATGGATAATGAGCAACACTTTTCATATCTCTTTAGTCTACCAGCAAGGGGAGTTGCCTCATTGATTGGTTTGTCTCTCGGGTAGCCATCTGTTTTATTAACTGATTAATGTTGATAGTCTTGCTACTTTTAAACAATTTTTCTGGTTTCGGTTCGAGCATTCAGTAAAGAAAGAAGGTGTTGATTTGCCGAGCGATGGTTTTGCCAATTGCATGGAAGGATCTTATCTTGCAGCTCCCTGCCGTGTCCATTTGGATTTAGACTTAACATTTAAATGTTGGAGCTTTACAACAATCAGGCCTGCAGTAATACACCTGAAAAGACTCATAAAGATAATCACAAGGTCAGCCTTCTATCACCTGAAGAACATTTCCAGGATTAAAGGACTATTTATATGTTTGTCCTTAGTTGAATTGATCACTGCAGCACCATCTTCACAGGTCTACCTAAAAAGCTCAGACAGCTGCAAGCTGATCCAGAACGCTGGTAGTTGCATCCTCACTAAAACTAGAAAAGTAGAGCACATCTTCAAAATAATTGTGTTAGGTAATTCAGTGATTTATAAACCAGGACCAAAATACATTAGATGTATGGTTTTGTTCCTTCCAGACCACTCAGGTCTTCTGGTTCATGCCTACTCTGCAGTGGCATGGAGCATTCAGTTTTTTACTCTTCGAATCTGGAACAAGCTTCCAGAAATCTGCAGGGCTACTGAAACACTGTGTATTTTCATACATGGTGCGCATTGAAATCAAGCCACGGCAATAATTGGGCTAATACCTTAACAGGAATGGGAGCTTTTATTTTAGTTTACATTTCTGTTTGTCAATTCAATCGTCTGTTCGACTCTGCAACAGACGGTGGTGACACGCCCTTTTCAATTAGCATTCCTCCAGTTGGTCTACAGAGGGGTTATCGGTCTATGTCACTCCCTACTCTACTGCATGTCATCTGCATAAAGAGACACAATCATGTCTTGTACCTTTGGTTAAATAAATCGCTTTTCATCGAAACAAGACGACGCGCAAGTTCTACAGAATTCCATTAACTTGCACCCCTTTCAAGGCAAACAAGACGTCTTTGGTTGCAAGCTCTCAGAAAAAGCGATAATCTGCAGCGATCACATCATATCAGATAAACCTTGGCTAAAAAGCTAGCTAAAATCAATAACCAACATGGCAACTGTAAGATAACCATAATCATCAAGGGGAAATAGAGCTGTGTAAAGGCCTGGGGTCTCTTGTTGGAGCTAGCCCCTCAACCATTTTTATAAACATATAATCCTTTTGTAGAGTCAGACAAATTGTAACCAAATGATGAGCACTGATGCAGGATGTGCACAATAAGGGAAGATATGGACGACAACAAAGCTTCAGCACAGTAGTTTTCGTAAGCGTAAGTGTCGTTGTATCTGCTGTGCTGTTGTCGTACCAGTGTTGGTCCTATTCCCGCAGGACTTAAGAAGATAGTGTTCAGAAGATAGTCTTCAGAAGTCATCGCTTATTGTAGGGTGGGTGCTCAGGCCAGGAATATCTCGACATAGCTGGGATTTTGCAAACATGCAGACAATTTATTGTTTTTTTTAAATCACGTTGTCTGGGTGGGTTAGCTTGATTAGGAAGAGGCCAGTTCAGTTGGACTTCACCCGGACTGAGGCAATAATTCGGTTTCCCCTAACTATGTAAACCACAAAGTTCCTTTTAAATCAAGGCTAAAAAACATTAAATTTCATTAACAAGAACAGGAACATAATTATTAGGTTTTGTCTCCATTGCAACTTTTCATTACTTCTCTTTATTTTGTCCCTGTAATATAATTGGTTTTGTTTGTTTGTTGTGATTTTATCATGTAAAGCACTTTGAACCACCTTGCTGCTTAAAGATGCTATACGAATAGACTTGACTAGAAGAATGCAAATCAAAATAATCAGGGGCTGTAATTGTATTGTACGAATCAGGCTTACATTTTGAAGTGCTTTACAATCAAACTCTACATACCAGTAATTAAGTGATTTGGCTATACCTTCACTGCCCTATAAACACGTAATATCGATTTCTCTTGCTGAGTTCTCAAAGAACACAGGAAGTTGGGGTGACAGCACACTGGAAAGAAAGAGATTAGTACATTTCAACTGATTCCATCATTACAATACGTAACATGTAGCAAATGCAAATGTTTCTTTCCATTGTGCATCTCTACCACGTTTTACAGCTGTAAACACCCCCCCCCCCCAACCCTGATATTTGAGTTATATTCTATAAATGATCTATTTATTTTTCAAAAATGTTTAAAAAATAACCTCCCGCGCTGCAGACGTAGCTAAAATTAAACTTCAGTCGAGCAAGGGTGGCCACAGTGAATGTCACCATTCTACGACATGAGACAGAAAAAGTAATCTTGACTGATTAGGAAGTGGAGTCCCTTCATTGAGCTGTCATGTTTCTCCAGATGCCCATTAAACATAATTTGATGCAGGTTTGTATTTTGCCATGCCTTCTAATTGAAGCTGCTTCTTGATTCCACTAATCTGATAAGGTCTTATTTACCATGATCAAAGGCTGCAGAGACTATTAAGCGCATGGTTCAAACTGACTCGATGATGATGAACAGTCTAGTTGTGCCAGCAGAAACTCGTACATTCAAAAAAATTTAGATTTCCCAAAATAGCTTTTTATCCCTGCTTTTCCTTCACTAACATGTCTTATCAAGAATTTACCTTTTATGCTTCATGTTGACGTTTAAGTACAGAAAAAATAATCAGGAGAAATTGTCATAACTGTAAAATAAAAATGGAAAAAGAATCCTTTCTAGAACTAGTTCTATGTCCCGTCTTGAACATTAGTGTATTCTCCCCCTGGCTGTGTCCCATGATGCCTTTCTGTCAGCAGATTTGGCCGCAACAAATCTATCCAGAACTCCACTTTTAAAGCGGCTATTGTGACAAAGGATGCCTAAAGCAGACCGGGCAAGTGAAGCCAAATCTGAAACCGAGCGACAAATACAAGGAAGGGAGGAACAATGTTGTAAATGATGGTGCACAAATCGCCTTAAAATTCAGAATTCCTTGATCAAGACACCGGAGCATTTACTTTTAGATCGACATCAGAACAAGAAGATGTCTCTATCGCTTGTTTTCTACATACATACATTAGAGCATAACCCTGAGCAAACCCGTGATCTCCAATGTTTGTCTGCACAAACTGTACCTAAAACAAGTGACGCATGTCTTCCTGCACATGAAAAATAGTTGAGCCCCTTACACAACCACCATAAAAAGCTTTTATAGCTTAGGGGTTGCATGCCTCTCGCGGTTAGTCAGAATGCGGGCCATATATATACTAACCATACATACAGTAGATGCATGAACCAAATAACTAATCTTAGTGTCTACAGTTCTAAGAAAAATTTAATTCTGTTGAACAGATTAGTTCTGTTTTTTGCTTTTTAGATCATTAAGCATTTTAAATGTTTTAGATATTTTTTAGATCATTTAACACATCTTAAATTAAAAAAAATGCATTCTTTAAACTGTCATTATTCATTTAAGGAAAAAAGCTCTGAATCTGCTGCTATGTGAAAAAGTAAATTACCCTGAATCGTATAACTGGTTGTTCCACCAGTGGCAACTTTGCCACCAAGCGCTAAATAGAATAGAATCTTCCTATCTATTGTCTCTCATTGGGGAAATTTAGGCAGGACAGCAGCAAAGTACACAAGATTAAATGGAGCCTGTACAGTAAATAAAAAATATGAGAAATTAATTGACGACTTAAGAGAAATGCTGCAGGGTAAACTACTGTGTAGTTTGTACGGAAATGGGGGTTATATAGATGTGAAGATCTTCAGATGTTCTTGGTTCTTCATTAACTTGAATGAATCAATATATTCTATGAGGGCCACAGTTGCACTGGAATTCCATCCATCCATCCATCCATCCTAGGACCACTGTGGGCTGGTGCCAATCACCAGCAGTCATCAGGTGTGAGATTGGGACTGCTGGACAGGTCACCAGTCCATCGTAGGGCAACATGGAGAAAAACTGGGCAAAAAACCCACACACACAGGCTAATAACCCCTAAGTATATTCGGAGAGCTTTTTTTAATCCAACAGTAATGTTTTGGAACTTTGTTAGGAAGCTTGAGTACCTGGAGGGAACCTTTGCATGCACAGGGAGAACATCAAAGCTCTATGCAGACAGACCTAAATGCCTAGAAACTGGTCTTTCCAGACCTACTGGTGTCCTTGATTCTCTTTCTGATACGTTCTTGAGCATTCCTATCTTTATTTCCTATCTTTTCCTTTCCTGCTTTATGAGATACTTTAGCCTAATTTATGTTGTCAAACAGGTTCTGTGTAGTTGGGATACCTTTGTTGAATTAGATTGACTTTCAAGACATAAGCCCCCCCAAGTTATCCATGATATTAAAGTTTGCATTACGTGAAATGTTGTAGTGATTAAACAAAGCAAAAATGACGAAACAAGTGAAATACCAAAATGTAACATCTAAATAGAATATGTCCAACAGGTGGATGTCTCCACTTTACTGTCACCTGCTTGTAAAAATATGCCAACATAGGCATGGGTCCTTGCATGGCTGCACGTTATTTACGACCACAATCACCTTTTAGACATGACCAACCTATAGTCATGTCACTTCTGTCTTCCGATAGATACTGGACAGGACATGCAGATCCTTTGCCCTTGGCGTATCTGGTCTGCCGCAGAAGAAACGGACACCTGAAGGTGTTACACGAGTATGCGCATTTACACTTTTTTTTCTACGGCGACCGCCCTTTTCGCTCACCCCTGCATGTGAGCGACACATATACAGAGCCGCAGGCCTGCCTGGATGGGAGCAGCAGATATGTAACCACGGTAGCAGCAGCACGTGTATCCCCACGTGAGCGGCGCTGCAACACAGAAGCAGAGGCCTCTGGTGTATTACTTTTATCAACTCAATGTTATTAGTTCAGTTTTAACTTTTCTTCCAACTGTGCGTTGCAACAATTTATGGGAATATTGATGATAGCCAAATATTGCATACTACAAGCGACCTCTTGGCAAACGGTACATTAACGCGTAAAAATTAGTGCGTTTTACTTAAATTTGATAGAATTAATTAAGCACTGTGTTAATACAATTATACCATGTTTTGTTTAAGAGCATGTTTTCCATTTGCAAATGGTCCTTCAGTTTTCTTTTTTTTTTTCCACAAACGAGTGAAACATCTATATAACTCGGCCAACCAATGAGAGCACGGCTAGTGGCTTAGAACCCCGCCCACGAATCCATAGCTATCAATATTAATGAGATACCATCCAGCGCGCCTATGGAAACGAAGCACAGGGGAGATTTTAACAAAAGGGTGTGGCCTTCTCTGACTAGCAAAACCCGAATACCCAATTTTCCAGAGGAAGTGGGTAGAGTAGCGAAGTAAATGCGCTGCGATTAATGTTCGATTAATTTTCAAGCGTGTCTTCGGGGTTCTAAACTGTCCCGTATCGCGTTGGTGTAAACATCGCAGAAGAATTTGTCAAGGCTAGTGGAAAACAGCGGAGCTTGCTCGTTTTGTCGTGGGCAACAAAGGAAGAAGAGGTAAACATGTCGGTGGAGCCGATTCACATCAAGCTGGAAACAGTCGGAGAGCCTCCCAGCTCCTTCCCGGTGGTTCTGAAGAAAATAATGGAAATGCCTCCACCGAACATACTGGACGGGGATGACGGTAAGAGAAAACCATTGGCGGTGCAGAAAGAGCGGTTCTGTGAAAAACGACTCTTCAAACTTAAAAAAAAAAAAAACGGAGAAAAACACGAGAACACTGTTTTTCTACAAATGCGTTTTCCAGTATCAGCGAGTTAGGAAGACATAAAGAGACATTAGCCCGGTCTTGATATATATGCAGAGGCTCTGTGAATAATGGCCGCGCTCACACTCTAGATGTTTCCAGACACGCCTTCTGTTTTGAACGTTGACGTTGGCATTTTACATTCCACACAGCTTAACTTCGTTACCTAGATTATCCATTGTAAAATTGTCTCTTCCCACCAGATCTTCTCCCTGATGTTTTGTTTAATGCCACCTGCAGAGCGCCCGAGGACACAAACTGTAGATGACAGAGTGGGACCCTAAAGGTGTGCTTTGTTATTGCTGCTGTTGCAGAGGATACAGTGTTCAGGCAAAAACATTAAAGCGTTCTGTGTCAATGAAGGTCTTGTCTAAAGCTGCTGCAGTGGCAGGTTTATGTATGGCGGATGGGTGGCTTGGACAGCCTGTACTCTGTAGAGGGGAAATTGGGTCGTGTGGGGCGGTGCTTCCGTGGGAGTGAGGCGCTGCTACCCGCCAATGGTAGGCTACTGTAAACTATTAAGATTTGAAGTTCCCAGTAAAGCTTTTGGGTATTTATCCAGAGGTTTTTACACAAAATTCTGTGACTTTCACTGGGGAAGTGGAGGGTTCTGATCAGGGCCACTTCCCAGGGTGGCATTATGTAGGGGCGCCACTGCCACTTTATAACCTGTAGCAAATTTTGTGTTGGTTATTACATAAACTGTCAGATGTATATTCGTCCTCTGATTGGTAGAAACATCAAGGAGTGCCTGTATCAATCATCAAGCTCCTCCCACATTATAAAAGTTGTCAGTCATTTTTCAACATAAAGAACAAATACAGACGCAGTTTATTTTAAAGAATGCATTTTTTTAATCATTTGCAGCATTAAGTCAAATTGGGAGTGAAATAGTTGAACTGAATGCTTCTCAGCCTGATCCATCTGATCCAATATTGGATTCAACTTCTCATCTGCTTTGGAGTCGAGCCTGAACTTTCAGGTTTATTTCACTGAAAGAGAGACATGTTGACTCCTGTTGTGGGTTTAAACTTATATTTAAATACAGGAGGGTGGTGCTGCTGTCTGTGATGTAACATTAACTTTTCCTCCTCTCAAATATCAAACCATAAGCCCATCTTAAATGTAATAAAAGCTAAATTTAAAAAATAAAGTTCCAAATTGCCTGCTTTCCTGGTTACTTATTTATGCAGGAAATATTGCACAATAAGAACCCTGCACATATTTGAATAAAAAAATGCCTCAAGTTCAATACGTTTCTTTTCCGTTAAATGAAAAACAACAACTTTAAAGGCAAACACTGAACTTCAGTATCCCTGCATACCTGGTACAAAGCATGTAGGCACAGCTTGATGACATCATCAAAATGCGTTACCCCGGTATGGCGGTATAGACAAAATCTTTACTTTTGGCAAAATTTCTATCATTTCTACTTAATAGCTTTTATATCGCCCACTACTAGCCCATGGCGTCCTGTCTTTAACTGGTTCACACAAATTTGATCAGTACAGGAATCTTTTCCAGTTCAGGAAAAAAAACAAAAAAAACCTGCACAATCTTCAGGGATGGTATAGTGGGAATTTTTATACGTCTCATTTTTTACAAAGTGTAACTGTATATATCTGTCTGTTTCAGACACAGATAAAGAGAAGTTGGGTCTTGGAGGTAATCCCGACCTGGCCGGAGGAGGAAGTGACATGGGACCTTCGGCAGCACTTACCCCCGCCATCTGGGAGAAAACCATTCCCTATGATGGCGAGAGCTTTCATTTGGAGTATATGGACCTGGAGGAATTCCTCATGGAGAACGGCATCCCAACATCGCCCGATGATCCAGCTTTGAAGGAAGGCCCAGACGTAAATGTCGCCAGAACTGAGAAAGTAAAGCCTAAGCCAGCGGTTGGGTCTCCCGTGAGCCTGCTGCCCATCCCAGAGCTGGACAGGTGCGAGGAGGAAGTGGTGATCATCACAAAGAGTGATTCCGATGTCACCTCTGACGTCAACACAGGTGAGAGGGAAACCTGCACAGACACTTTTAAAAGCAGAGGTTGTAGTTATTCTCAGTAGAGAAAAGGTCTCCGCTTCTATGTCTACAAACACATTTGTCTTAAAAACCCTTAAATTAGCCAGCATCAGAAAAACTCCAAGGGTTTTTCAGCTTATTATTTTCTTCATCAATGGATATATTTAGTATTTGTTTGCCTGAATAAAAAATGTAGTTAGATTGTGAAATAATGAATTCAGAAATGGTATCTAAAACTGATTTTAGAGTGCATACACATCAGGGGTTGCATTCACCTAATATATTCCGTATATTACCGAAAAATCTGAAGGCCCTCCTTCATTTTGACAGATTACAGTTCACACCCCTGACCAAATTTTCAATTTAACGCACAGAATAAAGGTAACTGAACCAACCGTTCAAAAGAAAAAAAATCCATGCGAGCATCCAAGCAGTGCGCTGAAAAATTCTGGAGCCTATGGAGCGCTGGCATAGCTGGCTAAAGACGTGGTCCAAAGAGCCTGTTGTCATGCCAACCATCGATGCGTGCTGTGGTTCAGAGAGATTGTGCCAGAAATGTTCCTAGATTTCAAAACTTTGGCTGAAGTGGCGCTAAGTTCCAGTCTTCTGTGTGGCTGCAGACTGTAGATTTGTCCTCAAGAACGACATCTATTTATTTGATTAGAAGTAATCTGTCCGAGGCAAAAAAAACAACAACCTCTTCAGCAGTCCAACTATTTGATTACGAACAAGTGGGTGTGCATTTCAGTTCCACGCAGAGCAGGAGGAACTTAGAGGACTGTGTGTTGAGGCCACGGCAGGTGAACTGGTTGTATTTTAAGTGCAACCATATAATTTCATCGTTTATGTACAGCTCTCTGTTCAGATTGTTAAATTTTAATATCAATTATAATGAATGAAAAAGAAATACTGTTGAATATTTTATAATTAAAAAAATTGAGGGGCAAAAATAGATGATGTGATCTTTGAACATGACACTGCATTGAAACAAGCTGAGAGTGAAAATCGTTGCTTGACAGCAGAAATGGACCCGGCTGCTGCTGCATAGTGGAGACGATGCAGTTTCTGCTGGATTGTCAACAGGCTGGACACGTGGAAGCCAGTAGATCATCCTGTAGGATTATGATCAAGGCTGGATTTGAATGAATAAATCAAAATTTGTTGGTTCAGGTTACTTTACGTTTTCTGCAAATCATTTTTTCTGCCCATCTTTTTTCCTCCTGCAGCTGTCCGATGTTTTCAGTTCAATGTTTTAATTTATTTTTTGCTTACTCGTCTGCTTAGAGGTGACCACCTCCCAGGAAAGGGCGACCCCCGAGCCCATCAACCCAGATGAGATCGAAGTGGACATGAACTACGAGCCGGACCCCACAGACCTGGTCCTGTCCAGCGTTCCTGGAGGCGAACTGTTTGACCCGCGCAAGCACAAGTTCAGCGAAGAGGAGCTCAAGCCACAACCCATGATCAAAAAGGCCAAGAAGGTGTTTGTCCCTGAAGAGCAGAAGGTGAGATGGGCCAGAGACGAATAAATGGAAAGGTCTTATAACAGAAACTGCAAACAGAACTCCGATCTGAACAGTTTTGATCATGAAACATTGGTAAACATTTGTTGGTTGTTGGGTTTTCATTTAAATTTCTTAGGTTAAAGCAGAGTTGTTTTATCAGGGTAATTAAAAAAAAAGTCACAAATATATATTTTTTTGTTAGCTTCTGTTTTTTATCTGTCAAAAAGCTGTGAGGAAAGAAAGGGATGAGTGTGACTTGCTCAGAAGTGAAGCAGGTATATACTTTTATCCAACATATTTCAGCTACTCCCTTATTTAAATTTTAGCCCCAAATTATGTTATAAGGATGCATTAAAATACATTATTAAAATACATTAAGCTGTTTGAGGGGGGAAAAAAAGACTGCAGGAGGGCTGCTTGCAACTCAGAGTGACTCAGCAGCTTTCTAAAATTGACATCTGTGGTTGCAGTCTGCGAGCGAACACAGAGCTCTGTTTACAGACACAAAGGGGGACTGGCTGTCTGCCATCGCACTTAAAGGCGGAATCAGATCTAAACTGTTGTGTTATGATGACATCCCCGCGCTCGGCCTTACCAACTCCACCCCGTCTCTTATTTCCAGGACGACAAGTACTGGCAGAGGAGGAAGAAGAACAACATGGCCGCCAAGCGTTCGCGAGACGCCCGCAGATTGAAGGAGAACCAGATCACAGTCCGAGCAGCTTTCCTGGAGCGCGAGAACGCAGCTCTGCGGCTGGAGGTGGCCGACCTGCGGAAGGAATGCGGCCGATACAAGAACGTCGTGGGCCGCTACGAAGACAAATACGGCCGAATGTAAGGGATCGGGATGAGCAGACGTGTTTGAACTTGTAAACGGGCGTCTAGACAGTCGATGGAGCAGTATCTGACATTGATCCCGAGGAGTCCTGATTGTTAGTAGCAGATACCAAATCATCTGTTCTGCTTAAAGGACTTTCCCTTGATTTCTGTTTGATTTGGTTAAACGTGAGTGATTGGGGGGCAGAATAACCCTGTAGGACAGAGAATGTGGTCTTGTTTAGTTAATCTGTGCAAACCCATCCTCATTTGAGTAATATACCGATTTAAAAAAAAACTTATAGCATTGTTATGACCAAACAATATTAATTTAGGCACTTGACTGACTTTCTGGTTCATCCTAAGTGTGAGCAATTTCAGTCTTACTCTTAAATCTCAGATAAGCTGTTTTCACACATGAACTGCCTGCAGCTAAACTTGGACTTACATGGAAACCTTTAACTACTAGATTTTAGGTGTTTGATTTATTCTTGAATGACTGAGCTAAACATGGGCTAGTTGGTGAAAGGCTCCTGTTTATTTTTTATTTTTTTAGAAGATGCAGTTTTACGGGTACTGGTAACCTCTGCTTTCAACCGGATGTGTAAGCGTCGCATAACGTCTTAGAAGTGCAGCATGTAGCTGATAGCCGCCATTATAGTCAGCTGGCTCATTAAGCGGCACAATACAGACTGCAGAAGCTTATCAATGCAGCCAGATCTTCAATTTACTAAGTGGGTCTATTTTTGGTGCTACGCTTTCCAAAAGACGTCAATCGCAGCAGTTTAGATGGAACCAGACAGGAAATGAAACACGGAAGCTGTGGTAAGTATCTGGAAAACTTGTAACATAAAAAACAGGAAGATTTCCGACTGCTTAGCTACGACAAAACACAACATAAAGGTTGAAGTCAGTTGGTCTGTGGGTCTTATTTGCTGGTTTGTATCACAGAGAACAAGAAGGTAATCCTGGAAGTGGCGAATCAGCCATTTTATGATATCAGTGATCATTTTTAGAAGGACAATATGATTAAGGAGAAGGCATGAACAGCTGGGTGGATGGTTTTTGAAAATCTGTCTATTGCGTTACACAACGCTTACACATCCAATGGAAAGCAGGGGTTAGTCCTCTTAACAAGATGCCAGAGCGTACATCTGGGGGTTTTCCGCCTGCATAGATTAACCGTCCTTAACTGCACTGTTCCTCCCCAACCTATTTCTACACACTGTTGCTCAGCTGGCTGAAAGGAAGGCCCACACTTATAGAAATTCATGAGAAACCTCACCATTGTGTGAAACTAAAAGAGCACCACCTGTTACCCTTAACAAGGTAGTTGTGAAACTAGCCAAAAACTTGAAACTTTGCTAGCTAAAAGTCAAGCGGCTGACTGCAGGCTAGCTACCCTTGCAGATACCCTTACTAATTTACCTGTGAACATCATCTTGCTGTTTACTGAGGAACAGAATGGCAAGGAAGTATAATAGTCTGTTCAGTAACCACTTGAAAAACTGTGGCTACATTTAGAAAACTGCTTGTTCCGTTTTTACTGAGATATCCAAATAACCTTTTTTTCTTCCCATGAAATATGATTAGTATCATCATTCGTATATCATTCAGTGAGTATGCCTAATGCCTTGAAATTGAGCAATAAGAAGAAGCGTCAGCTCAGCAGTAAATGTGTGAAATTACAGAATAACTGAGAAAGCTGTTCAAAAAATACATCTAGGTTCTCTGGTGAAACGGGGAAATAGACTCACTATTAAGGTACAAGACAAGTATTTCTCCTTCCTCCTGTTCGCCCACTCATTCAGTCCTGTTCTCTTCTCTTTCAAGTGCGCCACCAGATGACGAATAGACATCAGTTGATTTATTCATTTATTTTCTCTGATGAATAAATAAACCGTTGGCGGGGTACGCAAGAATCGATCTGATGACATCGTGGCGGAGTAGAAGAACTTGTGAAGGCAGAAAGTGACGTTGCCATGGAGATATAAAATGTTAAGATATCTGTTATTTTATTTTGATTCTTTGTACTGCCACCTTCTGGTGGATATTCAAGTGCTTCTCTAGCACACCTCGTTCGCGGGGTGTGTTTACTGTTTTTGTACATTTGTAGCCTGAAAGAGATCATATTCATGAGTTTTTAAACTGTAATCCGATGATGTTTAGGAAGTCTATGCCATGGTTTAGAGAAGATCAGCTCGTTTGGTTTGCAGTTTATCTTTTTAACTTTTCATACCGGATCGATTTGAAGAGATGGAGCCTGTCGGTGACAATTCCAATAACCTCAGCTTCTTCAGGGTGTATCAACGAAACGGCGAAGAGAAAAGAAAAACCAGAAACTAGCCTCGCTCACTTGTTTTATGTATTCATCACCACTCCGGAGAGCCCTGCTTTGGTGTCTGTCATCTGTCCACCTTGCGCCGTTTCTCCCCAGACTGGATCCCTGCTTCTCTCTCAAAGACGTCCGCTTCAACACGTCCATTGTGTTCAGCTTCCCATGTTGATGTGCAGACTATGTAAGTGTAGTCAGCAGGTTTAGGAAAATATGAAGCCGTTTTGGTTTAATAAATATACAGAATGTTTGTTCTTTCTTCTTTTTTTTACTCTTGTTTCCTGCATGTTAAAGCCGTGTTTTCCAACCCTGGTCCTCAAGGCACCCTGCCCTGCATGTTTAGATGCCTCCCTGCTTTAACACTCCTGCTTCAGGTGGTTGCAGTTCAGCAAAAGCCTGCTAATTGGCCATCAGTTGAAATCAGGTGTGCTCCCTGAAGCAGGGAAACATCTAAAAGGTGCACGGCAGCTCGTCTGTCATGCTAGGCGTTTCCAAATGTATGTTCCTGAATGGAACCATGAAAACCAGAAGCGTCTGTTCTGTGTAAGTTGTGGTCTATAAACTGTGATTGGGCTTCTTCTCCAAAGATAAGGAGTCTCTTGATCTGAAGTGTCTTCTGCGTCTAAAGCCATTTCAATGCAGCTTGCAGTCTACCAGTTTACAGTCCCGGTTTAGACCTACCCTCAGGTTATCTAACTTTCCAGCTTTTACAGTAAAAGGGAAAGCAGCTTTTATTTGGCACCTTTGCTTCCTTCCTCTGTTTAATACTATGTTCTTCAGTCTGAAGAGGATTTGAAATTTGAGGAATGTAATAGGAATGTTTTTTTATGTAACCGCTGTTTTTGTTTGACCCAGAAGTCATTATAGGGGAAATATTCCAGATTTCTTCAACTCAACATGCATCACCCTTAAGCTCGCTTATTTTGTCACATGAATTTTCTTAATCAGATTTTTGTGGGTAATTAACAAATAATGGGCTTGCAGACCTTAATTTCCTTTAATTGCCTTGTTGTGTAATAGGGGGGAGGATCTGCCTTGTCTTTTTTAAACAGGTCAAATTCTTAACTTCCTTGTTACTTTGTTGTATTTCTGTTTTTTAAAAAACAAACCAAAAAACTCAATGGCATTTTGAGTGTGATGCTGTCTTGTATATATAGAATGCAAAATTAAAGCCTTGTTGACACACATTTTGAGTTTTGTTACCCTCCTTTCAGGTTGATCATGAAGAAACATTGCAAAAGTTCAAAAAAACTGAACCTACTATTCCTCCTACAGGTTGGAGCAGCACCCCTGCTGAAAATGTGTCAAAAGCTAAGTTTTTAGCAGATTTTTTTATTTAAGCTCAATACCAAAAAGTTGTTTTTTTTTATATATATGTAAACTACGTAAATACAATAACACAAACAGGTAACCATCGGGATTTTAATTTTTACTTACAACTCCATTTTGGAACTTTTGTAGTAGTTGCTGATTTGGTTACTTTGAAATGAAAATTTATTATGAAATGTCTGACCAGCCAACCAGCTTTTTAAATGAGTACATTAATATGAAGCAGGGAAGCTGTAGTTCAGTGGTAAATTTTTTTTTGGCCTGTGTCCTGGAAATCGTGGATTTAATTCCAGTTTCAGCCTGCTATATGTTGATGACAAGAAAGTCCAGCAAGCGCCAGGATCGTCTCCTAAAGAGGATTCAGCTGCAGGATCGGAGTGCCACCAGTGCAGAGCTTGCTCAGGAATGGCAGCAGGCAGGTGTGAGCGTATCTGCACGCACAGCGAGGCGAGTAATTTTGAAAGATGGCCTGGTGTCAAGAAGGGCAGCAAAGAAGCCACTTCTCTCCAAAAACAAACAAACCTCAGGGACAGATTGATCTTCTGCAGAAAGTATGGTGAATGGACTGCTGAGGACTGAGGCAAAGTCAAATTCTCCCATGATGCCTCTTTCCTATTGTTTGGGGCATCTGGAAAAAGGCTTGTCCGGAGAAGAAAAGGTGAGCGCTACCATCAGTCCTGTCTCATGCCAACAGTAAAGCATCCTGAGACCATTCATGTGTGGGGTTGCTTCTCATCCAAGGGAGTGGGCTCACTTACAAATTTGCCCCAAAACACAGCCATGAATAAAGAATGGTACCACAACACCCTCCAACAGCAACTTCTTCCAACAATCAAATAACAGTTTGGTGAAGAACAATGCATTTTCCAGCACGATGGAGCACCATGCCATAAGGCTCGGGGAGTCCATGGCCTGGAAACTCCCCAGATCTTAATCCCATTGAGAACTTGTGGTTAATCCTCAAGAGTCGAGTGGACAAACAAAAACCCACATATTCTGACAAACTCCTAGAAGTGATTATGAAAGAATGGGTTGCTATCAGTCAGGATTTGGCCCAGAAGTTGATTAAGAAAATGCGCAGTCGAATTTGCAGAGGTCCTGAAAAAGAAGGGCCAACACTGCAAACACTGACTCTATGCATAAATGTCATGTAATTGTTGATAATGAAACATATGAAGTGCTTGTAATTATTTTAGTACATCACAGAAATAACTGAAACAAAGATGTAAAAGCAGTTTAGCAGTAAACTTTGTGAAAACTAATATTTATGTAATTGTCAAAAACTTTACTAGTTACTGTACTTTTGTCTATTTGCAAAAAACCCCAATATACATACTGGGACGTTTTCAGTCGTGTTGTAGAAACCCATCAATCTAGACATGTTAAACCTGAAGCAGCCAAGCCAACGGTAGATTAATACAAGATGGCTACCTAAGCCAACAGCCAGGCTTGATAACCAATTTCTCTCTTGTTTTTTTTTATAGAAAGAGCAGAGTAACAAACAAGGATGTTCATAAATGAAACACAAAATAAATAAAAAAATAATCTTAAAGGTTATAACCAACCTTTGTGAGAGTTGGACTCTGCCAGTGTTGCCCTTTGTTACCGATCCTGTTCATAACATTTGTGGACAGGATTTCTATGCTCAGCCAAGGTGTTGAGTGGGTCCGTTTTGGTGATCTTGGGATCGAGTCGCTGCTTTTCGCAGATGATGTGGTCCTGTTGACTTCATCTGAACGTGATCTACGGCTTTTGCCGGAGCGGTTCGCAGCCGAGTGTGAAGCGGCTGGGATGAGGATCAGCACCTCCAAATCCGAGACCATGGTCTTGAGCCGGAAAAGGGTAGGGTGCCTTCTTCAGGTCGGGGATGGTATCCTTCCTCAAGTGGAGGAGTTCAAGTATCTGGGGGTCTTGTACACAAATGAGGGAAAAATGCAGCGGGAGATTGGTAAGGCGTCTGCAGTTTTGATTGAAGCTATTATTATAGTTGAAATCTTTGATCAGTGTCTATAACGTTTTGATTAGTAATCCAGCCTCTTCCTTTTTAACTCTGGTGAGCTGGTGAGAAGCTTTGTGGCATGGTGTGGAGACAATCATCTTACCTTGAATGTGAACAAAACAAAGGAGATGATAGTAGATTTCAGAAGAAACAGAGACAAGTCAAAGACTGTCTCCATCATGGGAGAAGAAGTGGAGTTGGTTGAGAAGTACAAATACCTCGGAGTTCACCTGGACAATAGACTGGACTGGAGAATCAACAGTGAAGCCGTCTACAAAAAGGGACAGAGCAGACTGTACTTTCTGAGGAAGCTGAAGTCCTTCAAGATTTGCAGGAAGATGCTGCAAATCTTCTACAAGTCTGGTGGAGAGTGTCATCTCTTCATCCATCATCTATTGGGGTAACAGCATCAGAGCCAAGGACTTAAAACGGCTCAATAACCTGATACAGAAGGCTGGTTCTGTTACGGGGACTACTGTGGAACAACTGGAGATAATGATGTAAAGAAGGATTCTTCATAAAATTAAAAGGATTATGGACAACCCTGAGCATCCTCTCCATGAGACAGTCTTACAACAACAGAGTATCTTCAGTCGGAGGCTTCTTCAGTTTCGCTGCAACACAGACCGCTACAGGAAATCCTTTCTACCCACACCCATCACGGTCTACAACAATTCCTTGAAAAATTAATTAATGAGCTACAACAACACTTAATTTCCCTCTGGGATCAATAAAGAATTTTTGAATTTGAATAAACATATTGGACAGGTCCGTTTCTCTTCAAAATGTGACCACAACACATTACTTTAAGGCAGATGGACGGTCATTTTCATAAGCCATGAGTTTGCCTCACCTGGAGCCGTGATGAGGCTAGACGACAAATCCAAATTTACCTTTCCACCATGCAGAGCAAGGAAAACAAAAAATAGTTTTAGGCGCAACTTCCGACAACTAGCACTGCTTTGTCGGAGAGACTGTTGCTGGAGTAAAAGACTACCATGATTTATATGGAAGATTTTACTCCAATCTTAAAGGGGGCTTGTGGATTTTTCCAGTATTTACAGACTCAGACAAATGTGAATATGCTATGATCTGTTTAACACCCCTATGTATCTACTATACTCTATAGCAACTAATGCTATGGTGTGAAATGACTCATGTTTATGTCAAGCATAATGAAGAAAGTACTAAGTTTAAAAATCAGTCTTTCTTTGGGACTTTCCTGAATTGTTCAGAGTAAAAACACTCAAGCACAGAAATAAAAAAGAAAACTTTATTGAAGACAAAAATTGTTCCTCGGAAGCCTTAGAAAAACTGCTGAACTAAAACAATGGACTTCAGTTTCTTCACCTCTTCTTAAAGCCATACTTCTTCCTTTCATAAAACAGATCTGTTTTGGAGCTGCCCAAGTTTACAATCTTAGGGCATCCATCACGCTGCACAGAAGAAGAAAAAAGTTTGTTCAGAAAGAGTTTGGAGACGCCCACATCTTACAGAAATCACAGCAGTGGAGACTCACATCTTTCTCCTGGATGGTACACTCTTTACAGTAGTAAGCGTCGGACACACCGGGGCCTCCACAGATGACGCAGCGTCCCTGGTAGGAGCCGTAGTTACACTCGTCACAAATACGCACCAGCGTGCACGGCCTCACGTACGAGTCACAGATCACACACTTCCCATCGCCTGGAAGAAGGAAAAAATGGAAGGTAGGAGACAGGAAGCTGAACTTTTCCATAAGTTCTTGGTCCTATTATTCCAAAAGGTAAATGTGTATAAATTAATGTCTGATATTTCAACAGTGCACAAACATACTACGTAATTCCTAAAGAGAATGAAAAAACACTTCATAATGCTGAATATTAAAACTATATTTTTATCAGGTACCTTGCTCTGATAGCAGCAGACTAATTAGCTTTGCAGAATGAAGACTTGTCATTGATTTAAAAAAAAAAATCATTAATTTTAATAGAAATATTGAAGCAAACCAAGTTTGCACACAGGTTTCAGTTCTTCCTTGTTCTGGATACGTTGTGTAATTATTTAGACCCACCGAACTTGGAAAACAGCATTGTTGGCATTTTCCCACCATCACTTACCTTCTTTGTTACTCTTACATAATCTCTTCTCTTATATGGCACATCTGACAGGTTGGGGAAGTGTTCCAGTCAATTAATCAGCTGCAACAGTTTATTGTGGTCTGTACACACCATCTATTCTGTCAGAATTAGTTTTATAAATGTTATACGATTGCATAACTACTTTGTTTTTAATGTTTTTTAACAAGAAACTGAACACACAGGGCTGAAAAGTAGCTGCAGTAGCTTATTGATCACTGCATATTTAATTTTCGCACTTAACTAAGAAACCAAAGCAGGAGAGGAGGGTAGAAACTATTTACATTTACTTGAGTAAAAAGAATAAAAATTGTAAGCAATACTACAATGTACGATGACCTTAAGCGAAAAGATAAAAAATAAAAACCTTATTTTAAACGAACGGCATGACACCCAGACTCAGACCTAGAGTTTAAGTGTTTACATCTTGTTTTTCATCAGCCTTGTTCTTCGAATGCTATTTTCTATCAGCTGAGGCTGCTGTGCCAGCTTCAATTTAGCTGCGACTGTGGCTCAAGTGGTAGGATTCATGTCATCGGTAGGTCGCTGATTTAAATCCCCACGTCTGTCTCAGTCATGTCCTTGGGCAAGGCACTTCACCCTGTTTTCTGGTGGTGGTCAGAGGCCTGTTGGCACCTGTGTCCAGCAGCCTTGCCTCTATCAGGGCAGCTGTGGCTGGAGTCGTATTTTCCCACTATTAGCGTTTGAATGGGCGAATGACTGTAGTGTAAAGCGCTTTGTTGTACTCTGACTGAAAAAGCGGCATACAGATCCAGGGTATTTGAAATTAATCTGTAATAATGTTACTACATTCATTTAGTCTTTAAAATACTAACATTTGGAGTTGCGTTCATTTTCTCAGTCTGATTTGATCATTTAAAAACATTATTTCTGGTGCCATCACGACATTGTAACTCAGTAATTAAGTAGCATTTTAATCAAATACTTTTTTACTCTTCCTTGAGTCCAATTGTTGGCCTCTCTACCCACTTCTGCAAAAGAGCGAATGCAAGAATACCAACTACCATATAAAAAAAATTAAGATACATTAGGGTTGTTAGCTCACAGTGGATGGTACAACTTACATTTCTCGCAAAGTCTCCCGATAGCTGCGGAACAGAAACAAAGAGGTCAGTCTTTGTAATATTTATTAAACATAACGCTTCATAAGTATAACTGTAATTTTTTCCAAAGGCTTTTGCTCGATAACTTAAAAGTCAGTGACAGTGTAACATCAGCCAGCGGAACAAACATGCCGGGAAGAAACCCACAGGCTAACATCAAAGCTAGCATTTCCACTGAAATCCATACTATACCCATTAGCTTAGCGGCTAATGCTATCTACTTTAAGACAGCAGTGAAAGGTATCCGGGTGTTGCAGAGCTGCTTGGGTAGCTTATTTTTTAAGCGAACAAAAGAAAACCTACCGACACCAGCTTGTTTTCGACAAAAAATCAGATCTGGATGATGTTTGGCCATTTTTGACTAACGTACACCGTGCGGTGCTAGATTGTTTGAACTGTTGCCTTTCACCCCTGTCCTATGTTTCGGTTACAGTATTACCGCCACCCAACGGCTCCAATGCGCAAATACAACATTTTAAACCTCTAATGGGCTTTTTAAAACCGGTTGTAACTGGTCTATGGCCTGTACAACACACGTTAATGAAGTTCTTTGCACAAAATAAATATCCCAAAAATATATCTCACCAGCTCAATTCCCGACAATGTCAGTCACTCTCAGAATCAGCCCTTTAGAATGCTCTGCACTTTCTTTCAAATTAGTGGTTGCAACCCATGCTTACCCATCTCGCATGTTTGCCACGGATCCTGCCAAAATTTTAAATACATGAATGTGGAAATAAATTCATAAAACTTTCATTTAGAAATACAACAGGAAATAAGTAAATAAATGTTTGAGTAAATAAATCCATCCATTATGTATGTACCTTATCCTTGAAGGGTAGTGGGGGGGGGAGTAAATATCTGAAGCTATTGTCTGGCGAGAGACTAGGTAAATGATCCATTTCAGGGTAACAGACACAGCACAAACAACCATACATGCACACACTCACACCTAAGGACAATTTAGAGAGACCACTTGATCTAACAGTCATATTTGTGTGTTGTGGGATGAGGCCAGAGTAACCGGAGAGATAACACACATGCACAGGGAGAACATGCAAACTCCACACAGAAAGACCCCAGGCCGGGATTATAACCCTAGACTTTCTTGCTGCAAGGCAACAGTGTTACAAACTGAGCAGGCCCTAAGAAAATAAATAAATTCTGAGATGAATGAATATTAATTTGATCAAATTTAACATAAAACAGGCAGGTCTCTGGTGAGAAATAAGTAAAGAAAACCCCACTTTCTCACTTAAAATAGCTAAAATTAAACATCAGGTGTCATTACACAATTCCAACTATAAGTAATGTGAGTGGCTGTATTGTGCACTGATATGCAGCAGGGTGGACTGGTGCACTTAAATAGAATAACAAACAGTTGGTGTTCTGAGAAACGAACATCATGTGGAAATGCTGCAAAAACATCAAATCACATCATCATTCGAGTAGATCGAATCTTGGATGGATTTGAGTCTTCCAAGCTGACAAGCATGTTGGAAAGTCTGTTCTTAAAGTGTTGATCCCAGCCTCACCGGTAAAGTTGGGGAAAAGCAGAAGAGAGAAATGTGCCAAACAAATTTGGCTCAGATGCAGATAGAGTGGGAGGAATGGTCTAAAATTCCAGAAATATGCTGTTAGAAGCTTGTGAAATCACTCCTAAATAGTTTTACTCCAGTTTTCACGCATACACAGGGCAGGGAAACTCCATGCAAAAAGAGGCATGCCTGGACCCTATTTTGCATACCTGGACCCTGGACTTTTTTTATATATTAAACTCATACACGGACTTAGCTTTAAAGTGGTAGCATTAAGAAAAATTAAAATTTTGCTGTTTATATAGCAAAAAATATTAACATGTACGTCAAAACTTGTAGTAGTGGTGGTACGCTTCCACCAGAGGGTGGCGATACATCGTCCAGCCCAACTCTTCTTAACGACAAAAGAAGAAAAAAAGCCTTTACAATCGCGTGACGTCACGTACGACCCTCACATCTTTGTCAGTGAACAAAATGGCAACCTACTGTCTGACTGTGGCCCGGCTCCAGGTAAGAGAAGGAAAAAAATGCTTAAAACCCTCCAGCCGAAAGCAGAGCGGGTTCAGCCGTTGACCCGGAGCGGCTAAATCTGATAGGAGGCGTCAGCGAGTCCGCTGGAGGTCAGAGAGGCGCGAAAGGGAGCCAAGTAGCTGCGCAGGTCATCGTGTCTCGAGCGCCTCTGAACTATCTATCAGACGACAGCTGCTCCAAAACTAACAGACTCCACAAATCACTGCTCTTATTTATATGATGTTATCGTAGGCGCTCACAGCCCTTAAACGCATACGGTCGCGTTGGTTATAATGCTGGGATTTGGTTGCGATTAGCAAGGTTAAAAGCAAGGTTAGAGCTCCCAGAGGGTCATTTAGACACAGAAACATGCTGAAAATGGGCTGACATCATATGTCGGTTCACTCAAATGAAACAACTCCGCTTCATCTGAAGTCAGCAGCATGTCTTCGATTTATTTTGCTTTTGCTAATGCTACAAGGTGACCAGACACCAGATTCCTGAGCTGCCATCAGACGATTTAGTTTAAAATGAACGTTTCAACCACGTATTTCTGTTAGTTGAGATGATTTTGGGTTAATAGTTGAAATAACCCCCCCAAAATTACGTTCCTCAGAAATCTGAAACAAACATTATACCAGTATAAATTGTTATGAGATTGTAAAAAATGGTATGTTTTAAACATGTCCTGGTCTACACAATCGTTGGAAATACTCCTGACTTGAAACCTGTTTAGTAGTCAGGTCATTGCCAAAGATAACCTCTGTTCTGTATCATCGATGGAAAGTTGAGTGGAAGGAAATCTTGTGCTCAAATAATAAGGATGCAAGATGGGCAACAGCTGTCACGTTTTTTCTGAACCACAGACAACTTCAGAAGAATCTGCGCTGAGGAGAAATGGAACAGGAGTGTTGCTCAGTGGTTCAAAGCCCTCTTTTTAGACAATTATAGACTTTGCATTTTATTTTGAAATCAAGATCCCAGACACTGGGTGAAGAGTGAAGGCACGGGGTCCAGACTGCTTATAAGGTCCAGAGTTAAGTTTTGCCTGTCACTGATGACTTGAGGATTCTTTTCACCTGCTGATTTTGCTCCACTGTATTTCATCGAGTTCAAATTCACAGCAGCCGTCTGCCGAGAAACTTCAGAGCACTTCATGGTTCCTTCTGCTGATGAGCTTTGTGGAGATGCTGATTTGATTTTTCCAGCACTTCCACCTCCTGCTCATAATGCTAAAGGTACCTACTTCAATGACCAAAGTGTGACTGTGTATTGGTCAGTAAATCAATGGGACTTAAACCCTCAGAGAGGATCTATGGAGTTTTGAAAAGAGCAAAAGTCTTCAGCCTGTGGCTCTCTGGACTTTTAACAACTTTAAATCAAGAATGGCCAAAGATGCCAAAGAATTGAGCATTGATTTCAGCTCTAAAGGTAATTAAAACATGCTAGCTTTAGCAGTTGTTCCACCAGTGTAGCCTCTGCAAAACATTTCTACAAAGAATATATTTTTTATGAAGTTATGCTTTTGTCAGTTCTTTGTAAACGGAATGGCATTTTGAGCTAATTTTCTTGAAACGTGGTGCTTTTGTGGCACTAAGCTGTTGTGTATAGATGGACTGATGGCACAAAATTCCTTCATAAGGTTGTGAATGTTGCAAATCCCCGGTCAGAAGAGGATGAGGCACCAGAATCGACGATTCAGACGGGCTGAATCCTTCAGGCTGACCAATTCTATGTTAGCAGTAAATTATACAAATGGAGCTCCAGCTAAATGTTGAGTGTATAGATTATGGTACGCTCATACCGTCCAAACGTCGGCATCAAGAACGGCAAGATTATGTGTAAAGTCTATGGTTGAGGCCGTCAGAGCCGAGTCTGTGTGGCGCTTTGTGTGCGTTTGCCGCGTACATTTTAAAACTTTTCCTGCGCTTCAAGCTTCAAAGCGCCAAAAGTAAACATTGCAGAAGTTCACCTAGCTGAGCTTTTGACACTTTTTACTCACTAAATTGAGATGCTCTGATTGGTTGACGAATCAGAGCATCTCAATGGAGTGACGTTGCCCAATGTAAGCATTGTCTAGCCAGCAGCGATCCACTATTGTTTAAAATATCCGGCAGAAAAAAACCCAACCACACATTTTGCAAGCTTCTGCCTAAAAACTTGCGGTGTAAACGCACCATTAGAGTTCAGCGGTATGTTTAGTTTTTTGGGGTCAGTACACATGTTTAATAAACAAATCCTGCTGTTCACTTTCTGAACACATGTAAATGTTTAGAACTCAGAGCATAGCAAAAGTTTCCATTAAAAAGTGAGACCAAAAAAACCCCAACAGGACTCCCAGGTATCACTGAACTCTTCTACTTGGGAACATTAAGGGTTTAGCATGCTGCTACAGTAGAAAAGGAAAGTATACTTTTGATAAAACACAAGTTAGCAGAATGCCCATGCTGCATTCTAGTACAGCCAAGAAACTAGGTTGTTGAAATTTCAAAACAACTCCATAATGATTTAAGCCTGTTTAAGTTTCAAATATGGTTAAAGTCCTATTTTCAAAAACATTTCTAGAAAATGAACACTGACTGTTTTTAAGTGGATATTGTTATCTACTCTGACTAGGTTTGATTGTACTATTTTATTCATATAATAAACAGTGTAGTATAAGAAATATCCAATCAAATCTCCAGTCAGTTCTATAAGTTTATTTATCTTTTTTAATCACCTTTTTGTTGTTGTAGAACTTCATAAAATCAAGTTAATTTCAGGAATTGAAAGAAAAATATCAGGAAAATGGTCTTTATTTAATGCTGGACAAAGTAAAAAGAAAACAATCCTATGCTAATTTTTATTTATTTCTTCTTGATTTACGTGTCCTGAAAACGTACTGAAATGTGACTTTAAAACTCCAAATACATACTGAAATGTGATTTCTTTATTTTTTGTACCGTTGCACCCTTACTATACAATATGTGGGCATACTTTTTAGTAACAGCCTTTTCTTGACTTTTTCATAAACCAGCAGAAATAATGGAATAGTTTCTAGAATTCTGACTAAATTTTGACCTTTCAGAACCCATTTTTTAATAATATGAATATTTAGGTGAATAAAAAATGAACACATTTCAGTAAAATCCAGACTGAATAGGGACTCTTTTCTTTTTTTTATTTAGTTGTTAATTTTAACTGTTCATTTTAGTTCTCACTACGGAGGAGTACATTCCCTGCTATCTGACTGGACTCATCCTACATGTTTGTGATCTGTGTGTCTCCAGTTGGCCCTGGGTCACGGCGCACGGCGCCTCCATGTATCGGCCGCTTACAGAGCCAAGACCAAAGTGGCCATGAGCCGCTTTGAGCCCACCTCCTTCATCAACTACGAGAAGCTCCACAGCAACGTCGAAATTGTCCGAAAAAGGTCAGTGTCCGCTTCCATCTGCTGGATGTTTATTCTGGCTTTTTCCCAAACACTACTTTATCTGTGTAAATGTTTGATTCCCAAATTTTCCTGTTTGCGTGACCTTTGCCAGAATTTTCTCGTTGATCTAGTTGGAATATAATATGCTCCCCTCTGCAGGCTCAACCGTCCGCTCACTCTGTCTGAAAAGATCGTGTACGGCCATCTGGATGACCCCCACAACCAGGAGATCGACCGCGGTTGCACCTACCTGCGGCTGCGGCCCGATCGCGTGGCCATGCAGGACGCCACGGCTCAGATGGCGATGCTGCAGTTCATCAGCAGCGGCCTGCCAAGGGTGGCTGTGCCTTCCACCATCCACTGTGATCACTTGATCGAGGCCCAGATCGGCGGAGTCAAGGATTTGGCTAGGGCAAAGGTGAAGAAGTGTTGTTTGTTTATACGTTGCAAAAAGAGCTCACGCCCCTCAAGCGTCTCCAGGTTTTTTCACTTTGCCCAAACAAGGATCAATCCGTAATCGGAAAGCAGGTAGAGCAAGGCATTATGATAACCAGAGCACTGTAAAACTGAAAGAGCTGCAAGGATCCACAGCCGAAGCTGAAGAATCTGCTCACAGAACAATAGTTAGGCGTTCACTGCACAACTCTGGGGAATAGAATAGGACAATCCTTTATTGTCCCACAAGGGGAAATTTGGTTGTAATAGCAGCAATGTGGTAGAAAATTCAAACATTAAAGCCTCAGAAGTGGAAAAGTACCACAGCCTGAGAGAGTTCAGCCCGAGCCCGAAGAGTATATTTTGATTGACAGCTTATTAAAGCCTGAACCCGATTACAGCCTGACATTATTCAAAAGTCACCCACCTGAGTTTCTGCTAGAAAAAACTGGCACCGGACTACGTGACTGGCAGGTTTTCAATTTACTGGACAAATGTTTGAAATTCCGGTCAAATGGGCCTGTTATCTGAAGCTTAAAGTTATAAATGAATTACAATAATTTCAGGGCATGTTGATTTATAATCTTTTATTTTTAGTCTGCAGCTATATGAAGCTTTCCGCTTGCTTCTGTTGCGTAGAAGTCTGTCTCGCCTGCGCGTGTTTCTGTGTGCACTCTTGACCGTTTGCTCTATAGATTTCAGGAGATTTTATCTGACTTGTGGGCATCAGGGAACTTGAAATTTGGGATAATAGTGCATTTACACTTCAGCGTTTTCTTTGAGAACGCAGCGCAGCAGCTGGAGCATGCTTTCTGTTTTGATCTGAGAGGAGTGGGTCTTTCACATCATGACGCATGCGGTGTGCAGGCAACATCTTGACAGGTAGATTCAGAATAATGTTAGTGGCCCACTGCAGTGCTTTATTATAAATGATCACGCTAATGAGATGATTAGCTGACTGCTAAAGCCCGAGCCCGACCCAAGCCCATGGACAATAATAGAAATAAAGCCTGAACTCAGCCCGATGGGCCGGGATCGGGCAAAGATCTTCAGCTCTATTAGGAGTTAAGAATACGTACATTATGTTACAAAAAACAGTACTGTGCAGTCATTAAAAATAAAAATCAAGTGGCATACCCAGATTTGAACGTGCAACAGAGCCGAATACTTTAAATTTTTTTTAGAAATATGTCCAGAACTTACATGTGTACTTATGCATCAAAAAAGTAAACGGATTATATCAATAGTTGGCAGAATATGAATTGTGAAAAACTGATGTGCAAATAATTAGTGAGTTAGTGCAATTTAAATGAACAAGTTGCTATTTTTGTTTGAATACACAGATGAAAACGACACTACTTGGCGAGTGATCTGATCTCGTTGAAAACGTTATAGTACGAAGTGTGTGCGAAGAGTTGAAGAATGGAGGAGTGTGCAAGTCCAGTATGCCGTGAGCAGCCGGCAGTGACGTCATCGTTTGCACCCCCAAAATCTTGTCTAACTCTTCTGTTTTATACTATGAGATTTGGGTTGCGGTCCACAACATTTGTTATTCTCCTTAAGTCCCTCTTTCCTCCCACAGACCCCTAAACAATTCACACAGACCGGGAAATTGTCTTAGCAAATAGAATTCAGTAGAATTCGAGTTTCCGCAATCCTGGAAGGAATCCCGATGGAGAACGGAAAAGTCATGAAACTACAACAATCCGAAGCATCTCCCACCCAATGCATGAGCTGGAGGACTCCTTCAGCAACAGACTGTTGCTTCCTGGGTGCCTTTATACAGCGCCGATTCACAACACCCGTCCCTTTCAAGGCACCGTAAAAGTAAAGTCATTTCAGTTCAGTCGTACATGCATTCCACCAAGTTTAAACGTTTTCTGTCTAAGGGAAAAAGAGCATCAAGTAATGGACTCCCAGCATTCACTCCTCCTGGACCAACGCGTAGCAACAGTAGACAGTCGCCTGAGTCGTGGTGTTGACTTCTCCATACAGTTTCTATTTTTTACTTCTTGTAAATAATGTGGGTATTAATGCACAAATACACAAGCATATCCTGTAAACATTTTTAAATTATCCCGTTCAGTTGCACATTCTTCATATCTGAGTATGCCTTTCTTTTTCATTTTAATAACTGCGCAGTACTTTAGTTTTGTAATTTTGTCCTTAATGTGCATATATTTTTCTTAATATGCTTTTGAAAAATATGTATATATTGTTTGATACTGACGCTTCAATTATGTCCCTTTGCTTCTGTTAGAGCTAAATTTCTCCTCTGTAGAACAATAAGGGATTATTCTATTCTATTCTATTCTGTTCTTACAGCCAAAGCTACAAAGGAATTATTTGTGTTGGTCTACTACCACTTAAAACCTGAAAAACTTGATCTTTTGTATGATATGACAAAATATAAAAAAGGGGTCCATTATTACCTTTTGCTTTTACCCTTAAAATGCAGCAAACTACTGAATGGCATCTGTGTTTATTCCCATAGGAGGTGAACCAAGAGGTCTACAACTTCCTGGCCAGTGCTGGAGCTAAATATGGAGTGGGCTTTTGGAAACCTGGCTCCGGAATCATTCATCAGGTGAAGTAAAACAGGAAATGTTATCTGAATCTGGGCCACTCGTCAGTGGTTTAAGCTTCTGCAGATGTACTTCTATTTCTCTACCAATAATAAGATCCTTGACTCTACACAGATCATCCTGGAGAATTATGCCTACCCAGGAGTGATGCTCATTGGCACAGATTCCCACACACCGAACGGCGGTGGGCTTGGTGCCATCTGCATTGGGGTGGGCGGAGCGGATGCAGTAGACGTCATGGCTGGAATTCCATGGGAACTCAAATGTCCCAAGGTTAGCTTATCTTTAAGGATGCACTTTTCTGCTCCGCCTCTTATGCCTTTCAGGCTGATCTTATTTTGCTTTGCATCTCTCTCTTTCTCTTAAATTGTTTATTTATGTGTCACATATTTTCATCTATAAAGGTGATTGGTGTCCGACTGACTGGCACCCTGTCTGGCTGGACGTCTCCCAAAGATGTCATCTTGAAGGTGGCAGGCATCCTGACAGTAAAGGGGGGCACTGGAGCCATCGTTGAGTACCATGGACCAGGAGTCGACTCAATTTCCTGCACTGGTCAGCAATCAAATCCTATTATCTGATCTGTCAGCATTATAATAGGTTTAACCTCTACTTACCTTTCTGATTATTCATTGAGAAAACACATTTGCTACTATTAACTGTGGATTTGTGTAGGAATGGCCACTATTTGCAACATGGGAGCAGAAATTGGAGCGACAACATCTGTTTTTCCTTACAATCACCGCATGAGGACCTACCTGGAGAAGACGGGCCGAGGAGGTGGGCTTCCAGCTTCTGCCTTTAAAACCAAATTATATGAACACAGAGTGATTCATCACCAAACCTCCATCTGAAACTGCAGAGCATTAAATAAACAGCAACATGTTTCTGCTGCTGTAAAAGTAAAGTCAACGTCTTTGCGTTTTCCCTCAGAGATCGCTGCAGTGGCCGACGGATACAAGGATTTGTTGGTACCAGACGAAGGCTGCGAGTATGACCAGATCATCGAGATCAATTTAGATGAGGTAGGTCCTTTTTTTTTTTCACCCTCTTACTGCCTGAATTAATGAGTAATCCATCCCTCCCTCCCTCTGGGGTCGGGTCACAGTGGGCAGCAGCTTAAGCTATTCTACAGTTATATATTGAAAAATAAATTGTGTTTTTGCTGTGTGACGATTTTAAATTGAGCAGAGATTTATTCTTTGAATACATGTACTGGTTATAAAATTATAATGTAATGAAAAAAATGTATGTATTTCAGTAATTCCTTTCAAAAATTGAAACTTGTATTCTAGTCATTCATTACAAACAGACTGATATATTTCGAAGTCCCAAATTCAGTATCTCAGAAAATTAGAATATCAATTAGACTATTTCAGAAAAGGATTGTTAGAAATGTTAGCCAACTGAAAAGTATGAAGATGAAACATGTGAGCATATACAGCACTCGGTATTTATTTGGGACTCCTTTGGCCTGGATTACTTCAGCAATGCAGTAATCCAGGCCAAAGGAATTACTGAAATAATCAACTTTTTTTATTATATTCTGATTTGATGAGCAGCGCTTGTATTGTACATACAAAATGTATTCAGACACAAGATGCACAGTTTTCACTGCATTCTCTTAGGGACAGTAACACATTGTCTAGTTAGAAGAGGCAGGACTCCTCAACAGCATATCAGTGTAGTTTACCATCAAGTTGTCACCTTTGTCCCTGAGAAATGAACTGCTTGTGACTGCTTGACCTCATTGAGCCGTAGTGCACCAAGGTTGGGGGAAGAAATTATGTAATTGATGTCAAACAGGGATTGTGGTCGAGGTGACCGTAGAGCAGATTAGAAGGTTTTGCAAGTCGAAGAACCGTGCACCAACACTCGGGCACAGTGATGGCAGCATCATGTTAATGATCATTTTGCTCCTAGTGGCTCTGATGCATTGTGCCAAGTAGAAAAAAGTGATAGTGTGTGTGTGTGGTTTCTATGTAAATTGCTAGTGGATAGTTAGCCAAATAATTGTAGGAGAATAAATCCACAATAAATTCAGGCTATTGCACTCAGAATTGGACTGTGGTCTTTTCCATTGCTGTTGTACCTGATAGAATGTACAGACATTACAACATTACCTTCATTTTAAAGTCGGCGTTTTGACTTTTGTGTTGCATTGCCTTTTTCCAGCTGAAGCCCCACATTAACGGCCCATTCACCCCTGACCTGGCTCACCCCGTGTCTGAGGTCGGTGCCGTGGCCAAGAAGAACGGCTGGCCATTGGAGGTCAAAGTCGGTGAGGAAAGACGGACAAGATGTGCTGCAGCTCTTGATGCTTGATTTTAGAGATGACTGTAGTTGGGGATCCCCCCCCCCCCCTCACTTTACAGGTCTGATCGGCAGCTGCACCAACTCCAGCTATGAGGACATGGGCCGCGCTGCCTCCCTGGCTAAACAGGCTCTGGACAAAGGTCTGAAGTGCAAAGCGCAGTTCACAGTCACCCCTGGCTCAGAGCAGATCCGTGCCACCATTGAAAGAGATGGATATGTAAATACTGGCTTACCCAAAGACCTACAGACTACAGTCTGATTCTGATGTGGTAAAATGAACCCCACTCTTTTCTTTATCTTCTAGTCCAAGATCCTCAGGGATGTTGGAGGCGTGGTCCTTGCCAATGCATGTGGACCCTGCATTGGACAGTGGGACAGGTAACTATATCAACCACTTCACATCCAGAACATCATGTAGAACAAGGAACACAGGGAAAAGGCTGTGGAGATGTTCATTATAAGTCAAGATTTCATGATCATAAATGGTTGATGGTATAACTGCAAATTTATGAAGCCATGATGGTCAATCTAAACTAAAAGAAGGACAATATTTCTAGAAATGGATAGAAGGCTCATGCTTACTCTGGAGGAAGCCCAGAGATTCCCTAGTTAGGTGAGAAAAAGTTGATAGGACAGGATTTTAGTGATGCACTCCACAGATCAGACGTTAATGGAAAAGTGACCAAATAAAGGTGCTGGAAAAGGGAAAACTCCCGTTTACGGGAAGAAGGTCTTCTGGTCAGATGAGACCAAAAGTGAAGTGTTGGGCCTACATGCAAAATGCTGCCCTGAACACACCATCCCCATAGGGACACATTGGTGAAAGCATCATGCTGTAGGGATACTCTTCCAGTCAAGGACAGGAAAGCTGCTCAGAGTTGAAGGAGCAATAAGACGGAGAGTGATCCATTTCTAAAATCTTGGGCAGGGGAGACTGTTCACCTTAAACATACCAGCAAAGCTATCACAAAATCATCGTTGATCAAACTGTTAATGCTAGAATCCAGTCAAAGTCCAAAATGCAATTGAGTCTGGAGCAAAGGTGGAAAATTGTTCACCAATCCTCTCCATGCAGTCAGGTTGGGTTTGAAAGACAAAAAGTCAAACTTTCCTGTCTATAAACATCTAAAACTGTTACTGACATGTATACAGGATTAGCACCAAGAGTTGGTTGAATGTATGAACTTTTCACAGTTATTCTTCTTTGCGTTGATGTCAGAAGTGCTAGAATGTTTTTGACCCGGTTGTTTTGACTGCTGCGTTCATTAAAAAAAAATCCAGTCATAATCTGTTCAATACATTTTTTCAATCAATTTTGATTGATATTCCATGCGAACAAACTGAACAGAGTCCACATGGTGCCATCGCATACCGAGCAGAATAATAGGCTGCATGTATCAATTGGGGACATTTCACCCACTGTGGTCTGAACTGCTCTCCTGCTTTTCCATAATGAAGGCTGAATCCACCCTCTGTTACCATGGAAACTGGAATTACGAGCAAAATGTCTCAAATCAAAGTGATCAGAATTTGGCGAGATTCACTGCTTAATGTCTCTTCTGATCGCTTCAGTTGGAGAAAATCCTGCAGCATATGCTCGTTTAGCATCAGTGGTTAAGCTGCAGCGATCTGTCACCATTCTCCTAAGCCTACGTAACTCTTCAAAGAGATGTCAGCTCATGATTAGCAAAATGCATCGGATACAGTGATCAAGTCCTAATTTCTTTTCTTTTTTTTTTTTTCATTATACAGTTTAAGTTGGAAATGTCTGTGTTTGCAGCAAGTAGGAATAGGGTGTAAAAATTTTGATTTGACCATCACAGTAAAAAAAAACACACACACAAAAACACAGACCAAAAAATATTTAGTTAGCGTGACCCCTGGTTGTTCGGTTACCTAAAAAGTCTGGTTGCGTCCTGTCGGAATGGCTCAGCTTGACGAAAGCTTGTAACTTTATGCCTCATGTTTTCTTTTTTGTATTCAGGCGGGATGTGAAGAAAGGGGAGAAGAACACAATCGTTACGTCCTTCAACAGGAACTTCACCGCAAGGAATGATGCCAACCCTGCAACCCACGCCTTCGTCACCTCTCCTGAGGTAAAACCCAAACCAGTCCATACCTCCCAGGTCCCACAGGTTTCCACTTTGGAGCTGAGGTCCTGTCCTCCCAATCTCCCGTAGATCGTCACTGCCATGGCCATTGCCGGGACGTTAGACTTCAACCCAGAGAAAGATTACCTCACAGCACCCAACGGAGAGAAATTCAAACTGGTGCCACCCACTGGAGACGAATTACCAGCCAGGGACTTTGATCCAGGGCAGGACACCTATCAGCATCCTCCTGGTGAAGGCACTAGCCTCACGGTGGACGTCAGTCCTCAGAGCAACCGGCTGCAGCTGCTGGAACCTTTTGACAAGTGGAGTGGAAATGACCTGGATGACATGGTGGTCCTCATCAAGGTGGGCTTACTAGAAAGCATTCCCCCTTGTGGAGTTTAGATAGAAATGCACTCTCAGCCGCCGCTTTCTGAGCGTAACTCTCACCTGTCACTATAGGTGAAGGGAAAATGCACCACAGACCACATCAGCGCTGCAGGACCCTGGCTGAAGTTCCGTGGCCACCTGGATAACATCTCCAACAACATGCTGATCGGTGCCGTCAACAGTGAGAACGACGCTGTCAACAAGATCAAGAACCACCTGACAGGAGAGTACGGAGGAGTCCCTGATGTGGCACGACACTACAAGGTCAGCATTCAAAGATTCGACTTCTTAATAATCTTTAAAGTGTCTGTAACGGATTGCTTTTCATTCCTACAGTAATCTCTTGACAGGTTTCGAAACAGGCAGTGAAATATTAAGTTGTAGGTCAGAATAACAGTGTTTTTATTGCTTCTCCTCTGTTGTATTACGTACAGGCCAACGGCGTGTCGTGGGTCGTGGTCGGAGATGACAACTACGGCGAGGGCTCCAGCAGAGAGCATGCAGCCCTGGAGCCCAGGCATCTGGGTGGAAGAGCCATCATTGTCAAGAGCTTTGCCAGAATCCACGGTACCAAAGCAGTGACCCACATCTCCCAAATGTCTAGATCCATGATTCTCAAACTGTGGTACGCGTACTAGAGGGTGACACGGGAATCAATTGTCGCTCCCGTCCCGATCCCAAAAAAATACTCCCATCACGTGACAGGCCCGAAAAAAATCTTGTCCCGAAAAAATCCCGAGAGAAAGACTTCCGTCCCGACCCAATGGTGAAGAGACACAGCTAAATACAGAAGTACTGGCGTTTCAGTAGCTTCCTTTGAAAAAAATAAAAACAAAAGGCACACACTTCATCACGGTTACACAATAAATGGTAATTGATTCACATTTCAAGAATCAAATTGGTTTCATTTCTTAAGATTTACAGTCGATTGTGACTAGTACATGTTTGGGATGACTCATGAGTGTAGCAGAAGTGAACGACATGAAGACACATTTTATATTGAAATCCTGTCAGACGCCATTTCTGATTGTCATCTTAACGGTTTTTCCTCTGCCTCAGAAACAAACCTTAAGAAGCAGGGCCTGCTTCCCCTCACCTTTAGCAACCCATCCGACTACGACAAGATCCGCCCTGATGACAAGATCTCCATCAAAGGACTGAAATCTCTCGCGCCAGGAAAGGTAAGACGTTGGACCTGAGAATACCTCCGCTGTTCAGGAAAAAAAGCCCCGTCTACTCTGACGTCCTTTTCTCTCTGCTCGTTGCCCTCAGCCCCTGAGCGCGGTCGTGAAGCACAGCGACGGTAGCCAGGAGACGCTGGAGCTCAACCACAGCTTCAACGAGACCCAGATCGACTGGTTCAAGGCGGGCTCAGCCCTCAATAGGATGAAGGAGCTGCAGCACTGAGTGTGGAGGCAGGAGCAGGAGGAGGTTCTGTGGGTGGCAGGGTGGTAAAGCTGGGCAGGAAACAGAATGTCAACTAACTGTTTCATCACCAGGATTAGCTTGCAGTTTTGACTAAAGTATAAATGTTGAGCAAAGTAGGAATACGCTTACCTGCCAAGCTGATGTTGTTGATGGAACAGTAGAACTCAGTCTTTTATTTTTTCATTTTTTTTAATCCTCATTCATCAGCGTTAAGCATGTGTTTGATGTGATGTGAGGCGGATGTGTGTCCATCGAGCAGAGAGAACGAGTTATAGACGGACAGGCACTCTGACACAATAAGCTGTGACCTGGACCGCGGCATAGTAAACACTGACCCGTGGATGCTATCAGTATGTTTTGCAGCTGTTTAAACAAATTCTGCTCAATGTTGAGCAGCTGCTCGGTTAGCTGAATGCAGTCACTCCGCTGCTGTAAGGTCATCTTTCCCCCACAACTAAATACAGTTCTTTCTGGACCCGTTTAAATAAACCTGTTGGCTCATATGGACCTAAAATAAACCCATACACTTGATGCTTGTATTTCTGCTCCATAGTGCCCGAAACGTGGTACTAAAATTTGTTCCATGTATATGAAAGGAGCATAAAGATGGCTTGTAAGATGTAGTGAACATGAGATTACTGTACATCTGTCAGACTGAGACCAGTAGGGGTCATCACATGCATTTGGTTGAATACGGTGTGAAACTATTGTAACTCACCCTCCTCTTCCCCGATGCGTCCACTGCCCTCATGCCCTCTGATGAGGTCAAGCACATTGTGCAGCACGATGTTTTTTTTCTGCTGTTATGTATTTATAATTGTTTTTATTTTAAACAGCAGCTCCAGACCCTCATCATTTCAATCACAAGATAAAAATTGCATCCTTTATTTTTCAGTGCTGTTTATGCGCAGCTTTCTTTTTTCCTTTTTTTCTTTTTAGCCTTAAATAAATTATTAGACTGAGAAAAGGTTTGTTAGGCAATGAGGTTTTTTAATTCCCTGCAGAACCTGTAACTCTAGGAGAAGGTTAGGATCAATTTATCAGATCAAAAAAAATCTTCCGCCCACAGATTTCTTCTGCCAATCACATGAAGGCTTTACTTTGTAACCACTCCATGTAAAGTGTCAGATTCTGTGTGTAGTTCAGTGTTCGTTTGCTCCCAGATGATCATTACTGTATTAAAGTAATTTCAACAGATTGTAAAATAAATAAAAAATCACTATCATTAATGCAGGTCGTATTCTGGTTGTTTTTTAAACGGAATTAAAGATCATTATTAGGGGCGTTGGAATGAGTGTAATATTGGGGGGGGGGCATATCAGAAAGCTGACAGATCTGCTGGTGGTTTGAACAAAGATGTGCCTTTAATTAACACTGCAAAACATTCCCCAATATATTTTAATCTACAAAAAAAAGATAAATTTCTAAAGGTAAAAGAAAACACAATCTGATTCAGTTCAACAATTTGCTTACAATGTGATAAAAAAAATTGTCCTTTAGTGCAACTTGCTATTACGAAGATATAAAAAAAATGTCTTAGGCAGAAGGGCCAAAATGTTTTTTTTTTTGTTAGATTGTTTTTATCTGTTACTGGAATATCCGTTATTTTAGACAAAAAGTCAACAAATATTCATTTTCTTTCTTTTCTTACCTATGATAAATGGCTAATTTAAACTGAGCTGCAGTTGTCTTTTCATCTTAAACTGGCTGTTGCTGCAGCCTCAGCCCCTCAGTCTGCACTGTTGGGGGGGCTTGGCTGGCCGTTGTATCTTTCGAAATAAAAGCATGCGGTAAACCATTTAAAAATCAAATATTTTCTCAACCACGGTTCTCCACTACTAACACATCCTGACGAGTCCCCGGTCCCCCCTGGTTTCTGCGCCCTAGATCATTCTAATGCAGGAAACCAGATTTTTTTTCTCCATCAGTCAAAGAACAAAGCATGAATTCATTTTTTTGCCAGTTTTTGTTCAAGGCTTTGAAACTCAAGTTAAACAAAGCAGTTTAAAAGACTCGAGCTGCTCTTTAAAATTGTGGAATATGACTTTTGTTGTAAAATGCCATGAGATGACATTTGTTGTGAATAGGCGCCATATAAATAAGTGAATTGAATTAATGATATGCAACAGGAGGATGGGCCATACTTAAGGGTTCAAAGCAATGAAGTGTCTAGGATGATAGGCCAACGTACGCATGAAGATTCAGGCTGCATCCTAATACCTATACTGTGCTTGCAACGTAGTAGGCAAAAAGGAGTATGCAAGCAATGTAGTAGAGCCAAATCTCCAGTATGGATTGGAGTAGTAGGCATGTGTAATACCGAAAAAAACGAGTGCTGGAACAGGGATTGAAAGTTTGGGCACCCCAGGTAAACGTTTGTATTAGTGTGCATAAAGAAGCCAAGGAAAGATGAAAATGTATCCAAAAGGCATTGGATTAAAGATGAGACTTTTTTATAATGTGTCAAAAAAGTTGGATTTTATTTTCATCATTTACGCTTTCAAAATAAGAGAAAACAAAATAATGGCATCTGCAAAAGTTTGGGCAGCCCGCAGAGTTAATACCTTGTACTGCCCCCTTTGGCAAGTATCACGGTTTGTAACCGCTTTTTGTAGCCAGCGAAGAGTCTTTCAATTCTTGTTTGAGGTATCTTCGCCCATTCTTCCTTACAAAAGTGTTCCAGTTCTTTGAGATTTCTGGCCTGTCTATCACGCACTGCTCTTTTAAGGTCTAGCCATATTTTTTTTAAATATGTTAAGGTCAGGAGATTGTGAAGGCCATGGCAAAACTTTCAGTTTATGCCTCTTGACGTAATCCATTGCGGATTTTGAGGTGTGTTTAGGATCATTATACATTTGTAAAAGCCATCCTCTCTTCAACTTCAGTTCTTTTGCAGATGGCATCAAGTTACCATCCAAAATTTGCTGAAATGTAATAGAATCCATCTTTCCGTCAACTCGTGAAATGTTCCCTGTGCCACTGGCTGCAATACAATCCCATAGCATGATTGATCCACTCCCATGCTTAACAGTTGGACAGAGGTTCTTTTCATTAAATTCTGTGGCCTTTCTTCTCCAAATGTACCTTTTCTTATTCCGACTGAAAAGTTCTATTTTAACCTCATCAGTCCACAGAACTGTTTTCCAAAATGCATCAGGCTTGTCCATATGTTCATTTGCAAACTTCAATCGCTGATTTCTGTGATGAGTATGTAGAAGAGGTTTTCTTCTGGTTAGTCTTCCATAAAGACCATATTTGTACAAGTATCTCTTTATAGTGGAATAGTGTACCACAACTCCAGTGTCGGACAGATCTTTCTGGAGGGATTGTACAATCAAATGTGGGTTTTGACTTACTTTTTTCACAATCCTGCGAGCTGTTCTGTCTGATATTTTACTTGGTCTTCCAGATCTGGCTTTAACTTCCACAGTTCCTGATGACTGACATTTCTTAATTACTATCCGACAGAGGATATTGGCATCTGGAAACACTTTGCAATCTTCTTATAGCCTTCTGCTTTGTGAGAGTCAACCATTTTCAGTTTCAGGGTTCTAGACAGCTGCTTAGAGGAACCCATAGTGCTGATTGTTGGGGCAAGGTCAGATGAGTCTGGGCCTTTAAAGCCTTTGAGATTGACAATCACCTTGTCTTTACAAACAATGATTGTGAACAGTCCATGCCACTGTCAGGTCTCACCTGTCCAAAAGTTTTGCAGATGCCATTATTTTTTTTGCTGTTATTTTGAAAGTGTAAATGATGAAAATAAAATCTAACTTTTTTGACATATTATAAGAATGTCTTATCTGTAATTGAATGCCTTTTGGAGACGCTTCCATCTTTCCTTCGCTTCTTAATGCACATTTATACAAACGTTTACCTGGGGTGCCCAAACTTTCGATCCCCACTGTAGCTATAGATTAGTTAATCAGTGGCTTAAGGACAACAAAGTCAAGGTATTATGGTGCGTTCACACCGTCCCAAATGTCAGCGTAAGTTGCAGCAAGATTACATGTAAAGTCTGTGGTTGAGTCCGTCAGAATCTCTGCCTCCACACTTGACCCAGTTCCACCAGTTCTGTCAAGCCAAGTAGGCCAAGATTCCAGCAAACTGCTGTAGAAAGCTGGTGGAATGAAACCTGAAATGTTTGTGTGGCAAGGTACACAACGAGGGGCCCGGCCGTGATTCGATCCCAAAACTTGTGTACCTTGCCACATTTGGTGTTGCTGGCATGATCTGTATGATACAGGTAATAAGTCCGTGGAATAGAAATTGGTGGCACTCGTGCTTGTAATAAGAGGGGGAGTGACGTGACAGTGTGGGGGTCCTGTCACTATGTCTCCGTTTGAATATCGGGCGTTATTTCCCAAAAAATGCAAAAAACATTTAACACAGGGCCCTTAAGAGGTCAAATGAAGAAAATCTAACTCAAATCATAAAGGTTTTTTTTTAACAAAAAAAAGCTCAAACTATCTGCTTGAATAAACAAACTGACCTGACAAACAAGAAACAAAGGGAGCTTAAATACTAGCTGATCAGACCAGATTGACACACGGGGGGAAAAACTAATGTAGACAATTAACCTACAAAAAGAAACAATACAGTTTGAGTTAACCTAAATTACTCAAAATTAAATACAAAGTTAACAAAAAAAAAGAAAAAAAAAACATTAAATCTAATTTAATTCATACATACAAATAGAATGAAACAGTCTGGTCCTCCCTTATGGTGGAACTCTAGTTGGTATGGCCCACTTCCTGTTGACTGCAAGGCAAACTGGAACTCCCAACCCTCAGTCATCCAAGGCTCAGTCCAACCACAAAAGAAAGAGTAAATATTAAAGTGTTTGACAAAATTAAATATACATAAGTCAACTAAATGTGTGTGCTACAATTAGAACATAATGAAATTAAACTATGTCAAGTGAAAATAAATTGAAAACAAAAATACAATGGTGTGTTGGATTACCGACTTTGTGTGGCTGAAGATTAGGCCATCACGGTGTGTAACAATACATGCAACACTTTTCCCATCAGGGTCAGTTTGCCTGAGCTTATAAGTAAGCTCTAATACCCTTAGAATATTTTTCCCCTTATAGGTAAATTATTCCAAGATTTAGCTCCAGCCATTTTTATTACCCGCTACAATAATCAGATAAATTTTCATTGAACAAAGGTTTTATTTTCCCACTCTTCTATAAGGGATTGATTATTTGAACAGATTTCAAGTCTATTCAAAAACATTTTATTTATCCCAAAGGCAACATAAAGGCTTTTGGAATTCATGGCATCCAAGTTTCTTCAGAGTCGTTGTAGATGTTGATACTGTGGGTAGGAGGGATCTCCTGTAGCAGTCAGCCTTGCAATCAATCCGAAGAGGCCTCTGACAGAAGACTGTTGCTCAATGACAGCCTCCGCTGCTCCTGGTTGTGGAAACAAAATCTTTCTGCTTTCCAGCTGCTCAGCATCCATTGTGCATTCAGGAGTGCAGGATTAAGGCCCTGTCCACACGGAGGTCTGTGATAATGAGCTCTCCGGCATTTTGTTCTGAGTGAATGACGTCGCCGCCCCCCAATTCCTACAGTATGTTTAACGTGCTTAACTCTGTGACAAAGAAAACAAACATGGCGGCATACTGTGTTGCAGTCCTAATAAAGCAAATACGGACGGTTTTATGGATCCTATATATGATTTACCATTTATCCTCCATCATCAGCAGCAACAATAAAAGGATCCAGAGAACGACAGACACCATATGTTTTTCAATAAAGCTCTCATTTGAAGCCAGATTTGTGGTGTTTGCCACTGGGTTGACTGCACTCACTCAGTTCTGTTTCTCCAGCAGTGTCACAGCGCCACTGATCGTTACAACAACAGGTACTAAAGCAGGTTCAGCGGTTTGTGTGAACCTGTGAGTTCAAAGCGCATTTTTACAGACTGTTTTTGAAACTATACCTGTTTTGTCTCGGCGTAAATGGCTTAATAGTTGTCCTGTGGATCCTGCTGCTCCTCCAGAGTTATCACAATGGAGTTAACATGTTAACTTGGGTTCAGGAGTGGGACCACGCATCAACTCATCGTATGCAGTAATCAACATTAATTCAATTCACCTGGCTTTCCAGATGTCTCGCACCTCACTAATCAATCAATGATCTATATAAGCCAGGCTCGCTTCACGTTCAACGTCTGACACGTTCGTTCACACCCCTCCCTACCCGTCCCAATCCGTGGTCTTACCTCAATCTTCTTTGCTGCCCCATACCCTTAAGTTCCGTCCCCTCGAACCCACATTTTTGACCCTCATCCCTTTGACCCTCATCCATTCCCTCCTCACCCCTTTCGACCCTTCCCTCCATCCTCATCCTCTACCTCTCGTTTAGCCTACTCACAGCCCTAGCCTTTTCTAACATCTCTTTCTTTCAGGTTTGTCTGGGGGGTCCTGAGCAGACACAGGAAAGACTAACTCCTGAAGACTGCACCCCCACACTGAGTCTCCCTCCTGACCTCACCGGCTCGTCTCCCCAGACTTCCGTTCTCGCTGTTCATTCAATAAACCTTTTAATCACAATCTATGATGCGTGGTCCTTGCCAGTGAATCGGCCTTGTGGCTGCTACTGTAATAATGCCCCGGCCCTCCAGGAGTTTAAAACGACTTTGTCCAAGGGTTGCAGTTGTGTGATTCTCTTCCCCTTTCTTAGGCTTAATATTCTTAACAAACCTCTGAGAGCTTCGCAGAACACCTGAGATTAAATAACACACATTAGAACTCTACAAACAATCGGAACTCTGTTACGCAGGGGATTACTAAAGTTTTTTTTTTTTTTAAGAGTAGCATGATGTAAATGCAAATGCATGCCACACTTTTCGGCTTTTTACATGAAAAACACGACAATGAATAATAGCTACATTAAGGTCTGTGGTGCCATCATAAAAATTAAAAAAAATACTTCGGAAAAAAATACATTATCTGGCTGTATTATGGTGTTTTTATGCATATTCTACAGCCTTTAAATTCACGTTAGGACATATAAAATGCATTTGAAGGAAGTGATCCACGAGTAATCAATTTGAATGTGTTCCCGAGCTATTGCACTGCTATTGTAAGATTAATCAACAGCTATGGTCTTAAAATAGGTCAAATATTAATAATACACGTATGAACACGTTAAGCAGTCATGTTCTGAACTGTTGTTCTTAAAGCCCCACTGGCTGATAGGTTAGTAGCTGTTTCCATCCACGCTGACAACAAAGAATGGACTGTGTTATAGTGAAGCCGGCTGTTGTTTAGTGCCGCTCCCCCTTTCCTCCACACGCCCCATCTCTGCTGACTCCTCTTTCATTCGCTGCCTTTCTCATCCAGCCAGTGTGTGTGTGTGTGTGTGTGTGTTTGTGCGCCGCATCCATATCAAGATCACCGCACTCATTCAGCTCATTTTCCCGCACCTTTTCGCCGGATCTTGTTACACAACTGTCTTAAACAAGAAGCGGGAACCATTTCACGTCCGCTCGGCGTTTTTAACGGTGAGTAATTGATCGGGTGGGGGGGGGGGGGGGTGGGGGGTAGGGGGATTTATTGTTGTGTCGGATTTTCAGTCTTGTCTTTTTACGCATCTTGATCCCTTCAACCGGTCACTTGTCTGATCATGACGGTAGTGCGATGTAACCCCGATATGAAAATCTTATCAATGTAGACATTTCTCTCTAGCTCACGCGAGAGTTTGTCCTTTTATGGCAAAATTAGGCTTTGTCCACAGGCATCCTCTCCCCTTTCTGTCTACCGCTTTCAGAGTGTGAGAATGTTCTGGAAACAGCCCGCCTGAAGGGCTCTTGTTGCCCATTAGATGACCGTGTCCCTGCTAATTTCACTCTCAGTCAGTTCAAACCTCATTTGTCCCTTATACCAGCTAATTTAAAGTTTAAAGTCAGCGTGTGTGTGTTTAGAGGAGTTGACGTGTCCCTCATGCTGATGGCCACGGTGTCCTGGTTTCACTGGGTGGTGCTTTTGGACCCCTTTTTTCCCTCCTCCCTCCGTGCAGTCCACAATTGAAACCCCTTTTAATGAAATGTGTGAAACATTCACTGCATACTCATTAAAGTCCAACTACTGGGCTGCTGGCAGTCTTATAAGTGGGCTAAGTCAGCCAGTCAGGTTTCTGAATTATTTAGACTCCTACTTCCTCCAGCAGTCCTCCTGTCTGTCCTCTCCTCTGAGTCCACTGCATCAGCACCACTCATACCTGAAAGATAACACCTCCAAACATAATCTGCAAACCAAATAATTTACACAGAATAGAAATGTCCTTCAGTGCGATCATTAAGGTAAAAGGTAAAAACAACAACTTTAAAGTAAGGGCACATTTACAACACAAGAAAATAATACTGTATGGTTATTAAAATGGCATTTTATGATTAAAAGAAATGTGTAACTGGGTAGCATAATTTAAAGGGGTCCTAGAATTCAAAAGATTTACCTTGTTGCTGGATGTAGGCAGTTTGCGGTATCAAATGTGGGCTTATACCATACCAAACAGTCTGCGCCCGCTCTGACCTGCTTATGTAAATTGGTAATTTTGCAATTGCCAAACCAATCTGGACAAACCTCTGATTACAAGTCATAGGCTGTAGTCCCCGCCCACCACAATGTCGGCAGTATGTAATGGTGGTTCCATTCGTGTTTGGAATTGAGAAATACTTCAGAGTGGGGGAAATCAACTCGAACGCTCCCCGAAGTTGGACTTCCCACTCAGAAGTTGGTAGATTTTTTCTTTCTTCGACTTTTACCTTCAATATGGCTGATTATTGGGTCAAGCAGTAGCGTAGGTAGAAAAAACTTTTTAAGTGGGACCAGCAAAAAACGGGATGGTCAAATAAATATTTCTGAAATTAAGTTACGCTGCTATCCAGTTGTCTTGGACACTGAGATGCTGTACGCAAGAATGTGACGTAATTCCCCAGTTATAGCGTTCCAGTTTGTTTTCGTTGCCATGACTACACGCCGAGTCTGAAAGAACATGGACGCCATCAGGGCAGCAGCTGTGGCAGTGCTGCAGGGGGCAGGCTAGTCATTGTTATTGATATTGTTAGCATCATATAGCATCTTTCGCAGATCAGCATGAAAAACCAAGCTTTATATTGTATTGCAATGTATAATTGGTAACCGGATTAAAGCAGCAATGTAGTCAAGTGTGTAAGAACATTTAAAAACAACATTGAAATGACCAACATAGTACAAATACAAAGAAAATACATCTCAACTACGGGGGCAGCCATCTTTGTTCTGCGAGTTGTCCACTCTACTCGGTCTACTATCTAGAGCTCCGAGTTGGAGCTAAAAAATTCTGACCTAAACGGGCCGTGTCTCTAAAATGACGCGAGACAACTGGGACATTTCCAATTTTCCAACTCGGAAGAGTTAACTGGATCGCACCATATGTTGTGTCTGTGGGTATCTCCATTGTTGAAACGCATCTCTGATGTATATCCTACTCTACTGTTTTTTGGCGAATTTAGTCACCAGACTTTTATTTGTTTTTCTGAATTTGATTTAGCCCTTGGGTAGCCCAGGAATGGGTAACTTTTAGCATATAGAACCAAACGATCAGTTGAAATATTCAGAAAACAAATTCTCCGGACTGCAGCTTTAAGTATTTCAATACAGATCCACTGTAATTTCATCCCTTCCTACCTTTTTTTTTTTGGTACTGATAAACCGTTTCAAAGATATTTATTTAAAGATTATATTTACGCTGTTGTACAGGATATATTATGGAGATAAATCATAAAAAATACAGAAATCTCACTTTTATTCATCATTTGTTAAAGCAGTTCCAACTTATTCCCCTGGTGGGTAACAAGTGGGTCAGTACAAAACATCTGGCTGTAGAAAATCTCCTCTTGTGAAGTACAAAAAAATATATTTTCATCAAATTTATTTATTGATATTTTGATTCTGATGCATAGACACACACATGGGCGGCTGAACATGAGAGCAAGAGGAGCAGCTGCTCCCAATTGTTTGGACTAAAAGAAATCAGAAGCCGGACAAAAAGTCACTGTATAATAATAACTGTATAATAATTGTTAGGGATGTAAGAAAATATTTATCTGCTGATTCATTGCAGTATGTTATGTCAGAATGTTCTATCGATATTCAAAAGCAATGTATCGTTATTTATTTTATTTTTTAGGCTTTTAATCATTTGAATCAGTAGTTTTGTAAAAGTATGAACACTAGTTGGTGGCTGTTTTCACCCTCTTCGTTCCAGTGGACCAACTATCTCTTGTTATAAAACTGGATGTATAATGTATGAAACAGGTTGGAGTGTTTAGAATACTCTGACAGCTTTTTTTTTTTTTTTACAGTTCAATTCAGTGTTACAAATCACAATATAAAGTCTTACTCATGGTATTACAAGATATTGCAACATACCATATCTTCCTACTGTATTGTGATACATATTGTATCAACAGATTCTTGCCAAAACGCATCCCTAATCATGGAGAAAATTTGGAAGTGTAAACCAGTTTCTCAACCAGGGGTATATAAAGATCCTCTGACATTTATAGAATTTTATTTTACTCAGATTTGACCAAGACCTTTATCTACCTAAACTATAGGAGTAGAGTATCATTAAAATGATCATTTATTTCATTAATAGCTTAAAAAGTGAAACGTATATATTAGATTAATTCATTACACACAGACTGATATATTTCAAATATTTCTTTTCTTTTCATTTTCAGGATTATAACTGACGATTAATCAAAGTCCTAAATTCAGTATGTAAGAAAATTTGAATATTGAGAAAATTTTCATTATTGAAGACTTCTGGTGCCATACTCTAACCGGCTCATAATTAATCAGCTCTGACACACATAAAGACCAAACAGAGAAACAGACTTCAAGTGGAGAGAGATATCATTACAGCTGTTGCCACTATTAGACTAAGGTTACAGAAACTCATGAGTGAGAGATAAGTGCAAGTGTCTCACTAACACACACCACATCCAAGTCTCATACAAATATAAGGGAAAATTCTGCTCTGTTACATATATAGTTCTGAAAGCTACTGTGTATTTATACAGGGTTTTTCACAGTATGTATGTAATAAAACAGATTTTTATTATACAGTATTTTTTCAGAAATATGTAACAACATAATGTAACACAATGCTTTCAAACATTTTTTTAAAACTATATTAGAAATCAGATATAACTGATTTAAGTTTTTTGGTTCTCAGCTCATATTTGCCTCAAACAGTGAATAAATGCCACAGTGCAATTTAAAAGCCAGTTTCTGCTGAAAACGTCTTACCTTCCAGTCAAACATGGTGTTGGTAGTGTTATGGTCCGTGGCTGCTTTGCTTTTTCAAGACTTATTGGAGTCATGAATTTTTCTTTCTGGCAGAAAGCCCTGATAGGGAATGATCAGCCAGATTGTGGCTTGAAGCTCAAAGCGACATAAATATCGCTTAGGTTTTATCTGCAGTACTGACTGCACAGATCTTCAGCAAGTCTTTTTTGGCAGGTGGATGACTATGGCTCAGCAGCAAACACACTCTTTTCTATTTGGTTCCCTAAAGCAATGTGGGGAGCTTCAACTGACTTAACAAATTATGGAGTTCTTGTTTTAACCTTTTCGATATAAAGTTTTTCTTGCTCCCGAATACAAATATTTTTTGAATTATTTGTTCGAGATAAGCATTTGTAAAAAAGTCAGGTTGATTTGGGTAAGAAGCAGTTTTAATGGCAAACCCCGCGAAAAAACACTGAATTTGACTTTGGTAAGCTCTCACAGTATACAGATATTATATTAAGTATTATTAAGTATTATCCATCCATCCATCCATTTTCTGAACCGCTTAGTCCTCCAGGGGTCGCGGGGGGGCTGGTGCCCATCTCCAGCTGTCAACGGGCGAGAGGCGGGGTACACCCTGGACAGGTCGCCAGTCCATCACAGGGCCATTAAGTATTATAATAAGTATAAATATATCGACTTTAGAGGAAAAATAATGAAGGGAAAACAGAAGGGCAGATTTTGGTAGTTCAAAAACGCTTATTTTGTTATCATTGTTTTGGATGGTTTTTCGCTAAAAATGAAACTCATCACTTTAAAGAGGACATATTCTGCAAATTTCACTTTTTTCATCCTTTTTTGTTGCCATATTGGTCTATGCTGCCTCTATAAAAACTACAAACACACAAAAAAAACATCCATTCATTGTTTTGTGAAATCTTGTGCTTCTACAAGTGACAAGTACCTTATTATGACATCATAATGGGCCTAATTTACATATAACTGCCCCTCATCTGTCCCCCCCCCACCCTCCACCTATCAAGTCCTGACTTTAAACCCAACCTATCAATGCAATTTCCATACCATTCTCATTTGGAGCAAGCCTGCAGACTACTAATACAATGGGTGGGCGTGGTCTGAAGCTGATAATATACATAAAAGTGACAGAACCTTCTAAACGGCTTATTTTGAAAAAGACCGAAATTGTAAAGACCTGAGCTGGTGAGATCGCTTTTTGTTAGTTTGAATTTTTTTGGCAAAAAACTTCAATAATATGTTTTTTTTTAATACAGAAAATAGACCAATTACAACTTGATTAAAAAGAGGCGTAATATGTCCCATTTTAAACAACTTTTTAAACAACTGAAAGAAAGAGAACAGGAAAAACAATGGAAAGTCCAGTTCAAACTCAGCTCTTCCAGTAAACAGACAGATTTATAGAATCTAGCACAGATTTGGCGCTGAAACACTTCATTTCTAATCCCAGGACTAAGTGTGCAACGCGGATTTAAGGTTGGGTTTACGTAGAGTGAAAAAATGTAAATGAAATAAAAATGTGAGTGTAGACATTGTGGTCCACCTCAGTGATGGTCCTACTCCAACCACCCTGAACTATATATAGACTGATGGGAAGAGGCCCAAAGTGTGCTGCTTGGAGCCTTCGGGAATCACTCTGACACACACTCCCTTCATCAGTCTTTTCTCAGGCTTTCAGTCTGCCTGTATGATTGCTGACGAAGCCGCTAACTCATCCATCCACAGCTGTGTTTTCATTACAAACAAGGTTTCAGCGTGAGCTCTGCACCGCTCTTTAGAAGTGCCCTGTAGTTATCTGTATGTGCACTGATTGTCATAATAATGACCCAGCTAATGATACAGATCAATTCTCCCTGTTATGACAGGATAATTTGGTTTTGTGTCAAGTGGTTGACTGAGCTCATTTATGCTTAGGAATGGCTGTTATGAAACGGTTCAACGAGCAGCTCATCTTTTGAATAAACTATAATTAATGTTAGTGTTGTGGAAGTAATACCTTTTATCTAATATTGTTGGATAAATAGAGCCCAGAAGGGATTGGTTTTCACATTACATTTCATTTTGGGACCTTTTTGGATCATTCTTTCTATTTCAGTCTGTTGCAGCAGCCCCAGGCTGTGACAGCATTTTAGCTTTACTTCTACCTACAAACTTTAGAATCCTTTAATACTGGTGATTTAAGGCCCAGAAACATCATAATTTTGGGGAAATAAAAAAATGTAAAGGCACAAAAGCGACTTCTACGTTGTAAAATGATGATGTCCTTTCTTGTATTTCTTATTGCTGGAAGTTGTAGTAGTAATTGATGTGTGATAGTTCTTAGCAGTATATCCTTATGATGTGTTATGATGCACATATATTATTGATGCTTAATAATAATGAACCACATCATAATGACATCATGTTTGTTTTTATGTCTCAAAATTGTGGTTTGGAAACCTTGGTGATGGATAGCAGTGCATTTAAAAGAGTGAGTACAAATGAAAATCCTCTTAACAGCTTTTATCTGAATGCCTTGATGTGTATAAGGAATTCAGGTCATTCTATGCTCAATCACAATATGAAGAAAAATTATTCAGATTTGTTCTCTAGAAGAAGAAATAATTTTATATTTTTATTTTACCAAAAACATTACTGTAAGTACTAATGTTAACTGCATGAGTCAAAGTTTTCCTGTAATTCCTGTTAAGAACTGCTTAAGGGCCCTGTGTTCTGGCCCAAGATGATTGGTCTACATTCAAAAGTTTTTCTCCATTTCCTGGTTTCCATTAAAAAAAGCAATTTACTTTCATTTTACACATTTTCTACTGGATTAAGGTCCATAATGTTAATCCTGCTTTTGAGGAACCAAGATGCTACTTGCTTACTGTTTCATTTGTAGTGACTTTCTTATTGCAAACCCCATTTCAAGTTAGTCCGTCTGGGATTCTGTAACACTTTTTTTTAAATTGTTGTGGCTTAAAATGTCTGATCTTGCAGCAAGTTTAGTTAAAAGTTGCAAAAAAAGTTGCAACGTTTTAATTTTCGATTTTATTTTATTTTATATCAAACCATTGGAAAAGTTTTTCCGAAAATCCATTAAAATGTTAAATTATGAAAGTCCAACATCTTTTTTATTGTAATGATTGTACCATCCAGCAGAACACTCTGCAAATTGTAGCTTTGGAGAGAACAGAGCAACAATTCCAGGATCATAGAACTTTGGAATACAAAAAACAATAAAAGTGGTTTGTGGTCTTTGACAAATAACTCCGTAAATACACAGTAAAATTGTGCAACAAAAACTTTAGCTGATGCAAAAATGAAGGCAGTCATGTAATCTAAAATTCGAATACAAAAATCTATAAAAGTCATGGACAAAAAAACTTTAAGATGCAAACTGCTTACACTATACAATCGTCTAAAATAAAGTGTGGGAAAAAAGAAAAGTTGGGTTCTTTTAATTATGTAAATATTATCAGAGTGGTGATATTTTGGAGCTGCTTACTACCTTACTTCAGCATCTCAATATATCCTTGACAATAAAACCAAACTGAACTCTCAGTCGTTCAGCTTCTCATAACCCCAGTCTTTTGTGTGTGCATCTAATTGTTTTAAACCCTGAAGTTCTAAGCTTCTGTGCGAAAAAAACAAAAAATAAAAAGATACAGGAATAAATAGTTAAAGTAGTAAAATGGCAAAAATACTGTAAGCTGATTAATTCTCAGTGTCTTTTGTCGTCTGTCATTTTGACTGACGAAGCAAAAAAAAAGACATATACAATAGTATTTATTTTAATTTAAAAAATGTTCATCACTAACCTCCGTTTGTGTTGGACCACAATGTTGAAAGAGGTACAAAACAATTTACCTTCACTTTCATGTAGAGACTAAGAAAACTTTAGCCAATAGCATGTCCCTTGGCAGGGATTTTTGTTGGCAAAAGCAATATATTTCATTCTCGTCACATAAGAAATGGAGTGTCCGTGATATGTGATGGCATCTGATATAACATAATGAGAATGAGTACCACAATTGGTAAAGATGGGTATAAGTTGTTATAAATAGAGAAAATTACAAGGTGTGAAGAATTTTAGAAGAAAATAACATCTTTGACACTTTTCATTCTGGCTTCCATAAGCTTCATTCTACATAAACAGCTTTACTTAAGGTATCTAGTGATATTATGGTATATAGTATATTATGTAGACTCTGAAAAAAGCACAGTGTGGGTCCTGTTAGATCTCCCCTCTGCGTTTGATACTGTTGATCAGCACATCTTGCTTGCAAGACTGCGTGACCTATTTGGACTGTCAGGTTCAGTCTTGTCTTTGTTTTCTTCATACTTGTCTGGCAGGACTTTTAGTGTCTCTGTAAATCAGTTCATGTCAGATTCTGCTGATCTGCTGTGTGGTGTACCCCAAGACTCTGTCCTGGGTCCAATTCTATTTTTGCTCAATATCCTTCCCCTAGGAAAGCTCATCGAAACATTTGATAATGTCTTTTACCATCTTTTTGCAGACGACCTCCAACTCTATTGCTCAGTATAGCCCTCTGAGATTCAGAAATTGAATTCTCTATTGACTTGCGTTAAGGGAATAAAAAAACGGCTAGCTGAAAACTCATTGCAACTAAACTTGGATAAAACCGAGGTGCTAGTGATTGCCTCTGATGAGGCCGGCCCTAGCATTATCCAGCACTTACGAGATCTGAGTTGCTTTCTAAAACCTAGAGTTAGAAATCTGGGGGTTACATTCGATAGTGCTGTTTCCTTGGAGGAACATACCAAACTAGTTATAAGAAATTGTTTTTATCAGCTGTGTAATATTTCCAAAATTCGTCAGTTGGTCTCCAAGGAGGATTTGGCGCTAGTTATCAATGCCTTCGTCTCATCACGACTGGACTATTGTAATAGTCTGTTCTCCTGCCTTGACAAAAAGTTGATGTCTTGGTTTCAACTGGTTTTAAACTCTTCCAAGTTCTGGAATGAGATTACAGATTCTTTAGACTCAGTGGATGTTTTTAAGAAGAATCTCAAGACCTATTTATTTACCCAAGCCTATCCATTTTAGTATGACACAGGGTTGTTTTATGATCGTGTATTTCTCAAATGCTGTTGATGTGTACTTGTTTTAAATTGTACTTTTATCTGTTTTTATCTTCTTTTATTGTTTTATCTTTTATGAAGCACTTTGTAACTCCCTGTCTGTGAAAGGTGCTATATAGATAAATTTAGCTTGCTTGCTTGTGACAACTGGCTCAATCTGTGTTAATAGCGGCGCTGGCAACATCGCGGAATCCTTGATGCAATGCAACATAAATGCACTGCCAGGTGCATTTCCTCTTTGGAAGAAGGCATCATAAACGCTTCAAGTACTTTGATGTCTGCAAACTGATCCACCACTCCTGGTATTCACTACAGAGCCCAACATGTCACACTGGATGAGGGAGGACAAAACTGTAAACACAAAGCTGGAATAATCATCAATTTATTGTCTTTAAACTATTGTGTCTTTATTAAATAACAGACACACAGGTGGTATAACAACCCGGGAGAGCAGGTAATATCTCTGAGAGTAACAGAGATTAAAGGAAGGAGCCAGTGGAGAACAATTTAAACTGGAGAGTTTAAATGTCCTGAGGAGTTTAAAGTGATAAGAGGGAATACAGGAGCTAATGAAGGGAAACCAGATGCAGATAATGAGTGAGAGAGTGGAGGAAGATGGAAGAGGACTTACAGCTGTAAATGGAGGCAGAATGGCTAGGATGAATTCAAACAGAGGGAATAGAGAAAAGAAGATTAAGGTTTTAACACGAAACAGAAAAAAAATTATTCAAGGAATTATGCCTAAATGATAAAAGATAAAACTGAAAACTGATTCAGAGGATTGAACTAAAAATAAGATCTAAGTAAAAAAAACTAAAATAAATACATCTGAAACTTAAAGTAAAAACACCTATGTATCAAGACACAACACCACGATATGTGAAATATCCCCATATAATGATGCCTGGACCACTTTACTTCACAGCTTGAATTCAGTATTTCTTAGACATCTGAAGAATAAACTTGCTTTCATCAGTCCAGAACAAGTTGTTTCATTTCCCTTTGGGACAGTCACTGTGTTCTTTGGAAATCTGTCACCTTTTTTAGCACAAGCCTGAGTTTAGAGAAAAATCTCACATAAACAGGAGCCTAAAAAATTTGGACCGCTGCAAATATGTAAAGCTGGACATTTGACAATTCAATAAGTCAAAAAGTTGCTAAATTGATTTTGTATGTTAAATTATTTCAAATTGTATTGCTATTTTCCTCATGGCTGTTTCCTGAAGACAACACGAATTTATTTTACCTCTCCACCTGACAAAGTCTCTCAGATGTGCTAACACTATAAAAGTAGATTTTGCCTCTCTGAGCTGTTTTGATCTGTAAAGCTCTCTCCAGCTTAGCTGCTGTAAAGGTTAACTAGTCAGATATTAAGCACACAGCAGCAAGTTACATTATTTCATAATGTTCTTCATAACAATTATAGAATCAGCTAACAGTTCTCCTATGTTTTTTTTAGTGTATACAGTCTCAGATCAGTACAGCCCAGCAGCAGCATTTCAACAGCAACCTTGTACCCCATCAGATAAAAAAAAGTTGTTTTATGCTTTACAGTGTCTCCATCAAATAATGTTGGTATGTTATGTTGCAATTCCCTATTAGAATGTTAAGAAATATGGCTTTTTTTAAGTTCAGGATGGTATACTATCAGTTATGTAAGAATCTTGTTTTATGTGGCTCTTTTTAGGTATGAGCATCTGCCTTTACCAAGGCCTCTGAACGGCCCTGATTAACAATTCTCCAAACAAATATTAAATAGGAAAGGACAAAACCAGTTGACACACAACACACAACAGAAGTGACAAATTATGTTCTGTATTTCTTAAGCAGGAATATGCTGTAAACACCACTACTGCTACAGGTGGCTGAAATATTTTGTTTACATTATCATTCAGTGCTAAAAAATGATAAATTAATAAGGTCTCTGAAAATAAAGATACCGTAATAAGTGAATTTATCTGCAACACACCTGCAAAAGGTTAATTTTAACCCATTACATCATTCCAATCTGGGTTACCTGGAGACAGCTGCTCAGTCATCTCAGTCTTCTGGTTTTGCGCAAACACACTCCATCAGCATGACAGCATCAAAGTTCTCTCACTCGCTCCTGGTTTTCCAAAAAAAAAAAAAAAAAAAAAATCCTGGCTGTAGTTCTACGTTCCTAAGGACTATGCAGTTATCGATTATATAGATTTATCAAAATTTTCTTTTTGGCAAACTTTAATTTTGGAATTTTGAGAATAACAAAATTCGAATCAAAAAACAAAATTCACCGATGCTCCTCTTAGGTTTCCGTAGTTTAAAGTGATGTCAGTCCTCCAAAAGCCTTCCACCTGTTTTACACTGTGCATTTATTTGGGATGATTTAATTAAATTAAATTTTTAAAAATATTTTCTGTCATTTGTAATTTCATTTAAAAATAGAAAGAGAGAAATAATAAAAACCATTTCCCTCAGTTACAAGACGAACTTCTAACTCCTGAGACACGGTAAAAGCCATGTCTTTAAAAGCTTTCTTAAAACAATATAAGATTCAACACATCAAAGTGAAAGGGGGAGAGCATTCCATAACCTCTGGCCCATTCCCTCAATAGATCAGTAACGCTTCAACCTGGCTTTGGGGACTGACAAAAGCAACCGACCTTCTGATCTGAGATGACATGTGGTGTAGATTTGTAGCAGCTCAATTAGATAAGAGGGAGCTTGGCAATGAAGGGCTCTTAAGATCAGGGTCAGAATTTTAAACTGAGCTCTAAAATTTACTGGGAGCCAGTGAAAGGAGGCCAAGACAGGAGTTAGACAAGTTGTGAGCTCCAGTAACGAGCCTTGCTGTAGAATTTGGCACAAACCGCAAACGATCTTGTTCTTCACTTTCACACTGGTCACCGCGTCCATGCAGCAGGGCAGCTAGATTATATGTACACTCTATGATCTCTACACAGCAAGTGGATGTCAAGCTGACAAGCAGCAATTTGCACGCAGCTGCTGCTCGGACGCACTGATGGACCGTCCGTGCAGCTGGTGCCTGAAGTAGGGAAAACTGAACTTCGGGGCATCAAATGCGGCTTTTTACAAAGACAGGAAGAGATCTGGTTTTTTCTCGTGGAAGATATCAGAGCACTTTGCTTTGCCAGGTAAGCAAGCAGTTAAATATTTTCTTTTAACTTTCTTGTTATGTTAGCTAATGCTAATGCTAAATACGCACTACTGGTTTACCAGTGGGAGACATAAACAACTAGCAGCTGGGTTTTAATTTTAAATCATCAACTTTATAAATTTGAGCGATTTGAAGCCTGGATGCGCTGACCGGGGTGAACGCAGCATTAGTTTACCCCCAGACTTCTGCAAACTTTTGACCTTCCACATTTGCTCTCAGGAAATTTGGCAAAAAGTGAAAAAAATGATATTGGGGGTTTTCTTTCAACAACAAATTCAGCTTTTTTAGCAGGTATTTTGTATTCTTTATTGAACAACTACTTTGAATTTCCATGACTGAATGACACTAAAAGTAACAGTATTTTTTAGATACATTTTTCTTGTCATTAGGTCTAAAACTATGCTGTTTTACATATTTTTCCACAAATCTCAAAATATCAAAGAAGAATATGAATCCATTCACTTTTTGCTAAAGTTTTATTTTTTCTTTAAGAATGAAAACACATTTTACCCTATTAGTGTTAGGAGTCTGTTGCTGTGTTCTGCTGTTGGGTGGTGCTTGTCCGGCTCACCTCTCTTCCCAGGGTGTGCTTGGCAGGTGCTGCAACAGGTGCTTCTCGTCATCCTCATTACCAGCTCTGCTTTATCAGGGAGTCGCTTCTGGAGGCTGTCGCCAGATGGTTCTGGCTGTCAAGTGTGATCCTCTCCCAAGCCCGTCCTGGAATCCGTTGCCGAATTTCCGCTCCTACTCTGCCTTGAGCCTCTGCCTGGATGCTTTCAAGGTTGGTCCAGGGCAAACAAACTTCCAAGATTCAAACCAAACTCACCTTTGGACGAGTTCCTCCGGATCTCCTCCTGGTCAGCCTCCTCCGCTCCACCTGGCACACAGAGAATACAGAACTCACCCTAACTGTCCTCCTCTTCCCCGTCCTCCCTCCAACGCTCACACCTCATCCTGCAAAGAGCAGATACAAGGATCAAAACCAACATCTCCAGTCCTACGAATAATCGGAACCGGAACCCCATCACTGTCGCCACTCATCTTCAGCCAGCCTCAGCACAGAGGTTCCTACTTGACCCCTCGAAGTGCCGTCCTCCTGGCGTTCAATAAACCCAGTCGTCCAAGTCTGGCCGTTCTTGCTTTCCTGACCCTTGACCTGTTTAACAATAAACATTTTAAAACTGATTGTCTGCTGTCTTAAATTGTGCCCTAGAGTCTCCTGAAACCATGACAAGTAGATGCTTGTCAGAAATGTTAAGTTAAGTTGTTATAAAGGTCATGTAACACTTGTGTCTCTCAATGAGTTTGATTTAGCTTGATTGAGCACAAAACAGCTCTTTGCATGGTAAAGGTTGCAGACCCCTGGTTCACGCAGTTAAAACGCTATTAAAATAGTTAAGGTGTGAGTAGACAAATTCTTCAACAGTAATACTAATTACATGTTTTACACAAAGGGCTTCAACTTAGAGATGCTCCTAAGGCGGAAAAGGCAGTTCTTAAATATTTGCTTAGTGTAATTTGAAGGAGATTGCAGAATCATAAGCAATTTCTTACAATTGGCTTGATTTAGGTAGCCAGAGCACCAAAATGCTGCTTTATACCCAGGATTGCACCATTAGTTCAGCAAATTAATTAATTAAAGATAATCTAATTAATTAATGGGGCAACTGCAGTTCCAAGAGTTTGGAGCTGAACTGAAGGGCTGCTAGTTCAAGCCCCAGCTCAGACTGTCTCGGCCATTGCGTCCTTGGGCAAGACGCAATGGTGGTGATCAGATGGCACCAGTGTCTGGCAAACTTGCCTCTGCCACTGCGCGTCAGGGCAACTGTGGGTTCAACGTAGCTTCCCATCAACAGTGTGTGTGAATGGGTGAATAACTGAATGTAGTGTGAAGCACTTTGGGGTCCGTAGGGGCTAAATAAAGCGCTATACATGTACAAGCCATTTACCATTCAATTAAGATCCAACTGTATGAAATATGAAACTAGTTTTTTACAGAAGGAATAACCTCAATGATTGAACTCCCCACTGCTATTATTTTGAACACGCCCCTTTGAATGAATAATTTATTTCAATATAATCAGCTGCATGCATGTAGGTTAGTTGTTTTTTTATTACTCCGCTATAACTTATAGTAAACTATTTGCTATGCATGTAGAGCATATAGAAATCTAAATTCTGTCAAAATAGGTGATTGATCTGATTGGTTATGTTTTGTCTCAGTTATTTTGAATCACAGTTGTACCACTGGTAGTACCTGGGTAGCTTTGTTAGTGGTACTCAGAAAAAGAAGGCATTTAAACGTAATGTAGGTCAAATGTAGCTTTAACAGCACCAAAAGCCAGCAAAATGATATGTTCATGCATATTGGATCTTTACTTCAGCAGAACTAGTACAATATGAAAAGGACATAAGTTTCTTAGGATTACCTTACTTAATTTGGGCTGGAATCGGTTTTGCAGTTATGTCAAAAAGACATGAAAGCTCATCAGTTGTATAAAAACTTTGGACTCCTCCGGCTGTCATGTGGCAGCCATATTGTTTTTTTATATTGGGAAATGTGTGCTTGGTCGTCCCACATTTGTTAGGAAAATGCAGTTGTGCGTAGAGCAGGAGAGTTGTAAATGTCGGTAGGACCCATGAAAAACTTGCCAAAGCCAAACTGTTGGGGGAGGGAGTGTGATGGTGTGGGATGACATCTCACTGTAAAAACCAGGCTTGATTGGAGGTGATCTCGAAGATAAAATATATGATGAGATTCTGCAGTTAGAGATCTATCTTTATCCTCCTCAGAGAGTGAGGAAAGGCCTCCCCTCCCTTCCTGAACTCGATCTCACTGAACACTTGTGGTATCAGCTTCGGCATGCGGTCACACTGGCTGACTTTGAATAAATGTTCCACCCTTTTTTTATCTTCTTCTCCGCAGGGTGTCATTGCTTCATTCATCCACCTTGAAGAGCCCCTCTCTGTGCTTCTTCTCTCCCTCAAAAACCCTCGTGCCATGCAGGAGGTGTAACCCTCCACCCTTTTCTTGTGTGCCACGGAAACCCTAAGTCAAGCAAAGATGTCAGGAACAGACTCCTCGTTGCCGGCAGACCCTCAGCTGCCTTTGACGTCCCCGCGTACTCCCCTGCAGCTTTCCTTTCCTTTCCTGAGGGAGGGCAGCCGTGTTTGGGAGAGGGAAAGGAAACCACCTCAGCCGGGAGAACTACCCAGCCCACTGCCAACAAAACGCACCCGTACATACTCAGCGTGAGTAAAAAGACAACGGATGAATTTGTATTCAAGCTTAGAACAACTGTTGTTTTCAATCAGCTTGCTCTCTGTCTGCGTCCTCATCTTTCTGTCTCTGCAGGACTGTACGAGCAAGATCAGGTCCTGTATATAAGGGTGTGTGTAAAAACTTTTCCAGATCTCAGGGTCATGGATTCATCCGACCATGTCATGGTGGAGAGGACATTTTTGTTCACATTTCTGAGTGAGTCTTCCTCACCAAGTACTTCTTCTACTATCTTCTACATGGTGTTTTTATAGTTAGCAGTTCTCCCTGCAGTCTGCCACAGCGAGGGAAAAAAAAGTCCTTGTAGCATCAAAAAGTACATTTCTCATGTCATATAGGTAGATGTTGAACTTTCTGCGCAGGTTCCAAGCAAGTTTGATGTGCACAAGCATGTAACAATCGTTTTTCTTCCAACTACTGTCATGGGAATGGCACGCTTTATACAGTTTTAAAGATATTAGCAGTGAAAGGTCAGCAGCTGAAAGTCTCACTTTCCTGCATAAAAAAACAATACTTTTTAGTCATGAATGTTTAACATTGCTGTCCGAATGTTATTCAGATGAAATATTCAGTCACTTCCGTCAAAGTCTACAAGTCTGTATATTGCTACAGATTTAGTGTTTGTGAGACACGTTAAACTGCTGATATACAATCATGGCAGCTACGGTCAAAAATGAACATCTACTGTAGTTAAGTATTGCGAGGAACACGAATGTGGTCAAAAATTTGGAAAGTTAATCGGAAATCAGTCTCTTTTGTGTTTACAACAGATTGTAGATTTCATTGGCTTCAAACGACACATACAAGGTATTTCTATTCCATGTCAGAGAGGTGTGGCTACTTTTCTAACTTAGATAGCAATATCAAGAAGAAAGAAATGGTTGAAACTTTAAAGACTTTGTGGTCTGTGAAGTTGTTTAACATATGCAGGATTTGACAGAGAAGTTCCCCTTAAAATAAAACCTATTTTTTATTTTATTTTGTAAAAATGTTGGTTTTAAAATGAACAAAAAACATATCAGCTCGGTGGACATGGACATAAACAACATTGACAATCATTGTCAAGCAACATGTTTGTGAATTTGAAAATGTACTTGATTATGCAGTCACTTACAACATTGCAAAATTATTCAAGAACATCAAGAACATTGCTAAACATGCATATGTTGGTCAAAAAGGTTTTTTCAAAGGAAGTGAAACAGTTTCCTGGTGTTCCTTTATTCCCCCCTCTTACCCTGAGTCACATAATCTGTTTCATTTGTAATAAACCTAAATAAAATTCTATTAAAGTTCCAATAATAGGCAATTTACAAATGTACCATTACAGCGAAAGCAGGAATCGTCATCCTGAAAAAGTAAAGCTGTTGGGCAATTGTTGTAAGGCACTTAGACAACAATGAATGCTTCATTACAAGACAGGACACAGCTATAAAGAAAGAAAGAAGGAAAGAAAGAAAGAAAGAAAGAAAGAAAGAAAGAAAGAAAGAAAGAAAGAAAGAAAGAAAGAAAGAAAGAAAGAAAGAAAGAAAGAAAGAAAATGTACTTAGATTGTGGCTGCACTGCTTCAGGTTCATTCTGAAGTTTCATCTAATTTGTTAAAGCTGTTTTTTTGACTTTCATGTAAGTAATTCTTTTAAAAAAATTATAATTTCTGTTCTCTTGACAGCATTGAAGGGGAGTATGTGCCTATGGAAGGAGATGAGGTCACATACAAGGTGTGCCCAGTTCCCCCCAAGAACCAGAAGGTCCAGGCTGTGGAAGTGGTCATCACGCACCTAAACCCAGGCACCAAGCACGAGACCTGGTCGGGTCAGATTATCAGCTCCTAGACCTGTGCTTCTGGTATCACAGCTGGAAAAGTAAAGGAGGATTTAGGTTTTTATTTTAGGTTTAATGTTTTATGGTGGAAGTTATGAAATCAGGCATGGGGAGGAGTGTGAGCTGTGTTGACAGGTAAAAATGGGGCCACAGAAGTCTAAGTATACTAAGTAGCCGAAGTATACGGTTCAGTTTGAAATGAAGCATCGAATGTATCTGTTTGAATGTTATGGGGTCCTCATTTGGATTTAAATGTTTCAGTTAAAGTTTTGTTGTTTGGAAAGAACGTTTTTTGATTTCACCGTGATTGGATGTCTGTTAGCAGGTTTTGCGAATGTGATGTCTTGGATTATTCTGGTTGTCATTCAGGCCTCTATTGCCTCTGTAATAGTGGCCAACATGAATTTAGATCCAACAGGAAACAGTTTTGCCATAGCGACTGCCAGTGGAACTCTGGGACTTACAAAGGGACCAGCTTGTTAGAGCTTTCCACTTTACTTTCATGCTGTAAACTGGTACAAACTGTGCTGCCAAATTTAAAAGAAGATAAAAAACCTTACACTATATTTAACTTGGTTATTTATGTTTACGTAGTTAAAGAAAGAGAGTGTTTTACAGAATTTTTTTTTTGCTTTTTTCTAACATAACAGGAACATCTTCATACATCAAAACCTTTTTAAGGTTGTTCTATAAATTAATGAGCAACTGAGTGTATTCACACAAGCAGTTCAGTTTTACAGACATTCAGTTTGTTCTAAAGACGCTTTGGTCTCAGCTGCTGCTGCTGTGTCAAGCTCCACAGTTTGGGAATTCTGTTCCTTTCTAGTATTGGAACACTTTTTGTTAAGTAGGTAGGGGTGGTAATATGGTATTATTGTAGCCAGCTCCTATGACGGCCTGAAGCTTCCTGTGGCAGAGACAGTTTAATCTTGTGTTGGCTTGCCGCTTGAAAACAAGGCCAGAGGGTTTAGGTTTGGAGGATAAATATGGAAAAGAGGAACTGGGACAGGGCAGAGGATGGAGTGATGAACTTTTTATCTACACGAGCAGATAGTTAGTACATGTAAGGAAAGGAAATAAAGACTAAAGTTAGCAGATTACAAACAATATGTCATCATCTAAAAGTGAATGTGAAGTGTGTGTGAAGATTAGTTTGAGATTTAAAAACAAATGTAAGGGAAGATAGCTTGGCTGCCTGATGGCTTAACCGAAGCAACGGCTGGTTAGCTTAATTTAGTATAAAAAGTGTAAATTAAAAACTCTAAAAATATTATTATTAAGTATTAAAAGAAACCTAATTTAATTTCTGGGTTTTAATTTAGAAATGAGACATCTAAAATAATCCAACTAGCTGAAAACCTATGAAATGGAAATTGGGACAAAATTGCCTTTTCTAAATATTAGACATAAGAATGAAGCAAACAAAAACAAACAAAAGCATAATGAAGCATAAAATGATAATCTAGATTATTTACTTGGTTAAAGAAAACAGCTAAGCAATCCATTTCAGAATATTTATGCACAACATCCAATGACACTATAGCAAAATGTTGCCAATTCTGAACATCAGACACATTAACATATACCTACAACTCTTTCAATATCATTTTGAACCAGAAATTAATCATAATGTTGAATCTTTAATCGGTAAAACAAACAACTAAATTAAGATAACTAATCAACAGCTTTGTACACAGGTTCTACAGAAAATTAGAAAAGAAGGGTTTTTGTAAACATCAAACACACAAATGTATATTTGAATACCATCTAGAATCCAAGATTGAGAATAGTCTTGTATTATTTGACAATTAAAACAAACAAAAATTCAGTTAATTTAAGCAAATTAGCTGCTACATGTAGCATATATTGAACAAACATTAAAGCAGTTCAGTTTTAGTTCTTACCATGTAAACAAATAAACATATTTCATGAAATGCTCAATTAGTTTTGGCATATTGTTACTGAACGTAAGCAGCTGTAGCATACTAGCCTTCAGTCATATTGTTACAGGACTGCGTATGTCTTATGTTTTCTATAGATGGATAGAAAAATAGAAAGTAGACAATTTTTTTTATTTTTCGGTGAAAATCTAAACACTTTTGTTTTGTTTCTTATGTCACACAAAGACTTTGAAACAGACAAAAAAATACAGATAGCTTCCAGATGTAAGTAAAAAAATATTTATTTATGTACTTATTTATTTTCATTTGTGACTACAATGCATTTTAGCAATTAAACACTGTATTTCTATGTATTTGTGTAATTTTTAGCTGTCTAAACACTACACACCTCATTCTAATGGTCCTATCATGTTAAAATATTCTTGCTATACTGTTATCATCTTGTATGTGCACAAAAAAACAACAACCTCAAGACAAACTTCTAATTTCTACTTTCTCTTTTGTCTAATTTTTAACAACTAAATGATGTCCAAGAGACCATGCAGACCTTCCCCAAGTTCTTTACAAGTTGTTATTGTGTAGAGAATGTGCAAATTGAGTTTCATCATGCAGTAACACAGGCGAAGCCTTTAGAGGGAGGTGTTGTTTCATCTCTTATGCATCCTGGATTTCTTCCTTTCCTGTGACCTTAAATCATAGTAGCACACTTTATCTGTTGGGCATCTTTACTGTGAGAGAAACAAGTTTGATTGTATTTTGGAGCACTTTTATTTTACTCGTCAGATCACTGTGATGCTTGTCGTTTCTTGTTTAAAATTTGAAATAAAGCTTACAGCTGTGTACACAGAATCATCTTGAAGTGTGTTTGAGCAACATTTGATATTCTTGGATGGTATTGACACCTAAAAGGGCAAACACAAACACTTTCATATTAATTATTCAACCATCTACGTTTTATACATTCCTAATCTTTTCAGAGGCACTTTGAAAGGTTGCCAGTCCATTTCAGGGATACACAGAGACACACGCCGCAGACAACACACACACAAACTCATATCTAAGGTACAATTTAAATTGTCTAATTAGCCAAGCATGCATAGTCTTGAACGGTAAGAGAACTCCTGCTCCAGCATTAAGTCACAGTTCAGTTTTTTTTAGTCCAACTCATCCCAATGCAATCCTAATCAGCGCAAATTCAGATTTAAATTAACTGCTTATAAACCCACTCAGTGTAGGTGTTATAAGGTACAATGCATACAGTTGCACAGAGGAGAAAGTTGTCAATCTAAGGGAAAAAGAGATTGACTCAAATCTTTGCCCCAGCCTGAGCTAGTAAGGTAACACTGGAGAGGAACCAACATGTGATTCTCATAGTACAATGGGCTACAGGATGCCAGAGACGAGGTAGATACGGAGTTAAACGTTGCTGGGATTGGGAACTTTTTTCGATGGTTGTTTGGGAAAAAATCCTCGTCAGAAGTCCACAAACTTGTTAGGCACTAGTTTGCTATATAAAAAAAGTCATTTTCATGCTGTGCAGGGCCCCACTGAATCAGTGTAAATGGTACGATCCACAAGTGCTTCTGCCTGTGGTGAATCAGTTGATGAGAAAAGGAATTGAGGTGATCCGTGGAAGGAACTAGGTAGACAGAGGAACAGTCTTTCTTTAAGAAAGGAAAACCAGGGGGTCAAAAAAAAAGAAGCAGATTAAAGAGAGAAAGCAAATAAGGAAAAGCAGTTGTTTACTTAGTTTTGTGAAAAGAAAGTTGAGCTACAAATGCATCATCGAGCATTGACATTGTTTTAACATAAATATCTACTCCAGGTAGAATAGCATACATTTATGTTTGCACTTTATTTCAATAATATAGCAATACTTTGTAGTATCACACACTACACAGGGAGTCAACAATGCTTCTGGGTAAATAACGGAGTGAGAAGCAGAAGGAGGCGGAGCTGGGACTCAACACACTGCCACTCCAGGTAGCTGCACTGGTCTCTTCTTCTGCCGCACTTCTCCCTAGAGTCAGAAATTATATGAAAACACCCTATATTTCCAACCATTGTCAAAATCTAACAACCGAGAAATCACAGGTGGTTAGCACCTAATTTATGGCATTGTTATGCAAATTGGATCATGCCACTATTACATTACCTACAGGATTATTCTCAGTTTAATACACATGGAAAATTGACTTATTTTAAAACGTAATTTAAAGACTGAATGTCTAGTTTGGCGGTTATTGTACCCCTGTGATTCTATGGTCTACATTTATAATCATATAATCAATCATATAATTGTAATCATATAATTTATAATCAAATATATACATCAATTAACCTGTACTTACCCTACACTTTAAAAAAGGTATCGTGACAAAAAAAATGATATTTTAGCAACCATTTGAAGCCATATATTTCAGTTTCAGACCCTGCAGCAGCAGGCCCCTCATCAGGGCAAGGTGAAAGTAGTGACATGTTAATTGGAATGTGCTTTTAGCAAACTTAAACTTGTAAATAACTATTTAAGATCAACAATGTCCAAGAATAGACCAAACAGCCTTGCCATAGAAAGTCAGTTGGCCAAAAAACTGGACTTTAAAGACCTGATCAGTAAATTTGTGGGCATTTAGTAAACACTAACATTATTTAGTTTGTGCTTATTAATGTTCAAACCAAAGTTTGTCTCATTTAGTATGGTGTATTGCTCAGAACTGCTTTACAGTATATTTGATTTAGTCCAGGTTTGGACCTGGTAGATCTTTTGTCATTGCAAAAAGTAGTACTTAAAAAATACGTTTATTCAGAGTAGGGCTCGTTTTGTGTACATTTAAGTGGTTTTTATGATAAAAATGCAATTCCCCACCCACTGGTATCACTATGGTATTTGGTAGGGGGGCCCAGCAAGATTGTATATACCCAGGGCCCAAGATTTGGTGCTACTCCCCTGCCTACCAGCCATCCATACAGTCATGGCGTTTGAATAGCAGAAATGTTTCTGTTCCTTTACCCTCCACCAGAAGGCCTCGCAACTCAAAAAGATTCTGTAGATTATACATGACCTCATCATAATAAGCAAACTGCAAATTATTATTTTTTTCCCAGATTCCCCACCCCCCAGATCCTTATCAACCCCAAAAAGTATGATTTAGGATTCCAAATATAATTTTCTGAAAATGTCTTCTAAGTCCACCTGTACCTTTTGTGAGTTATGTTGCTGACTCATAAACAAGTCCTGGCAAAGACATAACCTCCTTGGCTTAGGTAACAACGCCATCTTTTAACTGAAAACCAAAAATAAATACCATTTGTGGGAAAGTAAAGTTCACAAAAATGAGTTTTAACACATACAGTATTTAGCAGACTGAAAAAGCTTTCTGTGCTAGTTTAGTAATACAGTCACATAGTCATGTAATCAATGTTCAACAATCTTGTTACAATCAACACGAGGTGTAAATTGTTGCTAATTATGAGTTAATAAAGAGTCAATAAACGGCTGAACTTTTGTCTTTCATAAATTATTCTTACAAGGGTAATGACTTGCTTAATACAATGCAAATTCCTTGTAGTTTGGCATTGAGCATTACAAGCTAGCTTCCAGTTTCATGTTTTAGACTTGTTCCAAGTAAATGTTACTTTTCGGTAACATTTCGGTAGTCGGTATATCTAAAATTTAACTATTTTACATTCATTTCAAGCAAAAAGAGTTTTCAGATGCCATTTAAAACAACAAAAAAAACATTCTCAAAATAAGAAATATTAACTTATTTTCACATATTTTTAGCTTTATTTAGGTCTAGAAATCATTCTTATTTCAAGAGATCTCAGTAAAAAAATGTACTTACTGCATGAACAGATAATTTCACTTGTAGCAAATTTTCACTTTATTTATCTAAAATTAAGGAGGTGGGTTTTTGCAGTGTACGAAAAGATCTCTAATTACAGAGATTACGCTAGAGTACACATCCAGGTCAAAGAACAAATGATTTGTTCTTTCTATTTTCATTCACACAAAGTATAAGATGTCAATGCACCTTTATCTTTTTGAGATCACAATAGGTAATGGAATGTATAATTGAATGTCTAATAGTAAATAAAATAACTGTAAGACAGATTCATTCATTTAATTATTTTTATTTAGGCATTTTATCTCATTATACAAGAATTATATATTTTTTCCTTATGATCACTGAGGTCTTCAGTAATATCTGAATCCAGATAATATCAGATGCTATATTAATTTTATTTATAATGGAGAGTTATTATTGTTATGATGCTGTGATCAGATTCCAAGGATGTTTTGACCTGATCCAACAATATTTCAAAATGTGTGCTTTATTTGAAAATGTATAATTTATTTATACACAACTTTATCACATATAGAAGTGATCCAGAGGTCTTTTTGGTTTCGGTGTTCTGGCCATTCCTATGTGTATCTAATTAGAAAAGTCTTGCCAGATTCAGTTGTTCATTATAGTCTATATGCCATACCACTTAATTCCCTGTATGACGTTTCTTAACTATTTCTTGTGTACTGTTCTCTGTGCATTTTGATTTATTCTTCTAGATCAGTATTTATCTTTCTCCCCTCCGATTAAACTGTTTTTGTGTCCAGTTCAACTTCCTTTGTGTTAATTTGTCATCCCACCTCAGTTTCCCCATTCCGCTCTCTTCCACAGCTTATTCACATCCCCATGAATATGCTCACCTTTCCCCTATTTTTATCCCCACCCTTTCCTCTGTATATATGTTTTAATTGCTCATTTCTGGATCTTTCCGCAACACGAACTGACTCAGGTAATAATGTTTGACTTTAGCAAAGGGAAATCATTTTTCATTTTTTATAACTCCTTAACCAAACCGATTCTTTTTTTAATTCTCTGTGATAAAGGAATGGTTTCTCACCAATAGATGTCAGTATTGGGTTTGGTTCAAATAGCAGCAACGAAAGAGTAGGATCAGCTGGAGCCTGTGTTAAAGAGTCGTCACTACTGTCAGGATGCTGCTGTGAGATGATCGAATACAAACCAAAAACCCCCAGGAAAAAGTACAAAAAAATCCAAAGTTAGAAACATATATATATATATATATATATATATATATATATATATATATATATATAATATATATATATATATATATATATATAATGAAACGAAAGACAAAATACTTTTGAGGAAAATTTTAACTCACTTGGTCCAATAAAAAGAAAAACCCTATATACAAATGCACTAAAACATAAAGTAATATAAATGAAACTATATGGTAAATCCTACTTTCCTTTAAAACATTTAAATGTTATAAAGACTTTTCAGCAACAGGATAATCACAGCTAAACCCAAATGTATTCATAGCTCTTGCCAAATTATATTTGTAACTATTTTCACTCAGAAATGTGTTTTCATTCAGACTTTTAGGATCCTTCTGTGAGATGATGAAATGAAAAGCATAAACAAGCAGGAAAAAAGGATGCAAATTTTAATCCAACAGGCAAGGTTTTATCGATCAAACCACTGATTCCTTCCTTATTAATAAAAAAAGTTTCTTTGTAGGTATTACAGTAATCAAACTCTTTGCAGAACTCCTTAACAGCTTTTTTAAATGTGCCTCTGGTATTTTAGAGATTTTTCTTTGGTGATGAGCTTTGGTGAGATATGTTGGGGAGTTGGAAGGCCTCCTTGACATGATCCTAATTTTTCATCTTTAAAATAACCCTACATTCGGCAATTAAGGATCATTCTCTATGTCTGAATGAAGGAAGCTTGAACTTTTTTCTTTCTTTTTTTAACCACATTATAGTTTAACCTAGTAAGTACTAACAGTGGAACAGTACAATACATCAAATCTTTGGGTCTGGCCTCTCAGGGCAATAAACTGTGAGCAGCGCAGCACCTTAGAAAGCAGGCCAGGTTAGTTTAGTTACACTTACCATAAATGACAAGACCTGATGGCTAATCTTCTCGATCTCCATCTCGATTACAGGTTACTGAGGACAGGAAACAGGAGTGCGGTCAACAAGCAACATCAAGTTTCTCTGTGCAGTTAGATCCAAGTGCAGCAATAATTAAACAGGACAGTTTTTGTGGGTTTTATTCTTTCAGGGAAATGCTTCTAAGTTTCTAATCTTTTATGTGCACGTCTAAAGACTACTTCAAGTACTACTACTCCACCAGGCCATTACCGTTCACCTAAACTGACATCTGTGTAAGGAGGGTAATAATCAGATAAGGAACTCATGGTAGCTGTGGAGGAGTTGCTGGCATCCACAGGTGCTCTGGTACAAAAATAATGCTTTCCTCTCTTGATAGCGATGCACTGCTTTGTGTTGAATTATGTCGTTAAAATCCTAACGGAATACAGTTAGTGGCTCCTGTGTGGTAAAATTTTAAAACTATAAGTACTTTTGCAATGTACTGAATGACATTAAATTGACAATATCCTTCAGTATAGTGTTAACAGAGATAGAATAACACAACCTTAAAATAACAGAAGCAGGCATAATTAATAATTCATATTTCAATTTATTTATAGCATATCTGTTACAGTTGAGCAATTCAGTTTTTTTGTCTGCTTCTTTCTGAAAGACACACTGAAGGGCCTTTAGGCATAGAGAGATGATTGCTAAGGGTTGAGAGGCAGGAAATGAAAGTGGCCCCCCCAAGTCCTCATGCTAGCAGAAGAAACCTACAGTAGCTCGTGGGAGATGAGAATCACAGTATGTCAACACATTTAATATGGAGCAAGGGTTCTTTATCAAGTTAAGGCTCCAATTGGTGCCGTTGATTAGGAATGATTCTATAATCAATGTAGAATCTAATTATATTGGATATTCATCTGCTTCTTTTCTTTCAAGGGAATTAAGAACTGAGAAATAGTTTTTAGCTGAATGATGCGCACAAAGATGCATAAAAGAATGTTCCATATACAAAGTCTTTTGTACTTGTCGAGGATTTAAAACTGATAGAATAAAGAAAAACATGTACGCTATTTATGCTAAATGAAATAAACTGCACAATTACAAAAAAATAGACACACTGCCTTTTATCCTAGACTGAATTATGAGAATATTCTTCCACTTTTCACCCACCCTTTTCTGCTGTGAAACATCTAAATGTCCTGCTCACTCGTCTGAGGTTGGAGAGGTGAGGAATGTGAGAATGACGAAACAAAGCTGTAAACCTTTAGGCTTGCATCTTCCCGTTTTTTTTTCCAAAGAAATAGCAGTGGGATTTTTTTAATTTACAGTTATGTGCACTTAGGCGCTGTTCACAGCTAACAAGTGGGCTTTTAACACAAGACAACGAGCGTGGGTTGTAGGACAAGGCGTTTGTGCTTTATTTTCTCTATTAGGGGTACAATGATCACTGTAAAAATGATCATTTCCTGATGTTGATTTTTTCTCTTTCATTTTATTTTTACGATCATGTCAAAACTGCATGTTAATCAGATTGTATATTTTTTTAATAAAATAACCTAGTTAACACTTCTTTTTCACACAGCCACACAATTTTGGTGTTACATTTAACAGGTAGGTTGTTTTTCCATTACCTCTCAGAAGCACAATAGTGGGTGAGGACATAGGTGGGTTTAGCTTAAAAAAAAAACCAAGGCAAAAAGCAGTCATGAAGTCATGATGACACACAAAAGTTAAAAGACTTTTGACTCACCTCACATAACACTCAGACATGCTTCCAGCTCCCGATCTGTGTTCCTCACAGCAGTTCTGATCTAACCAGCGATTATCCAGTCTGTTGAGACTCTGCAGCCTTCCAGCCGGATCTAGCCGAGTAGCTCTCTGATCGCTGCGGAGACCTCCTGCTTGACTGCTGTTATACCGGTTTCTTCCTTCCCGAAACCTTGGTTTCCCAGTCAATCAGATGCCGACTTCGTCTGCTACCTCTACCTGACCGTAGTAGTACTTGTGCACATTTTGGGCCTTAGTAGTAGTACTAGTAAGCTTAAATACGCCCCACTAGTACTACAAGTGGATTTTTTTGATATCACCAGTACTACTTGTAAGGGCCGGAGCAACCACCAGTTGGGGTATTTAGGATCTTATGAGTGTTACTAGTGAAGGCAAAAGTGTCCACTAGTAGTAGAAGTAAGGGTTGAGACTGTCCTCTAGTAGCACTAGTCAAATTACTTTGACAAAATGCTAATGAGGAGGTATGGACAACATGGAGAAATGAAACCCTATAAAACCTGATGAATTTTCACTGTTGTTGTTGGCAATAACAATAATAATAAATAATATAATTGAAAATAACTATTATATATACTATATAGATGATGAATTAAGTTATACTAATATAGCTCAGAGAGGAAGATGATTAATGATTATGTTAAAGGCATCTCTTTCTCAGCATGATAAACTAAGATGATGCAGCAAATAACAGCTAATGCTGATTGGGGAAGAGAAAAATGAAATTGAATCTGGTAGCGTTACCTTTTTACGTAACTTGTTTGTGTATTGTATAATGAATTTGACATTCAAATTCAAGTGTATGCCTATGGATCATAATTATTCACTTCCCTGAACACTACTCTAAATGCTCACTATTAGCACTAGTGGGCATTTCGAAGCCACTAGTAGCACTAGTGGGCACATAGTCGCCATTAGCAGAACTAGTGGGCATATTAAAGCCACAAGTAGCACTGATGGGCATCTCAAGGCCACAGTAGCGATAGTGGACAAATAGCACCCACTAGTGTCTCTAGTGGGCATTTCCTGGTCACTAGTAGCACTACTGGACATTTGAAGACCACTAGCAGTTCTAGTGGACACATTGCGGCAACTAGTAACACTAGTGGCACTTAGCTTAGAGGCCACTAGCAGCACTAGTGGGCATTTCGAGGTCATTAGTACCCGTAGTGGGCACTTAGAGGCCACTTATTGCCACTAGTGCTACTGGTTGCCTCTAAGTGTGCACTACTGCCAGTAGTGGCTGCTAGGCTATCATTAGCAGGTGACATGGCATGTAACACTACACGCAAGCTTCATCTCAAAATGACTAATAAAGCTGGAAGCAATTAGCTGTCTTATTTTCTCACATTGACAGCTTTAGAAAACTTGAAAACATGTCACTACAAATTCAATAACTTCCTGTTATGAACCAGAACAGGAAGAAGTGGGGGACTATGAGGGATGGACACAAACTATTACATTAATAATTCTGGGTATATCTTAGCCACTAAAATTTCCAGGATGCCACATGGGCTATAAGCCTATCTGAATAAAATAGGTCTGATTAAGTTACCAAGAAAAGTTGGCATATTTTCCAGTATGACTGCTGCTTAACACTGTAGTGTCCAGAGTGGCCCCTTTAAGGCTTTAAGCAGACAGTTTGAGCATCTACCAATCAAAATCCATGTCACACCTTCTTCATTTGCATGCAATGCACTAAAGCCTAGTTTATGCTTCTCTGACCGCAAATTTGCACTCAGACGCAGACGTATCGACAGAGACGTTTTTCGTTTATATTAGTCCGCTTCTCCACTCCCTATTGTTATTTCAGCGTTGCTCGAACAGGACAGCAGGGGTTGCTAACTATTCATGGCGTCTCTGCCTACTATCACAGCGTCATTTCATTTTTTTTCTAGGCTTGTGAACGCATTTCTTTTACTCAAGGAGCAATGGACGACAGAAAGTAAGCTTTAATTAAGCTGTAAGGCTTTTTACAAGAAGTGCAGTTCATAGAATACTCAATAAACACATGGAAACAAACACTGAAGCCTTTTTTTGTGGTTTTCCTACACCTCAGTGACAGATAGTTAACAATTGGGCCTCTACTCCGTACGTCCTTGCGTAGGTGGCGGAGAGCCATTGTGTTGACAGATAATGGTGTTGCGTCAATCTGTCTCCGTCACAACAGAGATGCATAAACTGATTTTTAACTCCTACTAATGACACTAGTAGCTGCATATTGAAAATTACATGTTAACTAATAAAGGCTAGAATGTCCAATAGTATAACTATGAGACTATTATGGTTTTACTAGTACCACCAGTTTGCAGAACAAGTGTTGAAGCTTAAAGCAATAGCTGCAGGATGAGTTTGTAGGGACACTCCGAGTAGAGCCACTACATGATCCTCTTGTGTCTGTTTGATCTGAAAGCTATGCAGACCAGCAGAATCTGATGTAGACCTCAACACGTTGAGAATGGTGCAAAAACAATTAGTTTTAGGTTATAATCGTATTTGAAGACATGCATGAGGACCAAAGCATACAGTAGATTGTATGGTCCTGCGTGGAAAACACTCAAAAGACAGCTTGAAATTCATCACAACTTCACTTTATTTGCGAATCATGAGCTTAGTGCACCATGAAACCCCCGGAAAAAGGATGATATTAATTACAGCAATATTTCCTGTGTAAAGCATATATTAACCTGGATCTCAGAACCCTGCTGAGTTTCTCTGATTGAGCAAACCTGTCACAGTAACTAACCGGATAGGGTTATTCTATGTCATACATGTCTTAAATTTCTTCTCGTTGGTTAAAATATGAAGGTGTAATAGTTTTGCTTTAAACCATTCGAGCTAATGCCTGAGTGCAGACCCCAGCTGGCATGATCAACTAATCCCTGGGTATCACACAGGCAACATTCCCAAGAGATCTCAAGGTTTTAGCTCTGCTGTTGTGTAATACAGTTACTTTGCTATCTATCTATCTATCTATCTATCTATCTATCTATCTATCTATCTATCTATCTATCTATCTATCTATCTATCTATCTATCTATCTATCTATCTATCTATCTATCTTGTGTTTTGTGTCTTGTTTGCTGCACAGCTGCAAGCTTTTTTTCTTTTTCGGCCAGCGGGTTACATGGCAACAGTCTCCATATGCTAATTAATAGGTTCTACTTGCAGAACCCTTGAGTGTGACGTACGTCTGGTTCATCAGTAGCAGCCTTAACAGTTTATTTTGCCTAAGGGACAGATTGAGAGAAACTCATGCATAGCGTTCACCACAGGAAGCCAGGTGCAGCATTGCGTTTAACATTCATCATAATAGTACAATTGAGATAATTATTATCAGCACCCCAGATTACATAATTTAACAAGAAGTCATTGGGATTTAAGTTGCTGGAAAGAATTAGTTTAATTAAAGTCATAGTCTTTCTACTGTAATAACCTGCACCCATCCTTTCTACAACGCATGTGACTGGGATTATAGCAAGGGTCTCACTAGAAGAGCAATTTATAGAGACATGTCCTGAATAAGCCAGGATGTTTCAATGTCTAATCACACTGTACAGTTCTACTATTAGACATTAAAGCTATCAGTAGAAACCCCATTTAAAGGGTCGGGTCCCAATCTGCGTTCTACCCATGCATATTCAGGAAAGTAGATCACATCACCCCAGTTCTTAAAGTTCTCCTTCACTTGTGTTTTTATACATTTTTCCATGTTCTCTGCTATGAAAGAATGCCATCTGAGTACGTTTCTGTCAAAACGTTTCTGTCAAAACATTTCTGACTATTTAAGTTTATGCCAGTTCAGTGTGGGAGGGGCCGTGGAGACTCAACAAGCTTGCTCAGTAAGATTAATGATATGCAAATTTACGTCGTCTGATTGGCTAACTGCAACATTACTCTTATACTGTCTCTGTTTACTAAAATCAGTAACATGAGACCAAAAAGGTTTTGGCATTTAGGGCGCCAGGGCTAGAGTCTTCAGGACACCACATGGCGCAGGTAGACAGGTATTCAGCGCGTCGGTCTCTCTCTTTGCTACTAATTACTCCTTGATAATTTATTGTACTTCGCTTAGCAGTATGCTTAAATAAAGAGAGTTGTCTCATCTGATTAGAGCTAATAGTCTGTTCGCACCCCACCAAACACACATACACCGCGCTGACGAGCGGGGAGAGCTCACGACGGCTACGTAGGACCGGGAGCTTTAACGGGCCGTGGATTCAGCTTTTGATATTATAATTATTGGTTTGTAGCATAGCTTATGTTAGAGGAAAGTTAAAAAAAACATCTCTGGGTGGTCACAAATATTAGCTGTTAGCTGAGGTAGTACATTTCATTGTCACGGTGCATTTTATGACACAATACTTGAAAAGTAAAACATCACTTACAGCCAGGGAGCTGGTGTTCCATCCTTGTGACGGTATAGATCCTAGTTTTAAGTTGAACCTCGATGCAAAGCCTGTACTGTAAGGTCTGCAGCAACTAGCTGCAAGAGGCTCGTCTTTCACTTTGCCAAAAACCACATTCCCGTGGGTGTTCTAAAGCTAGATATGCGAGGCTATGATTGCTAAGTAAGCATTATGATGTGTGGTTGTTGGGCTTTTTCAAACTCCAGAGTTTTTTGGTCTCTTTTCTTCATTGATTGTAATTGATTCAGGGATTGTAGTTTGTATAAAATTTCTTATGCTGCATGCTTTTAGAACACAGGCTGACTTATTTTAATGAAAGGAAACTCAGTTTTTCAAGATTTTCAGTGAAGGAGAACTTTAAGTCTTTATATTGGCTTCCTGTAGCTCAGAGAATCGATTCCAAATATATTTTTACTTTTCTATAAATGATTCAATAATTCTTAGTACAAAAGTATGTTGAAAACTTGTTGCCACTACACTACTGCCTCAGACCTCTGTGGTCTTCCAACTTGAGTCTACTAATCATGCCTAGAATTAGACCCAAACATGGAGAAGCAGCTTTCAGTTTCTATGCTCCTTTATCTGGGTTATCTTTTTGCACTCTGTCGTCCTCTCAAGCCTTGCGTCCTAATTTCACTGTCCTAAAAAACAAATCTCCATGGAGCACATCTGAAGAACTGTAGCCTACTGACGGTTTTACAAGCTCACTATCTAAAACAACACAACATCAAACTAATGGGGTGCCAGTTGATAAACCGCCAAACAGTTTTCTTGGTACTGCTTGCGGTAACAAGCATTTATTACTTACATATCCAGTAGCAGCACAGTTAGTCTAGCATCCATAGTACATCTCAGTGCAGTCACTGCGGCTGCGCGTACAAAACTAAAATGTTGTAAAACTGTGTTTTAGAAGCTAATCCAACTTTGACCTAAACTGAGCAACAGTTTGACAGAAAACATGTATCACAGCAGTGAGGGGAGGGAAGTGTTGTCTGACCTGTGTCAGTTTCTGTGTTGCACCTTTATGAGGAACCGCAGGAGGAACCACGAGAGGTGCGCTGTTAACGGTAGGAACAACCTGGCCATGAGTTGAAAAGCTGACACAGCATAAGCGTCCATATCTGCGCCTCTACATGCTGCAACTTTTCTTACCCTTAGAATTCTATAAAGATGGAGATAAGGAAAAGGAGATAAGGAAAAGGATGATTCCGTCTCCGCTAGAGTTTAACATATTTATTTCGATAACCCTGTGGCTCTAGAGCACATTTGTCAAATTCAAGGCCTAGGAGCCAAACCCGGCCCGCCATAGTACTTTATGTAGCCCTCCTCACTCTATTTGCGTGCACCTAAATGCTATTTTACCAGTCAAATCAAATCAAAGTTTATATTAATAATCCTCAATCACATCAATGTGAAAATATGTTCAGTATTATTTAAATTTAAGAAATACCTGTCAAATGCAGAGACAGATATTTATTTATATTTGAACACTTTGTTGAAGATAGTTTTATCAATACCTTCTGCCACCACTGTCCCTTTGAGGACATTAATGATCTTGATATGGCCCCAAATGGAAATGAGTTTGACACCCCTACTCTAGAGCCACAAGTGGCTTTTTTGACTTTCCACAATAACTCTTAAATAACTTTGGCTAAAATGATAAATAACTAGAAAAAAAGTTTAAGAATAGCTATTAGGGGTTGACAAAATGGTGTTAGAATCTTGTTTCAATATTTTGTGTTTTTTATTGTAATAACGTATAAACGTGACAATAAAAAAGCATTTACAACTTCTTTTTCGTCTTTTTTTCAGGCAACTGCATATCACTGCTGTCAAAGCTCCATAAATATAACATATTGCTTAGCATTGCCATTCATTCATCATATTTTCATATTTATTGATGCTCTAATGAAACCAACAGAAGAGAAAATAGTATCAATAACAATTCCAACATTACAGTTTTAAGAGCTTTCAAACATCATTAAAGGAGAAGTTCATTTTTTTCAACCTGGACCTTATTTATAGTATACATTATGTTCGCCTACTCACCCAGACAAGTTTGGAGCCACCTGGAGTCCTTCAGGAGATATTTATATCCAGTCGCGATCGGTGTAGTATATCCATATAATGGGGGTTAATGGGGCAACCAAAGTTCCACCTCTAAATAAGGCATTATCTGCCACAAAACCCCTTCATTTAACCAATGTTTTGTTGTGTATAGCTACTTCTATTCCCCTTGGAGTTCAAGGTGTCTTGGAAGTGCTGTTTTGTTCTTCCAGTGCTATTTATAGGCATTTAATCACATTCACAACACACTGCACTTTAAGTGATGTTACTGCAGTACTTCATGGCAGTTTTGGTCTAAGGAGGACTTTTACTGTGTGCTATACGAAGGCCTTAGGCCTTGGTCATTTTGTTTGTTTAGTTTGAAAACACTCAAGCACAAATCATGTTAATGTTTGCAGTAGCAAGTTTTGTCTAACTGTCTGCCACATTAGAGCACAGACTGGAAACCCTGTTCAGACTACAGCTGTCATGGTGGATGGCGGCGACATCATTGAGATTGTGTTTTAGAGTAGTTGGATTCAAAGCCTGCAAAACACCCCTGCAGGCAATGAAGAAGCACTTCCGAGATGCCCCGAACTCTGAGGGGAATAGTAGTAGCTATGAATGACAAAACATTGGTTAAATGTAGGAGTTTTGTGGAAGATAATGCCCTATTGAAAGGCGATACTTTATGTGCCCCATAACTCCCGTTATATGGATATATGCTGATTGAGACTAGATATAAACTTCTCCCGAAAGACTCCAAGCGGCTCCAAACTTGTCTGAGTGAGTAAATGAATGTCATGAATGCTATAAATAAGGTCCAGGTTGGAAAAAAAACCCAACGAACTTCCCCTTTAAATTGAATTTATATTTTTTAGGATACATAAAATGATTGAATGATTAAATTGAATTTCCATATCAGAATGGCACAAAATACATGTAATGTTTTTGAGATGAATTTTTATTGCTATTATGTTGAAAACTGTGTTTCCACAAATATTGACTTCCCACAGAAGAAAAAAACATGTCCATCTTCTTTTTGTGAAAGTTTATGATTTTCCTTGAACAAAATACAAGTGAAATTGTGGTTCTTTAAATATGACATCACATTCCCTGTATAAATCATAAATCGGGCGTTTCCTTTTTTCAAAAGGCTATGCAATGTTTATGGCTCTAAAATGTTTTATTTGCTTGAAGAACTGACGATAAAATGTAAAGGTTGTAAAGGTTGCAGACACCTGAGCTAGATAGATGGCTGGATATTAATAGTGTAGTGAAGTGAACTGAAAACAAAGATACTTATCAATTCTTGTACAATAATTTCATGTTGAAGGTTTTCCAAAACATTAAGACTTCCTGTTGTATTCCTGATCACTCAAGTGGAGTTACATATATCAGCTACAACCATTTTGACCTTTTTTTTTTCCAAAAGGGGAAAACGGCTTCTCAGCTCCATAGTTGTTCGTGTGTTGCTCTGATTAATTGATGAGATGTCTTGAATGAATGGCCCACTACCAAGGAGCCATCTGACTGTGGTTAGATAATGCTTGAGCAGCCCTAAGGGCGTAGTTGCAGTTCTTCCACACCGAGCTTAAGAACAGGATCTTACACCAAAATATTGAATGCAGTGGTGATCTGAAACCAGCAAAGATTTAAAAAAGCAGTAGCCTTTTTTTTCACAGAAAGTTTTTTTATTTGAAGGCTTTGAATTTATTTCAATGAAATCATATGTCCACTAGAAATTTTGCTGGACAAAGGAAGACTTCTACAGAGGTTAAAGTTTTTTCTTCTTCTCATCCATCCATTTCAAAGAGAAAACTGTTTAATCATGAGCTTCTGTGCAGAAAGTAAATAGCAGAAATAAAAAATGTTGACAATTCAGACAATATTATTTTTTTCCTTACAGAAGTTATTTAATTTATTAAACTCTTGTAAAAACAGGAACAATTATTGCTGTTTTTTTTTTTGTAAAAAAAACCTTATACAAAAATAAGTTGGTTTAATCCGCCTGATAATTTAGCTAAATTCTTTTTACACAACAAACCTTTTGATAACACTTAAACCTTAAAATGTGCTTCCTTTTAAGGGTTTATGGGGGCAATATTAAAGCTGAAATGCTGTTTGAAAAAATATTGAGTTTAAATGATTGATCTTATTAAGAAATAAATAACTTTTCACTTTTGTTACCTCATTTTATACTTAGGTGCAAAATTGTTGTACTTTAGAATACACAACCTTCCCAGAAGGCAATGACCATGATTGGAAAAAGAATGCCTATCAAACAACAACAGAATGTATATATATATATCTATTTACAGTGGGAATAAGCATAGAACATATTAAGATGGTGTTTTTGATATAAAATTCCAGGCAGATGTTAGCAACAACCAAAAAACATCCACAGAAATACAAACTAATATTAATGTGCTGTGAAGTAAAATCACAAATATCAGTGTGAATATTTCACACACTAACTAAATTTGATTAAGTATACAAAATAAATGTTTTTGTTTGTAATTATAACTTTATGATATTTTAAAATATTGTTGTGGAGGTTAGATTATTGGCGCATTCTTGACATAAACTGCCTTCTGATCAGGGGCGATTCTGGGATCAGAGGTTTAGGGGTACGGAGCAACCAGAGAGCTACCCGCCCAGGCAAGATATTAATTATGGTGTTGTATTTTTTTACATACACACAACAGTAGATATATTGTTAACGGGCATCCAGTCACTTTAGCTAGTCAGTAGCACCTTGGCTTTAATGTTAAGCACCGCAATTACCATAAGGTTTGGATAGTCAGTGCTCATGCAAATATCATACATTACAAACAGAAATTATCTTTAAAAAAAAACTAGAAAAGCATGACTAGGCGAGCTTAGACCTCTTCCAAGCATCTCAGTACAGTTTAGATTTATTTATAATACCTGATCATCCCCAAAATGTATTCACTCGTTCCTTGGTCCATTTCTGACATTTCCTGGATATTGCATTGAGTTATTTTGTTAACAGGTAGTTTTATTTCTAATTAATTTTGTTTATTTTAAAATATGTTACTCGATAGCTTACTGTCTGTGTTTTTACTTGCCCGTTACTATTATTCATTTTATTCTTGTGCGGCATTAACATAAATTTACATCCTATGGGATCAATAATCTATTAATTAATTGATTCACTCATTCATTCAGAGACGGACAATAAATGTCAGCAAAAACAAAAACCTGTTTGGCGGATTTAATTTGGGATCGTATGATTATTAATTATAAGAGTCATTATTAGTCTTGACCGGTTTACGATGAAAATACGTTTTTTTCCATTTCTACAATTTCTCTTCCAATGGTTCTCACTGGAAGAATTACAAGTTCAGAAACGGATGTAACCTATGCCATTACGCTGGTTTGCTAGAATGACGCTGCAAAGGTTTTGTGTTAACTCTCCACTTTTACTCATAAGGAGATGTTTTCTTGCACAACGCATGAAAAACATTATTATAGGTCATCAATTAGGAATTAAAAAGCAGATTATTTGTACGTTTTGTTTTAATTTCTTTCTATTTGTGGATGATGTTGGTTTTTACCAACATTTGGTGTGGATTTAAAGTCAATACCTTAATTATTTTCAAGTGAATATAATTCAGTACTTATTTTGCCCACTGTGTATCTTTGTAACATAAAAAATCAACAAATCACTGAAAAATATTATTATCAGACATATAATTTAAATTATTATCAGGAAAATATTAGTCATTGTGACCAACATAACAACCATCATATGGTTCTCCATCTGTTTTCATTTTTCACCACATTCCATTGTTTCTCTTCTGTAACTAAAACTGTTTCATGTATTTTAGTTTCTGACACACCATAAAAATATGGAACGCATAGGTGTTCAAAATTAAATAAATAAATAAAACATTATGAAATAAATATCAGCATGAATTAATATTAGGTAAATATTTAATGTGACAATGAAATAGTCAAAAAAGGAATTATGTTAAAATGCAATGCCCAACATTTATATAATATATTTCAATTTTTGAATATCAGTATTATTTTATATATTTTTAATAAAATATTTATTCCACTGCCATTTTTTTCATACTATAATTTATTTTTGAGTTTCTTTATTTAATATAATCGGTTTTTCTTCAAAAATATCACTTTTGTTTTTTTACAAAGTTAGCTTTTATTTCATAATAGGGTTTTTTCATGATGGTATATTTATTTCAAAATGCCATTTAACATAATGTCTTAGCCAGCCAATCAGAATTAGCTGTTGGGACCTGGATGCTGATTGGTTGGTGCTTAAACATGAGGTTCCTGCAGGAGGAAATTGGCGAGGACCGGCTAAAGGCGTTTAATACTTTTATTGAATTTAATGCCTTTAGGATTTAATGTATGGCTTTATAATTCTTATAATACTGGCAGAATATTTTATCACTTTTGTAATGGGGATGTCTAATCCAAACAACCGGTGCTGCTCCAGTGTTCTAGGTGTAAAGCTGCTCAGGGCGCCATGCCCATGATTAGACTGGGGTAAGAGACTCAGGGCGGCTGTTTGGTACGATCATTAAAACATTTCAGAAATAACACAGAACAGGTTTAAATAATCTCCCTTTAACTGACTGTAGCTAACAACCAACCAGGGCTTCCTCTCCCGTCTCCTCCTAGTTGTGCTGGACAAAACAGAAAAGATACCAGCAGAACTCCGGTGCTACTGTCAAACAGCTGAGAGCTGAACCTGGGATCATTTCAGATTATATCATCCAGACGAATCAAGATGGGTCTCTGAAACGGTTCATGATAAATTATTCCTCTCAATATGACCTGTTAGAGCAACCAGAGCTGAACAAAGTTCCTGCAGCTCCGACCCTTTACTTAGCATGCTGCTAGCTGCTCACAGAGCCACAACAATGGCTATCCAGGAAGACTAATCTTAGTTCCAGCCAATCAGCGTCCAGGTCTCAACCGCTGATTCTGATTGGCTGACGGACGATTTCAGTTCTTAAATGGATTTTTGAAATAAATACCATTATGAAAAACCTCATTGTGAAATAAAACCTGACTTTGGGAAAAAGAGAGATTGGAATAAAAACTGATGGAATTAAATAAAAATGTATTGAAATAATTTATATTATTATGAAGTAAATTGCAGTGAAATAAATATTTAATGAAAAAAAATATGTATATATATTATACAAATGTATAATCTAAAATAAAAAAATTATGACAAATATTTCAAAAAATGGGCGTTGCATTTGAAATGATTAAGTTTTTAATAATTTCATTGTCACATTATATTTTTATTCAATATTTATTCATGCTGATATTTATTTCATAATGTTGTATTTATTTATTTAATTTTCAACACTTTGGCGTTTCATATAAAAATGGTTTTAGTGTTTCTGACAAAGCATCCAGTAGGGGATCTACTATACTTTCCAATGTTCGTGGCATGGTTTTATAATCTCTGTCAATAAGAATGAACCTAAATGGTTTTGGACAGCTGCTGTGGGAACAATCACTTTAAAACTTAATCATAAGCCAGACTTTGTTACTTTGGTATCAAATATATATAAAAACCAGTATGCAGATACAATTAAAAAGAAACCAAGAAAAAGAAAATTTTCATTGTATCCTTTAAAAACGTCTTTGGATATATAAGTTCCAGGAAAAGGGATATGGGAATATATTTAATGTAATCAACTAAAAAAAAGATGTACTTCAGTGTTTATTGCTTATGTTTAGACCTCTATCCACTGATTCAGTGCTTTCTCTTAGTATATAGCTGAATGAGGTGTGACGTGAACCAACAGAAAGAAATGACACGTATTTAATTAGTACTCGGCTTTCTTTTATGTTTACTAATTTTGTTCTAACTAAACTTACATTTCTCATTCTTGTAACTACCATAGTGTTTTCACCTATTAATAAATTAAAACACCTCAATAACATGTTCGGCTGATAAAAAGAAGTAAATCTAGTTGGTAAATTTAATAACAACTGACGAGAACTGTGCTTTTTGATCAATAAACATTATCCACTTTGATTCTACCTTGACCTTTGAATTTCTCTTTTGTACATGATAAAACATCTATTCATGGAAACTGACTTCAGGCCATATTTCATTTCCTAGCAGTGGACAATGGTCAAAGCAATACTATCACACAATTCTTTCACATACAGATTTTCATTATATGGTTATCCCCTGATTTGGGTAATATGCATAGATTCATTTTGAACAGAAGAAATCCAGATAAAGTGAGATCATTCTCTAAGGTTTTGAAATATAATGATTTCAATTTCTTCTTCAAAGTCGAGTTGTGTGGATTAATGGTGAACAGTAAATGTTTTACCTGTCGCAGACTGGCAAAGTTACAGAGGATACAAGCTAATAGCTACTTAGCGCAGGTCCCATTCCAGAGTGGTTTTTTACAGCATATAAAACAACAAAAGCGTAAAACTGTGATTTGTACCAGTAATTTAAGGGAATGCTACATTTGGTATTTTTAATTCTAGACAAGGGTACAAATGCGCATAATATTTTTCAGTTGATCCTACTTTGCCTATTTTAAATAAGTCAGATCTAAATCAAGCAACTGCTGTGTTATAATTGATGTCGCTAAACATGTTTAAAAAAGCTGAAATTTAATTTATGAAGGTTGTCCACCTAAAATACATGTATACTTTTACTCCAGTTTTATTTGTTAAAAAAATGTGTGTTTTATCAGACTGAAGAGATTAAAGTACATGTGTATAAGCTAAAGGAAGGAACAGAGGAACACTCCAAAGATGGAACAACTTGTGCCTGACTGTGCTGATCACCTGAAAGATGTTTTATCAGCAAGAATATACATATTCTCCTCTGAAAATCAATCTTGCTCAACTCATAAATATTTCCAAAAAAGAAAAAGAATGTTTTACGCTAAAGTGACGATGCCTCAAAATACTTTATATTGCATTCATAAAAACTATCTGGGTTGCATTTGAGTTGTTTCAGAAGGTTAGCTGATTTGGCCATGAGAGCTTTGACTGGATTTCTTACACTGAGATTCCTGCTAAGTTACTGATGTCTTATAACTGCTCCACACGACCACATTTAAACAAAAATACAAAGTGAGTGAATTCAAAAAGAGTTCTTTGATATCAGTCAACAAATTTGACCTGGTTAGTTAAATGCTATACAAAAGTATGGTTGCTATTTTTTTAAGTTGCTCTTCTTCATCAGATCACAGCTTTTTTTCACCAAAAATAAACTGTTGTAGCCTGTCTTTATAGAATTTGAATCTCACTGTTCACCACTCTTGTTTTTGATTTCTTGCATTTGCTGCATGTTTTGTTTTAAAACCATGACCTGAAAAATGACTTGTGAATTCATCGTTTTGTAAGTGCTGTAATAAATCATAAATAAATGCTGTTTAATTCGGTTTTTCATATCAGTATTTGTCAATTTAAAAGACCATTTAATGATTTTTGCTCTAATTCTGTAAAAAAAAAATATACCAGTATCCAAAACAAAACTATTAATTTATGCTTTATGTTTGTATTATATGACAAAGATTCACTGTATCTGAATGCTGGAGTGTCGGAGTCTTCAATGTTTTCCTTAATGCTTGTCTGGCAAATTACAGAATTGCAAGATAACCTTAAAAAAGATTCAGAAAACTACTACTGATGGTTAAAAATTCTTTGAAATAGAAGTTTCTTTTTTTAAGGTCCTGGTTGAACCTAGTACTGCACACAAACCATCTTACTGAAGAAATATATTTATACCTAAAATGTATCATTAGGTCCTGTTGATGAAGTAGCATTCTTAACTCAAAATGACAGAGTGAAAAAAACATTCAAGTTTTGTGTAGGAAGAAGGTCTTTCTTTTCCTTGATTGTAGACATTACTTACTTATTTTTCCAATTCTTTTACAATACTTTGCTCTTCCTATGGCACTTTGCAATATTCTGCATTTTCTTCCTTCGGATAAAGTTAAAGGAATCAGATGCTTGATCAATGAGACAGGGTCAAATTTCTGACTCTCTACGATATGATCTTTGATCCAGCGCCCTGGTGGCCTGTAAACGTTCAAACTCATGTCGGCTGTTCCTGTCCGGACTGAGATTTGCCAGTGCTCTGCTCCCACCACCTAAATCCTCCTCCTCCTCCTCCTCCTCCTCCTCCTCATCTCGGTTTAGAAAGGCCAGCTCATTTTCATAGCAGAAGGTATTAGAGCTGGGCATTAGGAACTTGTTCTCGACCATGTCCTTGGCACTGCAGCGAGGGGTGGACGGCACCTCGTAAGTTTTGTGAAAGTGTGAATAATCCACCTTGTACACGTTTTTTTCTTCAAACAGGACTGGTTCAAACCTGTGACCCCAGAGGACCTCTGAAGCTAGGTAGGAGCTGCGAGCCTGCGTGGTCATAGCGGTTGCTTCAACCATTCCCTCCAGGATGACGACAATCTCAAAATCTGCAGTCTCCAAGTCCTGTTTGCTGATTCCAAAAAGAGGGCTCTCCTCATCTATCTCATGGAGAATAGTGATGGGTGAAACCAAGAAAATCCTGTCCAAGCCTTTATCAAACCCTACATTAATGTCGATCTGGTCTAGCGGAATATATTCCCCCTCATCAGTTATTCGAGGTTTGATTAGCTGTGCTCGGACATGGGCCTCTACAATGTGACTCTTGCGAAGGTTTCCCACTCTCCACATTAGACATAACTTTCCATCCCGCATTGCAATGACTGCATTGTGGCTAAACAAGAGTGTTTGCGCCCGCTTCTTAGGCCTTGCCATTTTAGCCATGATAGCACCTATCATGAAGCAGTCAATGATGCAGCCAACTATTGACTGGAAAACCACCATAAAGACCGCCACTGGGCACTCCTCAGTCACACACCGATAACCATACCCTATGGTTGACTGTGTTTCAATGGAGAACAGAAACGCAGCTACAAATCCATTGACCTGCAGTACGCAGGGAGTGAAGTTGTCGTCTCCAGCTGGGTTATCCAGATCTCCATGTAGCAAAGCAATGACCCAAAAGGCCAAACCAAAGACCAGCCAGGAAATAACAAACACAAGAGTGAAGACTACTAGCATCCATCGCCAGCGGATATCAACGCATGTGGTGAAGATGTCAGCCATGTAACGCTGTGACTTCTCGTCCATATTGGCAAACTGAACGTTGCACTGGCCATTCTTTTTCACAAAGCGGTTGCGGCACTTGCGACGAGTGTGGATCTTGCCATTCCCAAAGCCGTTCATGCCATGCATGGTAGTGAGGCGGAGGCCTTCTTCTTCTGACGAAACAATGCTGTAGCGATTGATTCTTCCCACACTCATGCTCCTTGACGTCTTTCCAGCTGCAAATCTTTATCAGAAGGGCAGGCCTGGAGTCCAAGTGCGTGATCAAGGCCCCTCACAGCTTGATCACTGGGTAAGCTGCATTTTACTGAGTCATTTAGGGGGCAGAGTAGGAGCTCAGTGCATGAATCCCGTCCCTGCAGAGAGTGTCAGGAGAGAGCATTTGTGAGTAACATGATGGTTAAGTCACATAAAACACAAAAACTATTACAAATAAAATATTTCATTTCCATACAATTATTAAACTACTGCTAAGAGTTTAACTGCAGGGCTTAAAAAAAGACTGGCCACAATTTGCTCATGTCTTTCAGTGCAGGGCTGTTTTTCACATCTTAAATGTTTTTTGTTTGATGTAATGCTCTAGTTTATCATATATATTTCAATGCATGGGAACATACTAAATATTTAATGGCTTCTCCTACATGTTTGACCTCTTTACCCAGAAGAAAACAGCAATAACACCTTAAAGAGAAAAGTTAAACATCGCGTAGGAAGTCTTTTGCTGTAATTCCCAGTTCTGGATATTCCATGTTAGAACTCATCCAGTTACTGTGCTTACTATCCTCTTTTTTTCCTGCCCTCTTTAATCATCATGACATTAAATCCAATTAATTCTCCCAGAAGAGTCCTCCTTCCTTTTGATGTCGCTAAACAAGAACAGGGCTTGCCTCAAAGTTTCACCTCTTATTTCAAATTACCTTTCATATGTTTTTTTCTTTTAAATTATTAACAAAGTCAGAAGTGACAGCTAATCAAAGGGATAGTTAATGATTTTTTAAATTATGTTCTGTTCAAGGCTCATAATAATTTAGTATATCTTAAATCCAGATTAGTTGGAAGCTGGAGGTTGAAGCTATTCAGACAGAGGCCAAGAACAAAGCAGGCGTCTACTGTTATCTACTGACAACTTCAATATCAAAATCTTCATTGAGGATTTTGAAGAAACCATTTTACAAAATCTTCAAGCATTAATCGAATGGAGAAAAAAAAAAAACGTGCTAAAAACAGATCATGTACACCATTTTCTTACCTAATAGCAGAGGTGGGAATGAAGTAAAAATAAATAAACCTTTTTCAGGTTTATGTACTGTATTTGAGATTTTTTTTGGGACAACTTTTAATCTCACCCCCCACATATAAAATATACATACTTTCTCCTGGTTATATTCTCAAAACAGTCTCATGCTGTAACAAAACAGAGGGAAAATAAATTGGGTAAAGAGAAGTCATCCAGTGGGAGCACAGTTTGTGACAGAGAGAAAAACACCAGCAACCAGGGATGGAGTACAGTTGCCATGTCTAAGGGACTTGGGACTTGACTCAAGCAACACACCAATGACTTGCACTTGGAACATTAGGCTTTAAATTTGAACTTGGTCTCCGACATGTTAAATTGCTATTGTTTTAATCAGTATCTAGCTATCATGATAATGTCAGCGTGCTATATTAGGTCAGAGTACTGAAAAAGCTTTGTAACTCCCCAAACCTATTGTAAGTTTTTGGTTTAGAGATTATTTATTTTTTTCATATTTATTTTAAGCATGTTTTTTTATTTTGTACGTGCTATTGTATTAGCTTGGTGATAGTGAGGGGACACAGAGTACATTTTTGTATTTGTTTTAGATAAAATAAACCATGTATGCGGTGGGCTTTCTGTGCCTGCAAGGCCTTCTCTGCAGGCCTAAACATATTAAGAAAAGTACATTTATTTTTGTGGTAAATATTTTTAAATAAAAATATTTCCCCTGGTCTTTTCTCTTTATTTCATATAATATCCACTTGGTTGTGATTCTTCCAGTGTTAGATATTATTGTCGACTTTTCATCCAATCATATTTCAGCTAGCTGCCTAGACCTTCAGAATCCACAGAGTAGGCTTCCTTGTACTGTAAGTAAAACAACACAGTCACAATGAGAGCTAATTGGCAATGGCCAATTAGCTCTCAAGTCTGTGACAGCAAGTGCTGCTAGAAGGCATCATGCTGAAGCTGGCATGTACATGTCCTCTGATTGGATAAGCACCCATTAGTGTGTGAAAGGCGTAATTCACCATAATATTTGAACTAAAGCCGGATATTCGTTAATTAGGTTAGCTACCGAGAGCTACTGGCAGTGTTTTTTAAACTATGATGGATGAAGGAGAAGAAGGGATAAATTTGTTAGGAAATTCAACCGGACATGATTTATCATGGACTTGGGCATATAAATTGTGCAACAGAGCCATTGATGTCTTCTTGAGAAAAGAAAGGACGGATTTTATTTTCAGATAAGCAGACGATGTGGAGAAGATCCATGTTGGTGAGTGCAAACATTTGTAGAATTGCCATGCTGGAAAGCTGACAAAAGGGTACTTTCCAGTGAAAGAAAGTTGGAGCTGATTGCTGCCTAATCAAATCAGAAGACGGGCCACCGGCTTCTCCAACGGCCAGCCACCACGTAGCTAAGATAAGAGAGGAGGGCTTGCCCGCCGGCTAACGCCCATCGAGCTTCCCCCTCAACCAGGGAAAAAACTGGGAAATTTTTATTTTTCTATAAGGTCTGTTTTGGCAGAGGTAAATTGGTTAAAGATCACTAATTTTAAAGGCATGTGTTCTACGGTTGGTAACTTTTCATCTGTTATCTGTTTGGGTACGCCAGACACTTGGCCTGAAGCTTTAATCCGTGTTTTTAGGACTTTATGACAAAGAGTCATTTTAAATCCTGCAATTTGAGCTACTCACTGAAACAGGAGTTTTCCCGTTTTTGAAATAAATGTATTTGAGCTAACTCATGCATCATGTGGTTTCCTGTGAGCGAGCCCATGTGTTTGGTAGGTCTGTATTTCAGCGACACATCCGTCCATCCATTTTCTGAACCGCTTAGTCCTCAAGGGGTCGCGGGGGGGCTGGTGCCTATCTCCAGCTGTCAACCGGCGAGAGGCGGGGTACACCCTGGACAGGTCGCCAGTCCATCACAGGGCCACATAGAGACAGATAGGACAAACAGCATACATCAATGGTGCTAAATTAGTTTAAACTAATTACATTGGTAAACTAATTTAACTTTATTACAGCATCTACAAATCCAGCCTTGGTTCTTAAAGGACCCAGATTCCTCCAGAATAATACCAGAATTCATGTTCTCTATTGTTATTCCTTTCTTTTTTTAAGTCAATTTGTGTTCTTCTATTTGTAGTTTTTAATTTAGTTTGATCTGTAGTGTGTTGGTTATTAGTTTGAGTGATTAAATGCTTCTTTTTCTCCTTTTGTAAATAAACTTTTGTATGTTGGAAGTCACTGTGTCTCTGATTCAACACACACATATGACAATGTTTCATGATCAATAGACGGTAAAGAATTCACTCCTTCAGATTATGAGACTGATATAAACATTTGGCTATTAAAATAGTTCCTGGTAACAGGTGGTGCCCCAAAATATTAATAATTGTAATAAATTATTTATCTGATTGCAATTTTTTAACTGTTAATAGCCATAGCTTCATTTTCTTCTTAAATCTGCACCAGTCATAACTTTCTCTTTAGCTGAATCAAAACAAAACTGAAGTTGTTCTTTTTGGACTTAAAGGGGAACATCAAGAGTAAGCACACAGTTTCAGTTAGCACAGCTAGAAACTACTGATCAGGCCCGGAATCTAGGTGTAGTAATGGACTCAGACCTGAATCTCCAGGGTCACATAAAGGCAATAAAAAGTTCTGCTTTCTACCACAAAGACAAACATTTTTAGATTTGAATTTATTTATTCGGATTGACTACTGCAACAGCATCCTCACATGTCTGCCTAAAAAGTCAATGAGACAACTGCAGCTGATCCAAAATGCTGCTGCTTGTGTCCTTACTAGAACTAGGAAAGTAGAACACATCACCCCAGTTCTGAAGTCTTTACACTGGTTCCCTGTAGCTCAGAGAATAGACTTCAAAATACTCATACAAGTTTACAAATTATTGAATGGCTTCGCACCAAAGTATGTTTAAGATTTTTTATTACTATCCCAACCAGCCAAACCACTCAGGTTTTCCAACTCTAGTCTACTTAACATACCTACAATTAAAACCAAACATGGTGAAGCAATTTTCAGTTTCTATGTTCCTCAAATCTGGAACAAAGTTACAGACGACTCTAAAGCTGCTAAATCGTTAAGCTCTTTTAAATCAAGGATCAAAAACCATATTATTAGAGCTGCATCTGAGGGATGTTATAATTTAATTTTGTGTGTATTATGTTTATTTTCAATCTTGATTTTTGTTTTTGTCGTTTTCTCTAAGGTTGTATTTTATACTTTTCTTAATTGCTGTTTTTTCTTTTAGTATTATTTTATTTAATGCTTTTCATTGCTTCTTAATCACCTAATCATGTAAAGCACCTTGAATTACCCTGTTGTTGAATGTGTGCCATACAAATCAAATTGCCTTGCCTTGACTAGCGACTTGATTTTGGCTCAACTTGGACTAATTCTATGTGACTTGCACTTGTACTCGAACACTAAGGATGCAAGTGTGACTTTGACACGAGAGATGGTGAAGGTGACTTAATAACAACAATGCCAGCAACATGGATGAAGCAAGTGAGCTGGAAAACATAGAATATGCTGCCAGGTATTGCCCAGACAATGTATTAGGTCACATGTATTTCAAAAGCTTCAGCACTTTGTGCCAAATCCACAAGTTTGATTTCTATACTTTACAAGATTGACCGCTGATTCCACCAGTTATTGTAGTACCTTGATAACTGCCACTTTCTAAGATTGCAATGCAGTGGATGTCTGAGACTAGTATTTATTAATAAATATTTAATATTTACAGATTTATGTTATAATTATGGGCTTCACACTGGCGCAGTGGTTAGCAATGTTGCCTTGCAGCAAGAAGGTTGTGGGTTTGTAGCCTGGCCTAGGGTCTTTCTGCATGGAGTTTGCGTGCGTGGATTCCCTCTGGGTACTCCGGCTTCCTCCCACAGTCCAAAAAAATAACTGTCAGATTAATTGATTTCTCCCAATTGTCCTTAGGTGTGTACATGGTTGTTTGTCCTGTCTGTCTCTATGTGGCCCTGTGATGGATTAAACAGTTAAGAAAATGGATGGATGGATATTATAATTATCCAAATTTTGTATTTTTCCAGAGATCCTACTCTGGGATGTCAAGTTTGTTGATGTCCAGCAGAGGACAGAGTGTGGAGTGAAAAATATATTCTAATTTAAGGAGAAGTAAGTCTTATGAATGCTTTTCCACCTACTCCATGTTTATAAGTCCAATTTGTTTTCTTTGTTAGATTTAATAAACTTCTTCCATTTCATGGACTCAAAGAAAACGGCCATCTGAGGAGGTCTTGGAGGACCAACTAGTGGACATCCCCCTGGCTTCAAGACCCAACCACTTTTTACCTGGAAGCGTTCTGTGGAAACTTTTCAGCAAAGAAGAACAGAGAAGATACATTTTCAACATACACACACACAAACACGCACACACACACACGCTCAGGCAAACACGCACGCATACACACGCTCACACACCCACACACGCATGCACACACACACGCACACATAAACACACACACACAATGTGACACTATCAGCTGGCAAACTATAACATATTTTGGAGAGTAATTACACCTTCTTGGTTCATTGTTTTCTGAAAAGAGATAGTGATGCTAGTTATAGTAATTCCCCACTCAAATGGAGAGGCAGTGTCCTTAATCATGACAGTAAAAATGGTAGAAATTGGGCCACAGTACTTCAAATGGGAGTCACCTATATATTTCATCGGATCTAAGGATTGCTACAGACGTGTTCATCAAAACTTAACTGAAATTCACACACTGCACTTATATTCACTCAAAAACAGAATACTGCTGTGTAAAGGGCCCATATGGATCCAACAAAAGTGTATTTTATTTGACTATCAGTATTCAAAATTAAAATATTCTTTGTATTTCTTTATTAGATTAGCCAGTTATCAATTCTACTGGCGATTTGTAGCAAGGGAGACGTGAAATTAAAATATATTTTTTCTTAATGACAAAAATGCTTGGGAGAACAGAGCAATATTGGTGTGGCGCTATGGCCAATACGTAGATAATCTGTTCCTTCAAACCCAGTGATCTCACCCTGAACATTTCAGTTTACTTGAGGATTCTGGTATAGAAGTGCAGACATTTAAGAACCACTAATATAGCATTGTATCTCATGGTTTTAAACATTTTCACTTTGAGAAGTTTTAAAGTATTGATTGGAATGTTTGTAAAATTGTATTAAAATTAGTTTTCTTGTGAAGGGCTTTGAGATGACATCAGTTGTGAATTGGTGCTATATAAATAAACTGAAATGAACCACCAATGTTACATGCAGCACTGCATGTGTTTACCCCCCCCCCCCCTGAGCTGTGTCCCACTTAGCCAATTAGGCAGGCCAAAGTATATAGGGTGTGGTAAACCTACCCAGTTTGTCAGACCTTGGTAAGATTGTGAAGTTGCTTCTTCTGAGTAGGGTTGTTGAGAGAGAGAGAGCTTTGGTTTGACCATGTACCTCTGGTTGCTGCTGAGGGTGTTTATTCCTTTGTGAAGGAAGGTGAACAGTACAGTCCTTTGAGTAGGAGTGAAACTGTTTTTCGCTACCTCTTAGTTAGGGAGGTATCTTTTCGTGTGGCCTGTCTCCTTGGTTAAAGCCGGCTGTTTTGGGTGAATCATTTGTTTTTCTTCTAACCATTTTTCCCCTGTTGAGGAGGATTTCTCTTTCTAGCTCCCTGTAGTTGAGGAGAGAGAAACTCTGTTGTTTCTGGACTGGAGTATGGTGTGTTTATTTACCTTTCAAGGAGGATCCAGCCACACCATTTCCTTTTAACCTTTATAAATAAACTTACCATTTTTTAGATAAAACTTGATGACATTGGCCTTTTCATTTAACCCCACTACAACTTTATTGGTGCTTCCTCCCCCTCTTTTCATAGACTCCATTTGGAGGGGGGATATATCAACCAAATGCAGCTCAAATAACTAGCTAGACAGACGGCTGTTAGCCTTCCCCCATATGAAACGTCTCCAAAAGGTGAGGGAACCATTGCTGATAGTAGATTTATCAAGCTCTACTGGACACAACAAAGTGTTGATAGTGTTTTTTAATTGAAACAACAGTTTCAGTCTTGCTGTATAATTGCTTTACTAATTGAAGAGGCTTGTCAAATTTATGCACATCAGAAATGAGGATGTCTGTCACATGTTCATTTTTACCATGCCTTGGATATTTTCAGCAAGGCAATTCCTATTTGTATCACACACCTACAAAAACAGGGTATTTCAAGTTGCTTTACATGATTTTTTGATAAATAAACAAAGCACATGATTAATAATAACACATTAAAAGCTAAAAATACAACATTAGAGAAAATTTATTTTGCACTCTCAGAAAGTCAGATAATCTATTGGAATCATCTTGGAGTCATCTCGGTCTGGCTGTGCACAGCTTCATCTAAGCAAGGATGTTTCACTCACTTTATGTACCTGTTGTTACACACTGCTGGTACTAAACAAGCACCTCTACTTGTCTTTACAGTGCCGGTACTGGGAAAGATCCTTTGCCAGTCTTTACACAGTGCTGGTACTGGGCACAAACTTGTATCTGCCTTTATACAGGTCTAGTACTGGGCACATACCTGTAGCTGGCTTTATACAGAACCAGTACTGGGCACAAACCTGTACCTTTCTTTATTGATAACCAGTATTGGGCACAAACCTGTAGCTGTCTTTACACAACACTGGTACTGGGCAAAAACCTGTACCTGTCTTTATAATGTGCTGGTACTAAACAAGCACCTCTACTTGTCTTTTTACAGTGCCGGTACTGGGCAAGATCCTGTACCAGTCTTTACACAGTTCTGGTACTGGGCACAAACTTGTACCTGTCTTTATAAAGTACCAGTACTGGGCACGAACCTCTACCTTTCTTTTTACGGTGCCAGTACTCGGCATGAACCTATACATGAAATTACACAGTGCTGGTACTTGGCACAAACCTGTACCTGTGTTTTTACAGTGCTGGTACTGGGCAAAAACCTGTACCAGTCTTTACACAGTACTGGTACTGGGCAGGAACCTGTACCCGTCTTTACAAAGTACAGGTACTGGGCACAAACCTGTACCTGGGGTTTTACAGGTCTAGTACTGGCCACATACCTGTAGCTGGCTTTATACAGAACCAGTACTGGGCACAAACCTGTACCTTTCTTTATTGATAACCAGTATTGGGCACAAACCTGTAGCTGGCTTTATACAGCACCAGTACTGGGCACAAACCTGTACCTTTCTTTATTGACAACCAGCACTGGGCACAAACCTTTAGCTGTCTTTTTAAGGTGACGGTATTGTGCACGAACCTGTACCAGTCTTTACACAGTCCTAGCACTGGGCACGAACCTGTACCTTTCTTTTTATGGTGCCAGTACTCGGCATGAACCTATACCTGAAATTACACAGTGCTGGTACTGGGCACAAACCTGTACCTGTGTTTTTACAGTGCTGGTACTGGGCAAAAACCTTTAACAGTCTTTACACAGTACTGGTACTGGGCAGGAACCTGTACCCGTCTTTACAAAGTACAGGTACTGGGCACAAACCTGTACCTGTGGTTTTACAGTGCTGGTACTGGGCACGAACCTGTACCTGTCTATATACATTACCGGTACTGTGCACAAACCTGTACCTGTCTTTTTACGGTGCCAGTACTGGGCATGAACCTGTACCTGTCTTTAAATGGTTCCGGTATTGGGCACAAACCTGTACCTGTTTTTATACAATGCCGGCACTGACCACAAACCTGTACTTGTCTTTTTAAGGTGCTCGTACTCGATACAAACCTCTACCTGTCGATGTGCCGATACTGGGCACAAACCTGTACCTGTTTTTATACAATGCCGGCACTGAGCACAAGCCTGTACTTTCTTTTTAAGGTGCTCGTACTCGACACAAACCTCTACCTGTCTTCACACAGTGCCGGTACTGGGAACGAACCTGTACCTGTTTTTATACAGTGCCGGTACTGGGCATGAACCTGTATCTGTCTTTTTACGGTGCCTGTACTAGGCACTGTATAAAAGTATTTATAGTATTTCAGCAACATGCATGGGAGTCATCACACATCTAACAGACAAGCTGTGCTCTTCTTTTTGTGCTCCTGTGGTCCAAATTTACCATTGTCCTTCCTTTGCAATGTTTATTTTATGGAAGTTGTGGGGTTGTGTCTACTAATGTTTTTTAAGGACGACATGCAATTCTACATGCACAATACAGAGATGCAGACCTAGGGCCTCTGTTTATTTGACCTTATTCTGTAAAATTTGCAGTTATTAATCATGTAGTCAGAGTCCCCTGGAATTGTGTCCCCCTCCCTCCGTGCTTCATACAAGGGTAGAGAGATTTCTCACCAGTATCCTGATCTGCTTAATCTGCAATTAAACTTCTTGCAGAAGCATTATCAGTGCTGATTTAAAACCCAATCTGAAAATGTTCATTGGCTAGTGAACATTTTTCTTTCCAAAACAGTTCAAACTCAGTCAAATTGGATGTAAATCATCTATAAATAAAAATGTTCAAGTCTTGCCACAGATTTTTAGTTGGACTTGGTCTGGACTTTGACTGGGTCATTCCAACACCTTACAATGCTGTGATCAAAACCAGTGGATCCAAAACTTTTAACCTTGTGGCTCACATAATAAAAATGTAAATGAGTCATGACGCCCTGTGATGGACTGGCGACCTGTCCAGGGTGTACCCCACCTCTCGCCCGTTGACAGCTGGAGATAGGCACCAGCCCCCCTGCGACCCCTGAAGGACTAAGCGGTTCAGAAATGAATGGATGGATGGATGACTCATGACTCTGACTTTTGGTTTATGATACAAACATTTTTACCTAGTCCTGTAAAAAGTGTTACAATGACAACATTTCAGCATTAACAGCCAATGTACTGGTCAGTGTTTAGCTTTTGTTTAATTTTTAATGTGTTTTTTTTTTATCTTTTACAAGATTGCTACAATGTGTGGCAAGGTACACAACAACAACCCAGGATGGATTCAATCACACAACTCCCGGGAGAGAGTCATGTGCGCTAACCATCCAGCCAAACAAATATCCCTGTGGCCAAGCAGCCAGGGAGCATCATCATTTGGAGTCATAGTGACAGGACCTCCACACTGTCACAAATGCAAATCCTTTCTCATCATATTTTTTGGTATTAAACTAACTTTCGGAAGAGAACCTCATGACTCCAGAGTTACATACTTGTGATCCCAAGTGGGCCCGAGTCTGAAGTCATTTCTCTTCCAAGACTGCCATTTTAAATGAACATTTTATAATATTTTAATTCAAATATAATTTGTAAAGGAAATGTTTTACTTTCATTTTGCACCCCTCTAAAAGCCCCGTGGATGTACAATTTTGTTTCAAATGTAACTTTTTATGAAAATGTTTAGTATTCAACCTTTAACTCTCATTATTCGTATTTACTCTGATCATGAATGGATCTAAACCCTTCCTGAAGGACTCCAAGTTGTACCAAACTTGTTTGGGCAAGTAAAGGAATGTAATGCATGCTATGAATAAGTTTCAAGTTGAAAAAAAAAAACCTTCCCTTTAATACTATCAATACTGTCAATCTTAGTTGTTAGATTTGCCTTGTAAGATGTTCAGTTCTTGGCATAGTCTTCCCTGCTTTGAACAACCTTCCTCTGTCCTTTCTACTGTGTTTAAAGGCTGTTAATCAAACCAATTCAAACTTACTCCAGCCGGCGATTTCAGCGATGTCGCAGCCTTATGCAGATTTAGGTGGGACATCTCTTATATCATTGCCATGTCAGGCAGTAGCCTAGATAACCTCGCCAGTGCTCTGAATACTCAGCTCTGGAGTCAAGAAGTTTACCTCATGGGAGGTGGACGAACGTCCCCCTGGGTGCAGACAGCTCTTATTGTTTAGCATCATCCACTCTGTGTATCTGCCTGTCTGATTTGGACCCTAAAGACTGAACAGTTCACTCATGTGAGATCCCAAATCCCGAGTGTCTTCTCGTCTGCCAGGCACACTGCATCCCTCTTTTTACATTTACTCTCTTTCACGTGGAAGCTCTGTTGATTTGGAGCCATAACTTCCCATTTTTATCCCTTAGGGTCAAACGCACACCTTCCACAGGAAAACGTACTGTAGCCAATGTCGCTATTTTTGGACTCCCAAACGCTTTATGACGTCAAATCAGAACAGCTGTTAGGGCTAAGAATAGAATTCGTTTTTCTCGTTTCATCATGCCGTGAAACAGACTTCAGACTTTTTTTTTACTATTAAACAGATGCAACAGCTGGGTAGGTCTGTATTTTACAGACAGATAACTTCACAGACTCTGTTACATAACTGAAACTACTCAAGAACTTCAGCGTTGTCATTGCGTGTTACAATAGACATCTCTGTCACATCAGTGCAAGTATGACCACAGCAGTCCCCTATGGTGCCGAGCTTTCAAAGCATTTTGCAGCCATGCTGTGTCAGATGTCCAATTGGTTTGTTAAATAAAAGTAAAATCTATTTCTGACCCCTTGCAATGATTATATAATTGCTTGAAAATCCCAAACTCTAGCTGCACACTCAGATTGTGCCTCTCAAGTTAATGACCAACCCAGGTAAAGATCTATACAAAACCTTAGATTAGTTGTTTTAAGGAATTGGTTAACTTATTTTTTTTCAATAGTCATCTACCAGTGACCTCTTTTTAATCAACTTCACACTGCTTGTCACAGTTCCTCTTTGTCTGCAGATTTAGGTAGACTAGCTGATAGTTTTTTTGTAGCAGTTCTTGCCTTGTCAGGATCAAAATTAAACTAGCTTGCTTGAATGTTCTGTTCTGTTGTGTTTCACATTTTAAATAGTAGCTAAGGGAAATACACATTTGTGTCATAGTATATATATACCTAGGGATGTAAAAAGTTGCTTTGTCATTTTAAGGTTGCTAAAGACTCAGATCAACATAAAAAGGCAAAGTAGTGTAGGGGAATTACCAATTAAATAATTAATTAATTAATTCATAATTGTTATGATCTATCTGGTGTTGCTGAGAAATATTAACTAATAATTTGCAAATTAGTAGTTGATTATTCTTTAAATCATTTAATCGGGGCACCTTTCTAGGCTCTGGGCTAGAAACAAAATATATATAATCAAAAAGGGAATTATCAACAAATAATCTCACTTATGATTAATTATTAGTGATTATACCAGAAAGATCGTATCTGAAGGACATGAATTCTTTGCAATAATTCCCACGCACACACACACACTCAGAATAAAAGAAACCAGAGATTAGATTCAAGTTAACAAATTTATTCTAAAAACACAACTAAAATAACACATAAAAACACTACTTATACCAAACGGTTCTATCAAGACTACCATATACCTGCGTAATATGGCTGCCAGCGGTGAGGTCACTTAGGCACGTCACGGGGCGCCTCCTACTGACGTCGTACGCAGCCCCTCGCGTGCATGCGAGGAGGCGGTGGATGACGCGAACGCGCAGCTCGTCGGATAAGAACAGGGGGGCTGTTTTATGATCCCGTTTTATGACTTATTGTTTAACTTGAAGCAAGAGGCCTGTGGTTCCTTTCTAACAAAGAAACCTCGTGGCTCTTATCAGTAAGTTAGCTTCTGCTAACAAAGACTCTGGTTAGGAAATATAGAGGGAAAGGGATTAAAATGTCCTTTGCGTGCTGTGCACCGAATAGTGAACCGAATACCTATGACACCAAACACTTACTATCAAACTAACAGAGAGGAACCAAGACTTCTACAGGCTAACAATTTTGCTCACTAATAAAGACAAAAATATACAGGAAACTTACAATCAACTAGTACAAAACTCAAAAATGTACCCATGAGTAGAAACACAGCGCAGAGGAATCACAGAGCGCTCAAGGAAGGCGGCTAACTTCACATCGATAATCATGCATGTATACAGTTATAAAGAAACTTTCTAAACTCTCTCCACCCATATCACAAAAGATAAAGATAAATACGGAACGCTCTTACTTCTTTCGAAAAGAGAGGGAGCTCCCAGTTGTGGAATAAAAGTTGCGAAAGCGAGATGTTCGGCTCGTCAGCCGTGCGGAGGAAAACTAAGGGAGGGGAATTGAACGGGTCAAAGAGAGATAGTTTGGGCCAGCCAAACTCTTGGGAAACTTGGTTGCAGGGATGGAAGGCAAAAAAATCCAGAACAAGTGTTGCAGAGTAGATCTCTTCTTTTCATTCCGTGGACAGAACTAAACCCCACTAAAGTGAGCTTTTGAAGAGGAAGAGCGGTGGTGGTCATCGCTCTTTTATGCTGAGTGTGGGGGCTTTGCCCCCCTTTCCCCATATCTGTCTCCAATCAGGCTGCGGGCAGCAGCGGCGGTTTTGAGGGATTGGCATTCTAGCCAATTGGTGCAGCAGCTCATCCAGCGCTCAGTGGGTTCGAAACGGGGAAGGAGCGGATAGTTCTGCTGTTGGTTAGAATGGCGTGGCTGGGGGAGAAGGGGCGTGCCGCCGAGGGGGAAAAGAAATTTTGTCTGATCTTATCAATCAGACTGTCTTAGTTTCAACATTCATGGGTCGGACCCAACAGCAGTAATTACAGAATTGTTTTCCTATGTGCCTAATGCTGCGTTCAGACCGCTTCCATTGGATGCGTCGAGCAACGCATCCAACAGATGAAGTTTGACGCATGTCCTAAAAAGCATGCGAGTGGCTTGGCTTTATTTGCTAAATAAAGCTAGACAACATAGACTTTGGCTACATCAGCGCCAATGCGTTCTGATTTTGGGGAGTTTAACTATTTGCTACAGAAGCAACGTATGGACGAGGTTTGCTTTCAGCGGTACCTCCGTCTGTCCCGTGCCCAGTTTGATGACCTCCTGGGCCACATCAGATCTCAAATCTCCTACCAGGACACTACAGGCGCTCTATTCCTCCCGAGGAGCGGCTGTCCATCTGTCTTCAGTAAGTGATATTTCTGATTTTGTGATTGCTTACAGCCATGATCAGCTTGTCTTCCATTGTTGAAAATGTTTTTTCATATCCCTCTTCATTCAAGATACATGTATAGTGACATGACTACAGTGAGACGCTGTGAGTGGTTACCACACTGCATTAACTGCGTTGGGTCCATCAATAGTTCAGCTTGCTGAACTTCTGCGATGCTTTTGTTGCTGCATTGCCGTATGAAATGCAAGTGAAGTTGACAGAGCGACGTACACAATGCACCACAGAGCCCCTGACTTCTGACGTACTTCTGATGTACTCGACCATAGACTTTACATGTAGTCTTGCCGCAACTGACGCTGGCATTTGGGGCGGTGTGTACGCAGCATTAGTACAAGGCAAATGGACTCCTCTTGTTTCAAGAATCAACAGAAGAGGTCTATATGCAATAACACAAAGGCCTTTAAGAATAATCATGTCCTGGATGACTGAGATTTCACAATAAACTGCATAAATGTACTAATCAAAGAGATTATAGTGGTTAAATAGAAGGTCGTTTATGTATATTTTTAAACTAAACTCCCAAACAACCCCTGGATGGTTCTCTGAATTTGGTGCACTTTGTGTCCAGCAGGTTTACAAAAAGGATTATCCTGTAAAGAAAATCTTAAAATTCATTGAAAAACAAGAAACGGAAGGATCCATGTTCCTTCACATCATGAAACACAAAAATATTTTTTAAATTATGTTTTTAAAGGTTGTATGGGTTGCTGAGGAGTAGAGGTGAGTTAAATGAGCATGTCCCCAATGACTAAAGTTGCTTTTCCTGTGAATATACTGTAATATGAAGCATCGCATAATTGTTTGAATGTGTTTTTTAACCTAAAAACTGACAAAATGAACAAATGATCTATAAAACAACACAATTTTTTCCTCTCCCCCAGATTTGTTTAACCCCATAAATGGTAAATGGATTGAATTTATATAGCGCTTTTCTAGTCATACTGACCACTCAAAACACTTTACATTGAAGCCACATTCACCCATTCACACTCACATTCATACACCGATAGCCAACATGGCTCGGTGGGACAATGTCGAATTTTTGGGGTTAAGTACCTCGCCCAGGGGTACTGGGCAAGGTACTTAACCAGTACCTGGTTAATGCAGTTTTAATGCATTCAAAATAAAGTGGGACAAGACCTTTTCTTTACTATTTAATCTACCAATCAGGTAAATTAGAATTGGCAAATTTTCAAGATAAACTTGGCAATTGTAATCTCAGGCCAGTTCAAATGAAGTATTAGTGAGTCTGATTCCAAATAAAATTATCCTTTAATCTGCCTGCTATGTTATAACAAAGAAAGTGATCAGCATTATTTTTCTGTTTCATTCAGTGGTTTATTATCTTTTTAATCTTATGTGATGTGTAAATGAAGATAACTATAAAAAGCAGATAGGCTTGCCGCTGATTAGATTGAATAGGATCAGTAATTGGATGTAATCAAAATAATTGGGAAGGGTTGAGGAGAACAATGAAGTGTGCTGGGAGAGGGGACTCCATCTTAAGAAAGGCACACAAGAAGCTGAGCTGCTGAGCCCCCCCTCCATAGGCTATTGTGACGGAAGCTCAGAGGCTCAGGTGTCACTTTATTTTCCTATAGCTCACCATGTGGAACTCACCTGGTCTCAAGTGACCTAGAAGCACTTCCTTATAATAGGTAATAAACCATCAATAGACTACAGAGATGTTCTAAATGAAGGTTTATTTTAAATTAGTTTTAGATGCACTGCAACAACTAGGGTAACTATTTCTCATGCTATAACTGCAAAATAAAAACAAGGTGAAATACAACTGCTTTAGATGGTAACCGACCCTGCATGCTCCTGTATGTAGGCCAGTTCCTTTGCATATGTCACACTTCTCTTCCAAAACATGTTAACATACTGTAGAATAATGAAACTTTACCGAGCATGCGAGCACAAACTGATCCCCAACTCACTGTTATAACAAACGATTCTACATTGTACAGACATTGTTTTTTTAGTACCTGCTGCACCTGTAGCCATTTCACTGTGCAAACACCTGCCTCCCATTGACTGATCATTCCCACATCTTCTCCCAGGGCTTCGTTGCTCTGTAGTGGTGCAGTTTGTATTATTATTTGTACAACCTCACAAAGGCTGATTCACCCACATCACACCTTCACTCTGTAATTTTCTAATTTTAAACAACACTGTTTAGTTAGAGCACACAAGCTCCAGCTTGTTACCTAATACACCACAGCTACAATGACTCTAAAAACACAACAACAAACATTTGGGGAGTGTGTTCTCTTTTTGGAAGATGACATAATTATATTGGCATTTTGTCCTGATGAAATCAAATAAAATCAATGATATCAAAATAGTCTAAGAAATCATGACCTGTGAGTCTTCACACAGTCTTTCTTTTTGTTCCTGCATGACGCCTATTGATTTAAACAAGTGCAGCAGCTGAAGCAACACATTTAACCCTTAAGACGTGCACATCTCCTTTTTATTCTGAGATTATTGAGTTTAATTGACTCCTCATTGAGACAACATATAGAGATAGAGAGTTTGTTCAGTCTGATAAGATTCAGGACTCTGCTGATTACGCTTGTTCAAAAACTGCTTTTTTCAGCTAGTTTTACTTTATTACAATTGTTCAAAGCCTGATTGAAGATTTGCGTCGTATTTTGCCACATTTGATAGCAACCTTCTGAATTTACCTATTTATGTGATTCAGAAACCATTAGTTTTATTAATTATTTATATTTAAATAAAATTTTCTCAGAATAGAAAAAAATACAATAATATGACTAAATATCAGTTTCCTTGCTCGTGACAGAGAACATTTTTGATTAGGGAAATTATAGCAATACGTTAAAATGAAGAAATGGCCCTGCATGATGAACTTAGAGTTTGTATATACAAAGTTTATAAAGATAAAAACATTAATAAAAATAATCATCAAAATGCATACATTTGATTTACTCAGCTGTTTATGTCTTCTAAAGAGGGGGATTCAAATGAAATAAATCAGATTTTTGAAGTTTTTCCGTTTTCATTTCTGCCATTTTCATATCCATCAGGTATTTTTTGTTCACATTTTATTCCACTGACAAAATGAATGGTTGAAACAAACTGATCTAGTTTAATTTGTTGCCTAAGCTTAATTTATTTGATATTGATGTTTTAGAGAAGATGTTCAAAAAATATTTAATGAGATGTTATTTACTATGAGACTGACTTCCAGTGGATGTGTTCCCATGGGAATGCTTGACAGTACCCCTCAGTGCCTTCTTCCTACAGCTCTAAACATTGACATCTGACAAGTAAGGAGGTGACAGACAGCCTGAAAGTTTGAGGTAAAGTTCTGCGGGCTTTCCTTACCTTTATCCCCAACTGCCAGAGACCGGGCTCCAGAACTGCAAGGTGGTGTGTTCTCTCCTGGTGTTCCCATTAACCAAACTGAAGCATTCTGTGTGTCTGTCGCCACAGCTTCTTTTACTTCGACTCAAAAACAAAAGCATCCCACTCTGTCATCTTCAGCACATGGCTTGGAACACTGTTTGGGTTTCACCATCCTCTCCTTTTTTTTCTAGTCAGTGCAGAAGAAATGAAGTTGTGACCCAGATGAATCACACCAAAACCTTGGGGCCCCGCTGCTACCAATCACGCTCTGCCGGACCTTTCAACGCGGGTGCAAAGCTTTTAATAGAGCTATCCAAAAGATAATTCAAGTTTTTGTATCTCCATCCTTGAGGCAGTTGTTTCATCAGTTCTTCTTACTTTCAGCCCTTTATGCTATCCTTTATAAATCCTTAAAAACAGTAAATGTTCCCAAACTGCTCTCTCTATCATTCTTTCACAATCTGATCTAGCTGGTTGCTGTTCCCTCTCTTCTCTCTCTCCATCTCTCTCTCCCTGGTTCGTGTGGTATCACAGCCGCCCTCCTCTTTCTCTCCCTCTCTCTCTTTTCTCCTCCCCTCTTCTATTTTCCTCCCTATCTTGGTGTCTCACCCTCCCTCCCACGTCATGGCACTACCAGTTGACAGCAACTTGATGCACAGACTCATCATTCAGAAAACACAAGCAGACCATCAGAGCAACATCATGTTTCATGAGAAGTGGGTAAAGTATCGTTTTGAAAAACAGAAGCTTTTATGTTGATGTTAGACACATAAAGGCGCGACTGAGTCAATGCAAATCTCATCTGGTTCATGACGTAAGATTGTGACTCTTCACATCCTGTGCATAATTTTGAAGTGGACAAAAATTAAAGATTTTTTTCATTTTTAATGAAAAACCGAAGTGTGTTGTATATTTGTAGGCAGTTCCGTTTTACTCTTATACCACTAAAAACAATCCAATGGAAAAACTGTCCCCAGAAGTCGCCTTATTCATCTATTCATTAATTACTATAATCATTTTTAGTATAAATGTACATGATATTTAATAGTTACAATATTTACTAATTAAATGACATCTGGAAGAAACAGCTGGAGTATTTTACTTATAAACATACTGGATGCGGTTGACAGGCTACACAGAAAACATTTAAGCAATGGGGTTTTATTTTCTCTCCTACTATTAAGCTGATGCACAAAATTGGGTTCTCACAAGATCTGGCAATATTGTGTGTTTGTTGCAAGTTTTAGAACTGTCTCATTTTACAGTGATCTAACTAAACAAACCAAAAAACAAAAAAACAAGTCTTGTATAAGCTAATTTAGGGCTTTCGAAAGTTAATTTGTACAGCACATTTTAGCAACAAGGCAATTCAAAGTGCTTCGTCTGATGTGATATCATGAAAATCTATAAGTGAATAAGAAAACAAAACTATAAAATGTGGTTCAGTTCACTTTTATTTATATAGCGCCAGTTCACAACAAATGTCATCTCAAGGCACTTTACAACAAAAGTCATCTCAATACAATTATACAAACATTCCAATCAGTTACGTTTTCTATGTAAGGAATCCCAGCAGATTGCGTTGAGTCATCGGCGTGAGGTTGTGCCCGGATCATGCAGACTCCAACCACAGCAATTCCTCAGCAAACCCTCATACTGAGCAAGCATGTAGCGACAGTGGAGAGGAAAAACTCCCCTTTAACAGGAAGAAACCTCTGGCAGAACCCTTGCTCAGTACAAGCGGTCATCTGCCACGACCGTCTGGGGGTCTGAGGAGACAGAGAAGAGACAGCATGGAGGATGCTCACTGACTTTGAGCATCATCTGGACCAATGCTCCCCATCCAGCAGGGGGCATTATAGCTGAGCAGGGTACCAGACCGTGTAGAGCTTCTATAGGGAGAAAAACACTGAGAGAAAACTGGGTTAACAATTGCATTAACATTAGGAAAAATATATCTGGAGAGTAGTAGAAAAGAAAAGTAGAAGGTGTGTTAGGGTCAGTTGAGTCTGAAAAAGGATAATTTCCCCCCCCTAATTCTTAAGTCTATTAGCAATGTACGGTTTGAGGGAGATGGAGTTGAGGAGGGCATCCAGGAGGAAAGAAGGAGGTAAGTGGGTAAGTATTGTACTGCTTATGCATTTCTCCTTGCTCATAAGACTGCGCCCTCTCCAGAATCTATGTGTTAGTGAGATAATATTGTTGATAAGTGATATAACTGGAGTAGATAAAGGCCAGCTCTTCCGAAGACTCTGGCAGTATCTTTGTCCATCACTTTCTAGCCTTAAAACCTGGTGTAAATCTTTTTCTATCCTGATTCATAATTCAACCTTTGTTCAATTCTCGAATCATTTTATTCTGGTAAATTAATACATTACTGTTAGAAATCGGAGAGGGATTATAAGGTCTGGTGCCTATATAAGTAACTATAAGCTTTATCAAAACGGAAGGTTTTAAGCCTAGTCTTAAAAACAGACAGAGTATCTGCCTCACGAACTAAAACTGGGAGCTGTTTCCACAGGAGAGGAGCCTGATAACTAAAAGGTCTGCCTCCTATTCTACTTTTTTAAATCCTAGGACCTACAGACGTGGACAAAATTGTTGGTACCCTTCATTAAATAAAAGAAAAACTCATAATGGTCACAGAAATAACTTTAATCTGACAAAAGTAATAATAAATAAAAATTATATAAATGTTGACCAATGCTTCAATAGAATTATTTAAAAAATAAATGCATGAAACAGGCCTGGACAAAAATGATGGTACCCCTAGAAAAGAATGAAAATAATGTGACCAAAGGGACATGTTAATCCAAGGTATGTCCACTAATCAGCATCCTAGGTGTCTACAATCCTGTAATCACTCAGTGGGCCTATATATAGGACTCCAGGTAGTCACTGTGTTGTTTGGTGACGTGGTGTGTACCACACTCAATATAAACCAGAGGAAGCAAAGGAAAGAGTTGTCTCAGGAGATGAGAAAGAAAATCATAGACAAGCATGTTAACTGTAAAGGCTATAAGACCATCTCCAAGCAGCTAGATGTTTCTGTGACTACAGCTGCACATGTCATTCAGTAATGTACGATCCATGGGACTGTAGCCAACCTCCCTGGACGTGGCTGCAGGAGGAAAATTGATGACAGATCAAAGAGACGGATAATCCAAATGGTAACAAAAGAGCCTAGAAAGACTTCAAAATAGATCCAAGCTGAACTTTATGCTCAAGGAACATCAGTGTCAGATCGGAACATCCTTCGCTGTTTGAGCCAGAGGACAAATCATTAAAAAAAACAGACTGGAGTATGCCAAACTACATGCTGACGAGCCACAAAGCTTCTGGGAGAATGTCCTGTGGACATATGAGACAAAAATTTAACTTTTTTCAAAGGCACATCAGCTCTATGTTCACAGACGGTAAAAATGAAGCATATCTAGAAAAGAACACGGTCCCTACTGTTAAACATTGGGGGAGGCTCGGTTATGTTCTGGGGCTGATTTGCTGCATCTGACACAGGGTGTCTTGAATCTGTGGAGGGTACAATGAAATCTCAAGACTATCAGGGGATTCTAGAGAGAAATGTGCTGGCCAGTGTCAGAAAGCATGGTCTCAGTCGCAGGTCACGGGTCTTACAACAGGAAAATGACCCAAAACACACAGCTAAAAACACCCAAGAAGGGCTAAGAGGAAAACACTGGCCTTCTATGAGCCCTGATCTCAATCCTATTGAGCATCTTTGGAAGGAGCTGAAACGCGCTGTCTGGAAAAGGCGCCCTTCAAACCGGAAACAACTAGAACAGTTTGCTCATGAGCAGTGGGCCAAAATACCTGCTGAGTGGTGCAGAAGTCTCATAGACAGTTACAGGAATCATTTGATTGCAGTGATATCCTCAAAAGGTTGTGAACCAAATATTAAGTTGTGGGTACCATCATTTTTGTCCAGGCCTGTTTCATGCATTTATTTTTTAAATAATTCTGTTGAAGCATGGATGAAAAGCAATGTCTGACTTTCATTGGTCAACATTTATATAATTTTTATTTATTATTACTTTTGTCAGATTAAAGTTATTTCTGTGACCATTATGAGTTTTTCTTTGATTTAATGAAGGGTACCAACAATTTTGTCCACGTCTGTACCAGTAGACCTGCATTCTGAGAACGAAGTGCTCTGTTAGGAACATATGGAACAATCAGATTTCTGATGTACGATGGAGCTTGATCATTAAGGGCTTTATACGTAAGGAGGAGGATCTTAAACTCTATTCTGGATTTAACAGGAAGCCAATGGAGAGAAGCTAAAACAGGAGAAATGTGGCTTTTTAATATTCATTAGAACTCTTGCTGCGGCATTTTGGATCAACTGAAGGCTTTTGATTGCATTTTGTCTGATAATAAGGAATTACAGTAGTCCAGCCTCGAAGTCACAAATGCATGGAGTAGTTTCTCGGCATCACTCCTGGACAGGATGTTTCGAATTTTAGCAATATTCCGAAGGTGAAAGAAAGAAATCCTAGAAAACTGTTTGAGATTTAAATGTCATGTCTTGGTCAAAAATTACACTGAGGTTCTTTACATTATTACAAGAGACCAAATTAATGCCATCCAGATGAAGTGATTGACCTAGCAGTTTCCTTTTTAAAGGTTCTAGTCCAAAGACAACAACCTCTGTCTTGTCTGAATTTAAAAGCAGAAAATTCAGAGTCATCCAAGTTTTTATGTCTTCCAGACATGCTTGTAATCTACCTAACAGATTGGTTTCATTCAAATGGCTTTTTTCAAAAAGTACAGGCACCTACCCACTCGGTTCAACACACTTTGGACCTTGTCCTGACATTTAGCATTGGGAGTGATGAAACAACAGTCGTCCCTCATAACCCTGTCCAGTCTGACCATTTTTTAAATAACTTTTGAATTTATTTTAATTGGCCATTCCAAACCCGAACGTTTTCTTTATATTAGGGTTTTATCAGACAATGCTGTAACACTGTTTAAGGAATCCTTTCAATTCTTACTTTCTACAGTGTCTCAGATTAACACCGTCTCTAATGGTTCAGAAATTGATGCTCTTGTTCATAGCGTTACTTCCTCATTTTGTTGGGATGGCATTGGACAGTGTGAAGCCCCTTAGAAAATAAGGTAAATAGACATAGGAGGTTGGATTTATGGAGAGCTGCATACTTTAAACAGAAAGCTAGGGAAATGGAAAGAAAATGGCATTTTAAACAACTAGAGGAATCCTTTGTAACCTGAAAAATAGCCTACTACAATATAAAAAAAGACCGTTCAACAAGCTACAGCAGGATATTTTTGGTCAATAATAGAGAATATAAATAATCCTAGGTTTCTTATTAATATAGTTGCCAAACCGACACAGAATCATAGCTCCCTAGAGCCAACTATTTCCCCAGCTCTCAGTAGTAGTAGTAGTATCATAACTTTATGGGATTCTATAATAATTTTTATTATCATGCAGGATAATAATTCTATTAAAAATATATTTATTATCAAAAATATCAGATTCATCTGAACCTTCAATTTGAATCTTGGACCCATCCCAACCAAATTATTTAATTTTCTGTTGAATATATATCCTTTGCAACACAGGAATTTAGGGTCGCTGTATTTAAACCATTACTTAACGAACCCTCTCTTAATCAAAACGACTTGATCATAGACCTATATTTAATCTTTCTTTTCTGAAGTCCTTGAGAAAATAGTTACTATCAGGTGTGTGAGTATCTAACAGTTTGAAGATTTTTGCTCAGGTTTTAGAGCGTATTAATTATAGCACTGAAACAGCACTGGTGAAAGTTACTAATGACATTCCACATTCTGCGCAACAAACATGGTTACAATGCCACATTGCAGTTGGAGCATTGATTCAGATGATGCTCGAAGTGACTGAACATCATCCATGTTCTGTTGTTATATTTTTTTTCTTGAATATAAAAATTACTCATCATCAGTTATTCTGTTTTTTTTTTGTCTTTGCTCTGTCTTCTCAACCTCCCAGACAGTCGTGATAGATGGCCACTCGTACTGAGCAATGCTCTGCTGGTGGTTTCTTCCTGTTAAAGGGAAGTTTTACCTCTCCACTGTTGCTGCATGCTTGCTGAGTATGTGGGATTGCTAAGACGATTGCTGTGGTTGGAAAGTCTGCATGTTCCGGATACAACCACACGTCAAGGACTTGACACAATCTGCTGGGATTCCTTAGATAGAAAACTTTTTAAATTGTATTGAAATGACTTTTCTTGTGAAGTGCCTTGAGATGACATTTGTTGTTAATTGGCACTATATAGATAAACTGAATTGAAAATTGAATTAAATTCTCATGAGCTCAGATAATTGACGTATAACTGCTCTGAGACAGTAGATCGAAATATTATCTTAAAAAAGCCTGAGCATTTTGCAGGGCTAAAAAGAGGAGCTTTGGGATTGTGTAAATCATATTTGTCCAATGATTCCAGTTTGTTGACGTAAATTATACATTTTCTTTACATTCAAGGGTTACTTGTGGAGTATATAAAGTTAAATTGTTTTCTATCTATCTATCTATCTATCTATCTATCTATCTATCTATCTATCTTGAATGCAGTCAATACAGTACTACACTCAAATTGTTCTCAAGTCATATTTTTTACTGTTATTCTGACAGTTAACTTTTTTCTTCTTCTCTACAATAGACTTCGATGATGCTCCCAGTAACTGAATGTCTTTAGTGTCCTGTTATCAACTTGCTTCATTATAGAAAGCACTCCTACACCAGTTCTTTTTGTTCTATGTCTCTGTTCTGTTTTCTTGAATCAACAAATAGTCATGGCATATGGCCGTTCGTACTGAGCCAGGTTTTGCTGGAGGTTTCTTCCTGTTAAAGGGGAGTTTTTCCTCTCCACCGTCGCTACATGCTTCGTCAGTATGAGGGATTGCTGAGGAATTGCTGTGGTTGGAGTCTGCACCAAAAGGGCACAACTGCAAGTCAGAGAATCGATGCAATCTGCTGGGATTTCTTAAAGGTAAAACTTTTATATTGATTGTATGTATGTATGACAGAAATGAAATGACTTTTCTTGTAAAGTGCCTTGCATGACATCTGTTGTTCATTGGCGCTATATAAACAAACTGAATTGAATTAATGAAAAGCTGCAATCTCGACTAGAATTAATCTGATCCAGTGACTATTGCTAGTTCGTAACAGATAGGTTTTTAGCCTTGATTTAAAAGTATTCAGTGTTTCAGCAGGTTTGCAGTTTTCTGAATCTTTGTTCCAGATTAGCAGAGCATAAATACTAAATGCTCCTTCTCCACGTGTGGGTTTTGACTTGATACAGACGACTTGGAATAGAAACAGATTAAATGTGTTTTGTATTTTCCTTAGTGCATAATTACCCAATTAAAGGTTAATCTCTGTAAGGTTTTTTGATTTTGAACTGTAGAGATAATCTAATGCAGTCCGGATTCAAAAACTGAAGGCTTCTTTTTTTCCATGCTGAATGGAAGCTACAGCATGGATACAATCTTAAGCATTGTTTGCAGCTAACAGTTTGCCAGTAAAGGTATTCTCACTGTGCTTACAAATCCATCCATCCATCCATCCATCCATCCATCCATCCACGATCTATGCTACTTATCCTATGCTGGCTCGTGGAGTCTACCTTGGAAAGTTTGCCAGTCCATCGCAGGTGCTTACTAATCATTTTGTATTTATTGTGTGTCGCACTGTCACCATTTTGTTTTTCTACCAAGAAGTAGACTACCCAGAATGTTGCCACACAAACTCTTAGGTGATTCTGTCTTCGGTTCTTTGTAACCAAGTGGTGTCAGCCCAACCACTCATTAGTAACCGACTCTGTCAACACAGCAGGCTAGTTCAAGGACTACTTTCTTTTTTTTAGGTAAAGATGAAACTCCGAGATATTGAGTATCAAGCTTAAAGCACTCCTTCATATCAGGCACTACCTTGCCACTACTTTCCAGACAAAATCAGGTTGACGGTAAACTAAAAATGCCTCCAAACACAGACTTCAGAAATTTTGTGGCATTTCCTTCTCTGAACTTCCGGCAGACAATAATTTCCAGGCTTTATTTTTTTATATATATATAAAAGAAGTCTAGTAGTCTTAGACATGTCAGATTTTATATTTCACAGATTCTCAATGTTTTACTTTGTTGTTCGTGAATTATTGGAGTGAGTCATTCCTACATGGAAGTTAACAATTGGCCAGCTAAAATGCCTGTCAAAACAAAATTTCAATTTGGAAGTTGAAGGTTTCCATCTGATAATAACCTTAAAAATGTAATGTGACTCTCTTACCCAGAAAAGTGGTGATAGTTACAGCCAATTTTCTTTTACACATTTTTCACTTTATATCTCGAAATCAGTCATACATTGCAAATGGTACTGCATAACCATTATGAATGAACATAGGTGCAGTATTTGAAGGCTTAAGATAAATATAAAAAGTATGTTATTTATTTTTAGTACCAATAAACGTTTACCTTTTGACTGAGCCAAAAAAAAACACGGAAATACCATATGCTGGGATTATGTTTGAGTTGGGTGTGTTGTCAATTTCTAAATGAAAAATAGGAAAAAATTATACTTTTTGGTGTTGTTAAGCTCTTTAAAGGTTCAATATAAGTGTGTATTGTTTACTTTAATGTATTTCGTGGATTTAATTAACTGATAAAAACAAATGTAAAGAAAATGTAAAACTCGAGTTGCATATTTTTGCAAAAGGTTGGTCAAAAGGCCTCTGACTATGGTGTACCGCTTTATATTGGTGGTGGCAGCTTCATGCTGTGGTAATGCTTTTCTTCAGGATGAACAGTAAAACTGGTCAGGGTTGTCAGTCAGATGAATGGTGCTAAATAGAGGACAACCCTGAAAGATAACCTATTATAAGATTTCATAATCTTCAGAGTAGGAAGGATGTTCACCTTGCAGGAGGACAATGAGCCTAAACATGCAGTGCAAGCTTTAATAGAATGGTTTAAATTGATGCATATTAAACTGTTCCAGACAAAGTCTAATCTAAATGTAGTCTGACTCCAATTGAGAATCTGTGACTGGGTTGAAAAATTATTTGACATTATCAGTATCTAGATGTGTAACATCAGTAGAGACATACCCTTAACAGACTCGCAGCCATAATACCCAAACATACTAAAGAATTGAATCAGGGGATAAATACACATGATTGCAACACTTTTCTGATCTTGAATATACGCGATTTTTTTTTCTTTTTACCTAATAAGAACAAATAAAAAGGGTGTAACAGGGTGCATAATGTAATTTAGTGATCTTTTTGATTTCTTTGGGATTAGGTGCAGTTACCCCTGGATGTCAGTCTCCTTACAGTCAATCTAAAATTTGTATTTAAAAATTACTTTTTCCTACCCAGTTGGAATCTGTTTTTATCCAGTCAATGTCCTGATAAGATCTCCTTCTTGTACAAACAATAAAAGTAATCTTTGTGACCAAACCTGAGTTTACAGTGTGTTGTACATCTACATATCCCAATATTAACTCTCATACAAAGTTAATGAGGTTTTGTCAGTTATTTTAGTACAAAAAAGGCCTTGCATCTCTAGTGGAAGGTGAGATCTTTAACTGTTACACAGCTGCAGCATGACCGGGTCGAGTCTTCGTGTGTCTCTTTGACCTGTGATAGCTCGTTACTCTAATGGCAGACTGTGTGGGCTCAGAGTACCACGCTGCTGTTCCTTATTGCAGATTGATGCCTTTCACACTTGTCAACAACAACTAATCTACCAAATTTGACCTGGTGATGTGTGTGTGCAGAGCCACAGATCCATCCATGCTTTGGCGAATTAGAGCTATTAAAGTGCTGCCAATCACTGTAAATAAGACCGCTTTTGCATACTTACAACATACAGACAACTCCTAAGCAAGAGGTGCTGTCTTTGTTCACACTGAGAACATGCTTTAATGTGACATTAAGCCAGCAACATCCGTCGGTGTCTGTGTTTTTTGTGTGTGTTTTTTTCATTTTTCGTTTTGTCATTTTTTCCGGAAGACAGGCTTTGGCTCTTTCTCAGTCCCCAGCACTGTTGAGTACTTTCCTGCTTCCATTGACAGACAAAGTGTGACATTATCCTCAGCGCTTAGAGCCCTCTTCTCTTTTCTCACATCATTTTGGTGATCTAGTCATCAGTCAAATGCAAAAAAAGATGACAATTAGTAAGACAGGGGACTGAAAGAGTGAGAAGTTTCTAAATACAGCCTTACTGGCTCAGCCCCAGCTTTATCACTAATGATTCATCAGTGCAGAAACCCTGCTCCTTTTTTTCTTTTTCTCTTTCTGTACTCCTTTTTTTTCAGTCCAAGCTCTGATTTCAGAGTTGTGAGAGTGATTTGCAATAGCTTGTGTGCGATCATCACCGGACCATTGTATTTGGCTGAGGGACATCAACTAATGGAGCTCAAAGTGTCCTTTTCAGGCGTCGCTCGGTCTGTGTCGGCAACAGGTACCATACTGGTTCCCGCATAATGTAAGACTTCAGTGCAGCGAGCTTTGGAGAACAGTGGATCACAAGGTTCACACATTGCATTCAGACTGTAAACCCTGTTATGTAACTGCGACATAATCACAGGTGGTTCAGATATCCTTTGCATGTCTGTATCTAAATGAGAGGGCTTTGCCTCCCAGAGACACTGCTAAGTGGGATTCACTGCTGCTTCCATGGCTACAGTTATAACACATTTTCACTATTTTCAGACCAGTAAGAGCTGGCGGAGACATTAGAAAGGGGGGACAGAAGAAAAAGACTGCGTATGGACACTCTAATTATAATTCCCTATGATTTCTCTTCCACCAGTCAGGACACTTTTCATTTTGCCACTTGTTGAATTGAAATGCTTCTTTTGGACGGTTTCTTTAATTCATTGTGTTTTATGTTAATCTAACTGCAAAAGCAAGTTGATGGATACAGTTTATCTTAAAAATCCAAAGAGGTCTATAAGCAAAAAAGGGAATGACAGTAAACATCATGTTAAAACAGCGACTGGGTGGGGAAACTGAATTAGAAGACGATTTTGCATTTGTTCGGGGACTATTCTCCTGCTGGTTGACAGCGGCAAGGTGTAATTTGCATTAATCAGAAGGGTCCTAAGAATAAACTTTTCATAATCTCATTGGGGATAGTGACTGCAGCATTTCATTTTTTACAATGGCACTCGCCTAAGGGAGACACTGTGTTGGAGCTCTGTTGACTTATTGCTGCTGACAGCTCAATCTCTCTCCATCATAATCAAGTAAAGTGTTTTGTCAGAAGGACGATAATATTCACAGTTAACATTTTGTGGTACTGAACTTACATTGGCTCAGTGTGTAGAGTTGTTGGCTAGTAATTGGAGGGTGATAGGTTTGACTCCAGCATCTGCTAGTCACATAATGATGTGCCCCTTGGCAAGGCACTCAATCCCAAGTAGTATGTATGTGTACCCTAAATTAGTTTTTGAGTGCTAATGGGTGAATGTGGCTCCAGTGTAAAATGCTTTGAGTGGTCTGTATGACTAGAAATATGCTATATAAGATCGGCAAATTTACTTAGTGCCAGAACAGATATTTTTCTCTGTTTTTGTTTATGGTTCCGAAAGAGGTGTAATGCAACACAAAAACATGGTTTATTAAATGTTCTGGTTTTAGGGCATTTTTACACCTGTTGTTGGTTTACATTGACCCAAATCGGTCCATCAGTTTGTTCAGTTCAATTTAGTTCAGTTTAGTTCAATTCAAAAATATTTCATTAAAGTAAAATTAATTGTTTTTTAACTCATCGTGTTTTAAACACTGAAAGTTGTGGGCTGCAAGGGTCTCCCGTAGTGTTCTGTATTACAGCGGCTCTGACGAATCCTCAGACGGAAGACAATGTTGTAGTATAAGAGTCTCAAGAAGAGGATGCTCAGGGTTGTCCATAATAGTCCTGATTTTATTAAGACATTTTCTTTGCATCGTTATCTCTAGAGGTTCAACAATTATCCCAAATCAGAACAGGCCTTCTTCAAGTGCATATTTTACTTTAAACATGTTTAGGGCCTATTATAAAAGATCTTAATTTTTTTGTTGTTGCACAAATACAGTTGATATTTCAAAATAAAGGGTGCTACTACTGCTCCGATGTAACCCTCAGTCTTTTTAAATCCCTGGCTCTGATGCTGCTACCCAGTGCTTTAAGTGGAAAACAGGAGCACCTATTAAAAGAATATATATTGACTGTTAAACATGGTGGTGGTAGAGTGATGGTTTGGGCAACTTTGCTGTTTGGGGATCTGGAATGCTTGCTTTATTGATGGAACCATTATTTCTGCTTTCTAACAAAAAGTCCTTAAGGAGAATGTGGTCCGTAGGGACACAAGCTGCATTCACACCACACATTTGGTCTGCGTCAGGCAACGCATTCTACGTTCTGAACTATGGTGGATCGTATCGAGAGAGTGACTTGGCTTTATAAGCTAGATAAAGCGCGACAACGTTGACATCGGGTGCATCAGCGCCCACTATTCAGATGCGTACTGAGTTCGGGGAGTTTAACCATTTGCTCCAGGAGCTGCGTATGGATGAGGTTCGTTTTCAGCGCTACTTCCGTCTGTCCCGCGCCTAATTTTACGACTTCCTCGGTCGCATCGGAGCTTAAATCTCCTACCAGAACACCAACTACAGGTTCCTCTGTTCCTCTTTAGGAGACCCTGTCCATCTGTCTTCGGTAAGTGTTATTTCTTATTTTTTAAATCTGCGTTTGTTGAAAATGTTTTCACTGGACCCACGCTTCATTCAAGACACGTGTATAGTGACATAACTACAGTGAGACGCTCTGATTGGTTGCCGCACTGCGTTAACTCCGTTGGATCTGTCAAAAGTTCAGCTTGCTGAACTTCTGTGACGCATGCGTTGGTACGTTGCCGTATGAAACGCAAGCATCGTTGACGGAGCCAATGTACTCAACGCAACGCAGAGCCCTTGACGGGCCTCTGACGTACTCCACCATAGACTTTACATGTAATCTTGCCGCAACTCACGTATAGCATGGGCTTGGTCTGAATGCAGCATAAGTAAAGTGTTATACAAATACAGGTCATTTACCCTACAAAAGAGGAGGATTCACTTCTATTCAAAGAGTAATCCAAAGCAGAACAGTATGCTCTCTTCTGAATGGCTCAAAAATTCAAGAGTAAGGTTTTCTAGTGACCTATTCAGAATCAGAATTATGTTTATTACAATGTAAGTGCATGCACAAAATATATATAAAAAACAAGTTGCATACCATAAAATACAATAATAATAAGAAGAATACAACAAACCCTACCTGGGGTAACATAAGATAAGATGCAATAAAAAGTAAAATATATATGTTTTAAAGGCAAGACAATTTTTTACAATTATTTTAACAACAAGGTAATTCAAGGTGCTTTACATGATGAGGTGGTAAAGAAATAGGCAAAACATATGATAAAAGCATGAAAAGCAATTAGGAATCAAAATGAAAAGCATAAAACATTCTTGAGACAACGTAAAAAACAGCAATTAAGCATCATAGTCGTTTACTCCAAAGCAGGTCTAAACAGGTGAGCTTTAAGTTTTGATGTAAAGTAGCTCAGTGTTTGAGCAGTTTTGCAAGTGTTAGGAGGGTTGTTCCAGATGAGGCAAGCATAGAAACTGAAAATTGCTTCTCCGTGTTTGGTTTTGAGTTTAGGGATGTTTAATATATTGCAGTTGGAAGACTGAATGGTCGGGGGGGGGGGGGGGACAGTATAATGACACATTTTGGAGCTAGGCCATTCAATGATTTATAGACTATTAGGAATATTTTGAAGTCTAATCTATAGTGGGAGCCAGTGTAAGGACTGTATCACTGAGGTGATGTGTTCTACTTTTCTGTTTCTGGTGAGGACGCGAGCAGCAGCGTTCCGGATCAGCTGCAGCTGTCTGATAGACTTTTTAGGAATACCTGTGAGGACGCTGTTGCAGTAATCAATCCGACTGAAGATAAATGCATGGATAACCTTATGAAGGTCACATTGTGACAATAGTCCTTTAATCCTAGAATTGTTCTTCAGGTGATAGAAGGCTTATCTTGTCCTTAGTTTTATGTGGCCTTGGAGATTCAGGTTTGAGTCCATTATTGGGCCTAGATTTTGCACCTGATCAGTAGTTTCTGGCTGTATTAACTGAAGCTTAGCTCTCATTATTAATATTTCCTCTTTTGGACCAAAAATAATTACTTCAGTTTTGTTTCTGTTTCTCTGAAAAAAACATTATGGGACATCCATCTACTAATTTGCTCAATGCATTCATTTAAGGTCTGTATGGGATCAAAGTCACCTGGTGACATTGTAATATAAAGTTGAGTTTCATCTGCATAATTATGGTAACTAAACTTATTGGGTGTTATAATTTGGGTTAATGGGTGTTTGTAGATATTGAACAGAAGAGGCCCCAGGATGGAGCCCTGAGGGACCCCACATATCTGTTCCGATGAAAAATTGACTATTGACACAAATAATTTCCTGCTCTTCAGGTGGGACTTGTTCCAGTACTATTTTATAATCAACAGTGCAAAATGCACCACTTAAGTTTTAACTAAACCAGCACCATGGTTCTGCCACAGTTTGTCTTTATGTAGATGTCAATGAAAACTTTGAAGATGGCAGTCTTGGTGGTGTGGTGAGCATGAAAACCAGATTGAAAAAACAAAAAAACAAAGCCGTTGGTAATTGTTAGGAATTTATTTAACTGTTGAAACACAACTTTTTCAATAATCTTACTGATGAATAGGAGATTAGTGACTGGTTTGTAGTTCTGCATTAATGTACTGTCCAGGTTGTTCCTTAGCAGTGGTTTGATAACTGCTGTTTTAAGGCCTTGGGAAGACACCTGGCAGGAGGGATGTGTTAATTTTCTATAGAAAAGCTGTGGGTAAGATTTCGAGGCAGCAACAGTAGGAGGTTAATTGTTTAACGATTACATGAAGGTGTGATTGGTTTAATTTATTATGTTTCAAATGGACCGTAACCTCTTCCCTGAAGTGAGTAGGAGTCCATGTCTAGGAGGAGCAGGGTCAAAGACTGACATCAGATCTGAGTGAATGGCTATGGCACGGCCTTAAAAGAAAGTTTGAGTTAGAAAAATATCTAATGTGGCTGACATAAAACAGCTTGTATAGCTCCACAACAAAGTATTCTTTTTATTTTAATTTTACATAGGACCAGTTTGGTTTAGATAGCTTTTATTTCCTTAAAAAATGATGATGAAATCGATCATGTAAGTATGACAACAAAAAGTCACAAACAGAAGAAATCCTATTTACCTATTTAAAATTCAGATTAATTTGTATTTGAAACAGTTTCTTTTTAATTTACTTATCTTTGACCTCTGAACTTTCCTCTTACTAACCAATAATCACACAAAAGCCTTAAATAGTGTAGATGACCTCAAGAGCAACTGTTTCCCTTCATCATCGCCACCAAGCTTGTTATTAAGAACCCCTATTACATAATCTACTGATATGCCTATTTGATCCAACTTGATTTCTGTTTAGCAGGGAAGAGAAATGTGATAATACTGTACTCCCACTGGCTGAAACAGTTGTGAAAAGGTCTTTCTGTTTTCAGATGCAGCTGGTTGTTGTTTACCGTGGCAGGAAACCAGTGAGTAGTGATGCCATCTTGCACCACAAAAACAAATAAAAATAACCCACACAGAATACAACCATAAAGCCTCTGTTTTGAGTTTCTTTGAAATATGTTCGAATTATTTCATATTTTGACTATTGGTGTCGTTTTTATACACTGATATTACAAATTTAAAATGGAAATGCCCCCACAGTAACAGTAATGTGTTTAATTTTTATTCACAATTAAATTTTATTTTTAATTATTTAAGTAATCAGTTAAAATCAATAAAATGTATTTTTTACAAAGCCTATAGCTTGATCAGTATGGATTATCTACTGCATTGTCCTATTCATCTTCAGTTTTGCATTATTTGCTGTTGTTTCGGCATTTACCTTCATGTTCTCTGTTTCATGCTCCTCACAGAAGCTACATCTGCTCTGGTGACACCATCCTGGAGGTGGGGGGGGCATCAGCTGAGGTACTGCTGCAAATTACTTCATGTTCTCCTCATGGATATGCCAAAACTTTCTTAAGCTGAATAGGACCAAAACTGATCATTATTTTTTGAACCAAGGAGAAATTATCAAGAGTCGTCACACATCTTAGGGACAACAGATTAGGCCCAAAATCTGGGACTAGTGATGGAATCGGACATCAATCTTCAGAGACACCTACAGACAAAGTTGGCCTTCTATCACCTGGAAAACATTTCCAGAATTGACTCTTCTTCTATGAGTTTATTGTTGCTCAAATTGTTTACCTCATCAGTGTCACCACAGGTCTGCCTGAAAATTCTGTCTACTCTGCATCTGCAAGGTTAGAAGCTAAGAGGGAGGAGGGTCATTCAGTTCTTATGCTCATCTAATCTGGAATAAGATTCCAGAAATCAGCAAAAATGCTGAAACACTCCTTCTTCCTTTTTTGTGTATCTATTTTCTCAGTACCACCAGTTGGTGGTGGTCACCCATAATAAGCAAGGTTCTAGTTCTCCTGGTTTCTTCCTCTTGAAAATAAATGTTCTAGTAAACTTTATTTACATGCATGCTCAGTATGAGGGGTTGCTACAAATCAATGACTTGATGCAATCGCATAGGTTTCCTTATATAGCACTGCTTTAACCAGTTCGAACTCAACTCGACTGCATTACTAATTTAATTAGTTAGTTCACGTTGTTAAAGACACACATGGGTCATGAAACTGAATAGCTTTTTTAGTAAAGTGCCTTGAGAAGATATGTTTGTTTTAAATTGGGGCTATACTAATAAACTGAATTGAATTATACAGTCTTGCTTTTGGACTCTATGTGGAGGCTGGAGTACCTGTAGAGAACCTAAACTTCAAAAAGTGCGAATTTGGAAACTCTGTGTATAAATACTCCATGATCGTCTTGTTGCAAGGCAATAGTACGTCCTACTACATTTCATCCCAGTAAATGACATACAAATTGAAAAACTGCAAAAAGTTTTTTCTCAGGTTATCTTCATCTGATAAAGTTTTTTGATCTATTCTAAGTCAGTCATACTTGGAAAATGTTCTACTCAAAATATTAGTCCTTGCATCAAATCAAACGTTATTTATAACGCCCTTTTCAAACAAGAAATGCATATTAATGTGCTTTACAGATTAAAATGACCCCGCATTAACCACATTCCCATCCCACCCCGGCAATTAAAAGCATGATCCCAATTATACACCCTCTCCCTCCCCTTGAACATTCCTCAGAGTTAGTGCACTAACTGTTTATATACAGTGCGGCAAAAAAGTATTTAATTAACCACCAATTGTGCAAGTTATCCCACTTAAAGATGAGAGAAGCCTGTAATTTTCATCATAGGTATACCTCAACTATGAGAGACAAAATGAGAAAATAAAATCTAGAAAATCTCATGGTTTTATTTTTAAAGAATTTATTTGCAAATATTGGTAGAAAATAAGTATTTGGTCACCTAGAAACAAGCAAGATTTATGGCTCTCACAGATCTGAAACTGTTTCTGTACAGGGCTCCCGTATCCTCCACTTGTTACCTGTATGAATGACACTTGTTTGAACTTGTAATCGGTATAAAAGCCACCTGTCCACAACCTCAAAAAGTCCCACTCCAAACTCCACCATGGCCAAGACTAAAGAGCTGTCTAAGGAAACCAGAAACTATACTGTAGAGCTGCACCAGGCTGGGGAGATTGAATCTGCAATAGATAAGCAGCTAAGTGTGAAGAAATCAACTGTGGGAACAATTATTAGAAAATGGAAGACATACAAGACCACTGGCAATCTCCCTCGATCTGTGGCGCCACGCAAGATCTCATGCCATGGGGTCAAAAGGATCACAAGTACGAGCCAAAATCCCAGAAGTACTCAGGGGGATCTGCAGCGAGCTGGGACATAAGTATTAAAGACCACTACCAGTGACACACTACACCTCAAGGTACTCAGTTCCTGCAGTGCCAGACATGTGCCCCTGCTAAAGCCAGTACATTTCCAGGCAATCTGAAATTTGCTAGAGAGCAATGGATGATCCAGAAGAGGATTAGGGAATCTCATATAGTCAGATGAAACCTAAATAAAACTTTTTTGGTAAAAACTTTACTTGACTCGGAGGAGAAAGAATGCTGGGTTTCTTCCAAAGAACACCTTACCTACATGGGGAAGGACAAATCATGCTTTGGGGCTATTTTTTCTGTAAAGACACCAGGGCGACTGATCTGTGTAAAGGAAAGAATGAATAGGGCCATGTATTGTGACTTTTTGAGTGAAAACGTCTTTTCATCAACAAGGGCATGGAAGATGACACGTAGCTGGGTCTTTCAGCTTGACAAATCCCAAACACACCACCTGGGTAACGGAGGAGTGGCTTCATAAGAAGCATTTCAAGATCCAGGAGTGGCCTGGCCAGTCTCCAGATCTCAACCTCAGAGAAAATCTTTGGAGGGAGTTGAAAGTCTGTGTTGCCCAAAACATCACTGCTCTAGAGGAGATCTGCTCGGAGGAATGGGCCAAAATACCTGCAACCTTGTGTGAAAATCCTGTGAAGACTTACAGAAAATGTTTGACCTCAGTCATTGCCAACAAACAGTACACAATAAAGTATATAGATAACATTGCGTTATTGACCAAATACTTATTTTCCAACATAATTTGCAAATAACTTCAGACCAATTGATTTTCTGAAATTTTTTCTCGTTTTGTCTCTCATAGTTGAGGTATACCTATGATGAAAATCACAGGCCTCTCTCATCTTTCTCACTGGGAGAACTTGCACAATTGTTGGCTGACTAAATACTTTTTTGCCCCAGTTTACATACTATTGGATCTTTACGTTTTATAAACTCTGCCAAACATTTATAGATATTCCAAGGCCTCAGTATGACAAAAAAAGAAAATTCTCACAAAGCAAAAAACTAAAAAGGGGCAAATATTTTTATTATTTTACAGCAATGTGTTCTTAGGAGAGCTCATTTTGTACAGATTTAAGAATAACTCCAGAGCTCAGATGTAGGTGGACATAAATTGGCATATCATCTGAATCTGAAATTAGATGCTGAGTCATAATCCATATCATGATTAATTATGAATGTTCAAAATGTACTGCTTCCAGGAACACATAATAGTTTAAAAATAGATTGACGTCTGTCCATCACAGGGCAACTCAGAGGTTCAAAGGACAACCCCCCCCCAAAAAAAACCCAAACTTGAGCACGCACTTATACCTAAGGAGTAATTTAAAAAGGCTAATTAACATAATAATGACGGTATTCCACTATAGGAGGAAGCTGGATTAATCAGAGAGGACCTACAGTACACATACACAGGAGGTCAAAGAAACTCAATGTAGAAAGAATCAAGGCCTCCAAGAAGCAAGTCATAAGAAGGTCTACATATCACATTGTAAGAGCTTTTTAATAGTTTTTTAAATGACAAATTGTTTAACAGAAATAATTTAAGCTACATAACTGTAAGGTGGGAAGAAAAAGATACAAAGATTTTAAAATGTTTTACTTATGGCTGTCAAAATTAGCATGTTAACACAGGTCGGTTAATTTGTAGAATTAAATATTTAAATGTTTGTATCACATTGACTCACGCAGACTGACCTGCCCAGTTCATCCCACAATTAAATCAAAGCTGCGTTCAGTTTTTGTCAAATAATCAGCAAACCGGTCCTGTATCTATGGTTTCAACGTCTCTTCTTAATCTTATCTTCTCTGTCTTGTTACTCCTTGCTCTACTGTGCGTGTCGTCTTCATAGACAGAGACACAGTCATGTCTTATTCTGTTGTTGCACAAATTTCTTTAATAGAAACAACAAAACAAGCAAGTCCTATGGAATTCTATTGACCCATATTTTAGAAGGCAAACACAAGACATCTTTGGTTTCAGACTATTTGTAGAAGCGATTGGAAAGATGATTGAAAATGATCACTGCATAGTTGATAGGGCTCCTTGGCTAACAAACAAGCCAACATTGCTAACCAACACAGCAACTGCAACATAGCTGCAAATAATAATAATCTGCCGTTGGTCTCATGATTAATAACCCTAAGACTGTTTCTACCGCCTGCTCTGTTTCAGTCGCATGACACAATATTGTGTTTTTTGCACCAGTCTGATTTGCACTGATCGTTACCTGCACTCGTGTATATATTAAACTGTTTAGCACATTTTATTTTTATTCTTATTTACATGTGTTTTTTTGTCCTTTTCGTATGTTTGCACAAAGTACCTTAGCAATTTCCTAATGTTGTAATTCTGCTCAACATTTGGCAGTAAATCCTTTCTGATTCCGATTTGTCCAATTTTTGAAACTACCGTTCGGTCTGATTCAAATCTTTGGATTTAACAGGTTCTCTTCCTTGATTTTCCTGGATTTAGGTCTGTCTATATTCCTATCAACTCTAGGTTATCTGGCCTGTTAAACATGAAGAACCCCACAGTATGAGACTGCCGTCACCTCATTTCAGTGTGAATAAGATGTGTTTAAGGTGATGTAAAGTGTTATTGTATTTTACTTTTTTCTTGTGTTAGCATTTTTTCACCACACATGGCAGCTAGCATGTAAACCAAAAACTGTGTTTGGACTAACCTCAACAGAGGTTCTTGCCTATTCATGCCCCTTTTCCACTACGGTCGGCCAGACTGTGTCATATCAGCCGATACTAAGCGCGTTTTCACTACCTTTGTCTGGACAGTATCGACCCGCTTTTTTGGACAATTCGAAGTGGGCCAAAGGAACCCAACACACCCACCTATGGGCTGATTGGTCTGGTAAAGTGATGTCACTGTCACTCCTGCCCAGCGTAGTGGTAGCCATTGATTGGTCTGGCAATGTTCGTGTGCACGAAGCATGGCTGGGGGAAAACAATTGGGTTGCGTCGGACCACAATGGTCGAAGTGGGGCAGAGTGGAAGCACTAAAAGTGCTTTGCAGAAATGGACAGCATTTATAGTGAAAGACTAGCAAGCAACGGCAGAGAGAGTGGGCTAGCATTGTTATCTGTAATGTCGGAAAACGTTAAACGATTAAAGTTTTTTTACGGTAACTTTGCTACGCTATGGCCACCCATGTCCTCGACCAATGCTGTGTCACTGGGATGGCAATGAAAACACAACAAGACCGTTCTTATGCAGGCTGAACTGACCATGGTGGAGAAGGGGCATAAGGCAAGGCAAGGAAATTTTATTTGGATTTTACACTTTCAACAACAAGATAATTCAAGGTGCATGACATGATTCGCTGGTACAGAAACCATATGATAAAAGCATGGAAAGTAAAAAAGAGCAATAAGGAATAAAAAAAAGTCCTGTGTGGGCCGGTGTGTCGGGCGGCCGCTGTTTCGGGCCGACATCCTCCTTGGATTGACTGGGGCACCTCTTATGGGGGTGCCTGGGTTGTAAGTAAGTTGGTGCCGTCCGGTGGATCGGTGGGGACCGTGCCCGGCGCCCAAGCTCCGGCCAGTTCCATGAGTTCTACTGCCTGGTCGGTTCATCTGGGGGGGCTGTCCGGTATTGGCTGGGCCCCAGATATTGGCGCTCTGCATGGGGCGGGATCTGGACCCGGGAGCTGGTAGATCTGGATGTCCAGGTGCTGGCTGGGCGCGACCTGGGGAGGGCGTACATCCGCTGTGGCTTTACTCTGGCTCCCTGGCGTGTGGGTGTGTGGGGGGGGCCGGGTTGTTGGCGGTGGGTATTGGTCCGGGGTGGCAGCGGCGTGTATTGTCCTTCGATCGGCTGCAGGCGCCTCCTGCCCGGCGGCGGCGGCGGGGGACCCCTCTCGGCGGGTCCCTGGTCGGGTCCCTGCTGGGGGGCAGGGTACCTCTGATCCCCGTGGCCTCCGGGTCCTGTTCCGGGCCCACCCTGGCGTAGCTGGTTTCCGGCGGAGCCCGTGGGCTCGTCCCTGCGATCTCTCGGGCCCCAGCATTGCGGCTGCCTGGTGTTCCCCTGGGGCTTCCATCTGTTCTTCTCTTGGTGGGTGATCGGCCCTGCGCTGGTCCGCCTGCGGCTCCTGCGCTCTGTGGGACTCTGGATGCATGCGTCTCCTGCCTCCTTAATGTCTGTGTAGATTCCTGTAGGACGGATTGACGGTTCCTTACACCAGCTATCAATCACTTGCATGGGGAAACCTTATTCAGACCTGCATGCTCACACACACACATAGGTGTGGGGACATTGGTGTGGACGGACATATCTTGAGCTGAGGTTATCGTCATTAGTTAGCTTTTACCAGGAGCTTAACATAAACATTAGTATTGTGTTTATTAATCCATGCTTGTGTGTAGTGAATGTGTAATTCTTAATTTTTATTACTGGATCTGAACTATTGGTGTGGTTCTGTTCAGTTCGTTGTTTTTGTTTGTTTTGTTTTACCGCTTCTCTGCCATCCGGCAGAGGTGGAGGACTGGGATGTTTTCTTGTGTTCTTTGTTTGCCTCCCTGTCTTGTGTCGTCAGTTCGCGCCTCTGCTGGTGCGGTTTCTTTTCTTCACCTTCTTCCTTTCTTCCTTCTTGTCTCAGTTTCGTGTCCATGACTTTAGGAAATTGAACCCTCAGTAATCTCAAATAAAGATTTTTTAATACATATACATCAAGTGGAGTGTTACAGCAAAGCTGTAATACTCTGCTTGGGAAAGTAAATCTGTTGGGCTTGTACTTGGTACTCAGACACCAATTCTGAGTGGCAAACTGCTAGACAGGACACGTAATAAAAAATAAAATAAAATAAAATAAATAAAGGAATAAAAAAAGAAAAACATAACACTCAAAAGCCATAAAAAATACAACATTTTTGAAAGTTAAAAAGAAATGTAACTGCAGGAAAAGTAGAAACAGCAATTAAGCATATAACACAAAAATCATAGAAAAATCCCAGAAAAACCAAAATAGTTTACTCAAAGGCAGTTCTAAACAGATGAGTTTTAAAGTTTTGTTTTAAAGCTGCTCATTTTTTGAGCAGCTTGGAAGTCATCAATAAGTTTGTTCCAGATAAGGGGGCATAGAAACTGAAAGCTGCTTCTCCATTTTTTCGTTCTGATTCCAGGGAGGATTAGCAGGTTATAGTTGGAGGACCTGAGTGGTCTAGGGGGTCGGTATAAAGACAGCAGGTCTTCAACATATTTTGCAGCTAAGGCATTCAACGATTTATAAACCAGTAGTTGATGTCTATTCTCTGAGCTACAGGGAGCCAGTTTAAGGATTTTAGAAACGTGGTGATGTGCTCTACTTTCATGCAGGCAGAAGCATTCTGGATCAGCTGCAGCTGTCTAACTGAATTTTTGGTAGACCTGTGAGGACACTTTTGCAGTTGTCAATCCAACTTAAGCCTAGTTTATACTTCTCCATCAGCAAGTTTGCACTCAGACACAGAAGTATTGACATAGATGTTTTTTGTTTGTAGTTTTCCGTTGATTTTTCAGTGTTGCAAAGAAATTCCCCACCAGGACAGCAGGGGTTTCTAACTTTTCACGGTGGGTCTAGCTACTCTTGCATTATTGTTTCTGGTTAACTAGACTTTATTTTCTTAAGCTTGTAAATGCACTCCCCCCTCAAGGAGCAATGACAGACAAAAAGTACGTTTCGATTAAGCTGTGAAGCTTTTTACTACAAGTGCAGCTCACAGAATACTCTAAAAATACACACAAACACAGACAGCAGTCTGTTTTCTTGTTTCTACAAAAATACCATGTTCAAAATCACCAAAAGAACAGATTAGAAAATTGCCCTTCAATATAAAGCATGTAGTCCCCAAACACTGCATTGGCTAATGATTACAGTGACTGTAGAGCACCATTCTGGTGAAACTATCTCCGGCTGTTGTTTAGCTGACCAATCACATTTGCTCTCACTTCACCAAGACACATAGTTAGAACGTTATAAATTTACTCCGTCCATCATTGTGTAGGTGACTGAGACCCTGCCATCCGTTTCGACGTAGATGGAGTTGTATAAAATAGGTTTAAATATAAAGCATGGATGAGTTTTTCAAGGTCATTTTGCAACATTAGTCCTTTAATCCTAGAAATGTTCTTCAGGTGATAGATGGCTGACCTTGGTATTGCTTCCTGGAGGTTCAGGTCTGAGTCCATTATTAAACCTAGATTTCGCTCCTACTTCTAGTTGTATTAACTGAAGCTGGTTGCTGATCATATACAAATACAATGGACTAACCCTCGAGTGACGTCACCCATAGGTTTCTGAAGAGCAGAAAATTAGGCCAAATGGACGGTTCCCACTGCCGCCCCCTTGTCCCTCAGAAAATCCAAAAATAGGCAAAGAGGTGGAGCTGAGAGTGGCGCTGTGAGGTTGTGGGTCGAGGGTTGACGCTCCAAACCGACATAGCTGCAAGCTAGTCAGAAGCTAGTTCGAAGCTAACTGAAGCATACTAAGCTGCAGCCGGTGTCAGCCAGAAGACCGCCGTTGAAAGACTTTTGCCCAGGTTTTCCACTAGGGTCGCTAGTAAAACTTAAAAAAAACCTTTTCTTTGATATTATTGCAGAGTTTACACATTTTACGTATCGTTTCATGGTATTCGTTACCTTGAACTTTAACCGATACCGATACAGTACATAAGAACGGTATCGGCCCTGATACCCGATACCAGTATCGGTGCATCGCTAAAATAATCCATAACACATTTTTTTCAAGGTTGGGATATTATTTTTTGTAATCACTGGCAAACTTCTGAGGACTCTTATTTAATGTTAAATGAAAATGAATTTTGGTTGCCACTGCATGGCGCTGTTTTGGTGTGAGGTGTCTTTAAAACCGAAATGGCTTTATGGTTGTCTCAGTTGGTCTTCTGCAATTTGTGGATCTATTATTATTATTATTCTTTTTTTTATTATAATTGAAGAAAAGGATATAAGATGCTGTTCTCAGAAAACTGAATAAATCAGCCCAGTTACGAGTCAGAACTGTTGAATAATTTAATGGATGTTTAGAAGAAAAAAATGGCTTTGAATGTACTTTAAATTTATCTTTTCGGAGTATTGAGTCCTTACTTTTTCACGATAGTTTATTCTGTTTTAGGGTAATAACATACTGAGGTTGTCAGCTGACTACCTATGGATGTGTTTGACTATACCTCTGCAGCTTGTGGAGAAAAAAAATTGCTGTCTTCCTTTTCACTAACACCCAGGGGGTGAAAAAGTAATCGGCTTAGTATCCAGTGTCTCCCTCTGCCGACTTTGGCCTCTGTCAGTATATTGTTTTAATCCCTCGTGAACTAATCAGGACTATCAACTTATCAGTCATTTTTCCTCCTCTAAAGAGTTGTTTTACATTTAGAAAAGCAAATACTGTTAATTGATCATCATGTCTTCATAGATGTGCTTAGTCAGCAGGATTAATTTCTCTGTTCTCACCTCAACTCTGATCCCAAAGTGTGTTCATGTGAGCTGGATTTATATTACAGCTATTTGTAACATGAAACTATTCAATAGTAGTAAGCTAGGTGTGGAAACATCAAGCCTTTACTGTACTAAGATAATAGACAGCTGTTATTGTTTTGTTAACTTGTTAACTTTTTGTAAAGCTATTAACATCAATTTAATTCAGTTTAACATTGCAAGGGGGTGGTAACAGTGAAGTGAAGCCACTCCTTTTTAATGAAAGAAACCTGTATAGCAACTCAACTGCATTAGCTCTCAATCTGCCCCAAATAACAAAGAGTAGATAGAGGTGATGAAGTGAATAAGAGGAACAACTCTGTCAATAATTAGTTCCAGTAAAGACACGGCTAAACACAGAAGAACGGAGGCGGGTGGACAGCAAAGATCTGTACACATGAAAGGCATTTCTACTTTGGGGTTCTGAACATTTTTTCTCAGAAATTAAGTTTAGTGGAACTTTTTAATTTTTCCATTATGTTGTGTGACTTTCCATTGTATGGTCTGAAAGCCAGGCTTTTTATGTAGATTAAGCTTGTTTTGGAGCGGGTCTGGGCTGATTAAAGAGTGAACTCAGATCAATATCACTATAAACACAAATAGTTTTTATGCAGTAAGATTTTAAAAGACAAAAACTGTCAGTAAATATGCAGTTAGATTGGATTTTAAATCAGCTGTACCACACTTGTGTGAAGAATAGTAAGAGATATGCACACACAATCAAAACACTCTATTCAGACTCAGAATAGGTGAAATATTAACCGTCATGGACAGTGGTGATCACTTTAATCTGTAGCTCAGAACATAGAGATTGAAAATGAATATATTTTACCTTTCAAAAAGGCTTCTAAAAGAATAGACTCCGTTGTTGTTCTTTCTGTGTCTCTGTTCTGTGTCTCTGTTATGTATTCTCCAAACCACAGAAGGTCTCGGCAGATGACCGCTTGTGCTGAGCCTGGTTCTGCCGGAGTTTTCTCCCTGTTAAAAGGGAGTTTTTCCTTTTCACTGTCGCTTCATGCTTGCTCAGTGTGAGGTATTGCTGAGAATTACATGAGGCAATCTTCTGTGGTTCTCTTATTTCTACATTAAACATTGTATTGTAATAACTCTTCTTGTAAAGTGCCTTGAGATGACATCTGCTGTGAAACGGCGCTATATAAATAAACTAAATTGAATTGAATAATGCTTTTACAAGTTTATAAATCATTGGATTGCTTAGCACTAAAGTACGTGGAGGACTTGTTGCTACTATATCAGCTCCTCAGACTACTCAGGTCTTCCAAATCTTGTCTACTATCTGTAGAATTAGAACCAAATATGGAGAAGCAGCTTTCAGTTTTTCTATGCCCCCCTTACTGTATCTGGAACAAACTTTCCAGACCTTTTCCAGATCCTTTTAAATCAAAGCTAAAAACCATCTTTTTAGAGCTGCCTTTGAGTAAGTGGGTAATAATAGCTGGAACGTCATATACTTTGTCAAATAGTATGTGTCTCTAATCTTCTGACTAATGTATTTATTGCAATTTTTATTTTATTTATTGATGTAAAGTACCTTAAATTGCCTTGTTGAAAGTATTCTTTACAATATAGTTGCTTTGTCTTGCCTACTGAGGTCTTCATAGAAAAGAGTAAAGCAGATGTTAGGAAGATTTTAAAAAGTGTCAAAAATTTTTTAAATCCAACAGTTTCACTAAATGGAAAATATTACAAAAGTAGAAAGAATTCAACGCAACCCCCTGACATGTTGGGGAAAGGATGTTGGCAATAGCAATACAAACAGAATCAAAATTAAAACTAGTAAATTGGCAGTAAAATTGTAATAGATTCGCAGTCGAACAAAGTATTTACATTAAAACTGTAATTGAATTGCAGTCAGTCACTGTCAATTTTTCAGTAAGTTGTCAACCATGCTGCCAGCGCTTTACTGTAATTTCAGCGTTGATTTTGATAAAGAAAAGCAAATCACAAGATGAAAAAGGAATAATATTTATGTTGTTAATATAAAGTGCATCATAATACAAGGAAAAAGAGAGACTGTTTCTGTTTAACATTGATAGTTGTGCGAAGAGCATACCTTCGCCCTTGAAGAAAAACATTAAAGTCAGACTAACGTGTGCCAGGGACAACTTGGCACTTAAACTTTTGGAATATTGCTCTCAGGACAGATACATCTAAAATTAGATTATTTGGAAAACATTAGCTTTAGCTGTCATGGTCAACTCATCTGGATGATGTCACTTAATACAAATTTAAAGAGAGTTGTTTATAATGTTTAATTCAAAAGTCCTGAAGTCTCCCTTCAAGATCTGGTGAGCTCATTGTGACTTCCATGTGTTCCCTTATTTTCGTGTTCTTCTAACCTTGAGAGTGGAGAAGCAGTCATGGACAGTTTCTGTCCCTGTCACTTAGTTTGTGTGACCAGTCACTGAAGCAGGAACATTTGACTTCAATCGAAATAAGGAAAAGGACAGTAAACAAGCGCACATAGTGTCACATTCCACAAGGACATGGAGTAGAATGAACATAACGTCATTACCCACCACTCTTGCAGAACAAAAGCTTACGAAAATTTGCTGAGTTTTAACAAGACTTTAGCAATAAAATGCTCCACGTGCTCAAGTGCAGATCGGTCTGTGTGGGTTGGCTGACATCTGTGTTCGAACTTGTCTCCTTTTTCTGAGCTTCTTTTCGCATGTACATCCACACAGGAGAATGTGTGCATGCACAGCTATTTGTAGCAGGTCTGGCTCCCTGGGAACCTATCCACCATCTGTTGGTTTCACACAGCCGAGTCCAGCCAAGCCCTAATTTTACCCTAAATGTACAAGCAGCTGACCCTTTTTTCCTCGGTGGTATCTCGGACTGCATGCATCACAAATACTGTCTCCTTGATCGTGCATTGGCTTTCTCTGCTTTCGGACCGACACACATGTGCACGCACACACACACACACATCAAGATCTATCTTTACCCCCCATATGCTCTTTCTCACACTATAGCACACTTTCACACCTCTACATTCTGTACTGACACTAGAATATAAAAACTGAATATTTATACTAAATGAAAAAGAGCTTTGGGAAATCTAACATATCACTACATGATGGAAAAGTCAGGCAGCATTTTCCCTGTGTGTTGGTTTCTGGCAAATGAGAAGCTAAAAATTAGGCCCGCGGCCATGGAGAAATTAATTAATCAGTGTTGCATATGGTGTTGTTATTTTTTATTTTTTTTAAGCGTATGGCGAAATACCGCTTGCCCCTTCAGCTTGGGGCCTTTTAGAGAATGCTGTCATGCCATTCATCAGACTAGGCTGAGAGGCACCGGTTTACTTAAGAGCTGAAAAAAAAGCATGTCATGCAAGGAGCATGTGCCATGTTTACTGGATTAAAAATGAAAAAAAAAAATTCTTTGCCATTTAAAAGAGAAAGTAAAAAAAAGTTAGTCATTTTTAAAATTATAACTTTGAAAAAGAGAATTCTTTCAAGGCAGTAACTAGTCTTTAAGTTATACCTAATATGAAATTTCTATTTCTTTCATATTTTTCCTCATTAAACCGAAGAGTGACTTCAAGGTTTGATGTCAAAATTATTCAAGACATGCTCTGATGTCATATTATGTAGTTAGCTTTTAGAAACTCTTCTTCAAGATGCTCTTCTGTCCTACTTACTTGTATTAAAGCTATAATCCAGATAATATTTTAATGTATCAAAGCTTTATAAATCTTTGAAATGTCACCTGTTTGAACTTATTATTAATTGACACCTGTCCACACCCTCAGTCAGACTCCAACCTCCGCCATGGCCAAGACCAGAGAGCTGTCCAAGGATACCAGGAACTAGATTGTACACGTGCACAAGACTGGGATGAGCCAAACTACATTAGGCAAGAAAAGAGAACAACTGTTGGAGCATTATTAGAAAATGAAATAAATAGTTATCTCCCTTAACCTGGGCTTGAGATCACAGAGGAAACAGCACAAACCTACATGGGGGAAACTAGTCATTGACCTGAAGAGAACTGAAACCACAGGAATAAAATGTATGATTAGTAACACATTACATTCAATTCACTTTTATTTATATAGCGCCAATTCAAAACAAATGTAAAATCAAATATTAATATTAATATTAATATTTGTGATTTAATAAGATTCTTTGGGGATTTCCCTATATAAAATTATGCAGTATTTGTTACAATTACAATCCTAAAAGTGTGGTGTTCACCTCTTTTGAGTCAATAATTTCTAGAACTACGTTTTGCTGCAATTACGGCATCAAGTTATTTGGTACTTGTCTCTACCACTTTGCACCAGTTTGTATGTTGAGAAACCAAACTTTTTTCACATGTAAGATCAATTAGAATCAATGGACGGTGTCTGAACATAATTTTTCATGTCTTGCCACCAAATTACAATTAGATTTAGGCTTGGGATTTGGCTGGGTCATTCTAACTCATGTATTTGATCTAAAACTGGCTGCATGGTAAGGGTGTTTGTCCTGCTGAAAGGAGAACCACAGCTCCTTTTGTAAATCGAAATGAACTGTTTTTCCTCTTGGACTATTCTGGATTAAGTTTCCTGATGACCCAAACTATGTGGCAGCTAGATTTCGGGCCTGCAAATTTGGCAGATAATGCCTTATTTAGGGCCGGCACTTTGCTTGCCCCATTAACTCCCTCTATATGGGGATATGCTGATCGAAAATGAATATAAACTTCTCCCGAAGGACTCCAAGTGGCTCAAAAACGTGTCTGTGTGGGTAAATAAATGTAATAAATGTTATAAATAAGGTCCATCTTGAAAAAACAGTACCCCCCCTTTAATTTTTGACTGTGTAACTTTATGACTGCACCCTATAGGCCATGTCTTCGAAGGTTTCCAATGAGTCTTTGTTTTATGTTCACTGTAACAAGCTCCTGAAGCCTTCAGCTGTATTTATACTAACATTAAATTAGACGCAAATGGACTGTATGAATTATGTAGCTTCTAAAGGAAGCTGGTTGCATATGATATTATTTAGGAGTATTTTACCTTTTTAGGTTTTTGTTGTGTTATGGCAAATTAGTTTAAAAATAGTTTAAAACCACATATAATTTTCCTTCCACTTCCCAAATATACATTACTAATGTACTTTTTTGCAAAAGCTTTTATATATCTCTGGATTAGACTCCGTTTTTAAGATGGGTAATGCATTTCAGTAGCTGATACCTCAGCCACAGCAGTTGCTGTGTGTCAGCTGTATTCTCTGCTGAGGCTTAATTCTAATTCACATAATCCGATCCCACCAAAAGGCCCTCAATGACACTGCTCATGGGGTTCAAAGGCCAAATATTTCTGCCTTTGTTCCCTTTGCAGAGATCGGATTTAAAGGGATGGCCAGGAAAGGGGATGATGTTCAGCAACTTTTTGGGATTGTTACTGTATGCAAAGCAGAGGTTAAACAGTACTTTCTGTCAGTTGTTGGTCAAAATATGGAAGAAAAGCAAGGCAAAGCAATTTTATTTTTGTAACACACTTTTAACAGCAAGATAAGGTGCTTTACATGAGTCAGTGGTAAAGAAATAAAAAAATATGAGGCAATAAGAGATAAAAGCATAAATACATGAAAAACATGAAAAAATACAACATCAGAGAAAGTAAATCAAGTGATCAAGTTTGACATGCACAAAATTATATCAGAACATCACTCAAAGGCAGCTCTAAAGAGATGGGATTTTATTCTTGATTTAAAAGAGCTTAACAATTCAGCAGCTTTGCAGTCATCAGTAAATTTGTTCCATATAAGTGGAGCATAGAATCTGAAAGCTGCTTCCCCATGTTTAGTTTTGAGTCTACAGATGATTAGTAGACTAGAGGTGGAGGACCTGAATTGTCTGGTGGGTTGGTATAATGACAACAGATCGTCAACATATTCTGGTGCTAAGCCATTTAATGATTTATAAACTAGCAGAAGTGTTTTGAAGTCTATTGTCTGAGCTACAGATAGCCAGTGTAATGATTTTAGAAATGGACCGATGTGCTGTACTACCCTGGTTTGAGTAACACTCTGTCTCAGCTGCAGCTGTTTGATTGACTTTTTAGGCAGACCTGTGAGGATGCTGTTGCAAGAAAAAAAAAAGATAAAGGCAGAGATTTTTTTTAAGGTCCTGTTGTGATATTAGTCCTTTAATTCTAAAAATGTTCTTGAGGTTCTAGAAGGCTAACTTATTATTTCCTTTATGTGAACTTTGAAGTTCAGGTCAGAGTCCATTACTCACCTAGATTTCAGGTCTGATCACCGTCCACGGGTCAGGAGGACTCAGACAGAGTGTTGGTATCCAGGTCTCCTAGTAGCTAGGAGACAGGTTAATGTTAGTAGCTATGCTGCTTTAGGCTAGGCTGTTGGAGGACATTATTAGGGTCTGTTCCTACTTTCTCTCCTACTTCTCCCCAACTGCATGATGTGCTGTCAATTCAAGCACTAACCTGTTTTCTATTATAGTAGGTGCTCCGGATTAGCCCTGCTTGACGACCCTGACTAAGATGGCATTGCAGTGACGGAAAATTCTCCACGTCCTGCAACAAACTTGTGCATCAGTTCTATTGCTCTTTCTGTGTCTCTGTTATGTATTCTCCAAGCCACAGACGGTCGCGGCAGATAACCGCTTGTGCTGAGCCTGGTTCTGCCGGAGGTTTCTTCCTGTTAAAAGGGAGTTTTTCCTTCCCACTGTCGCTGCATGCTTGCTCAGTATGAGGGATTGCTGAGAATTCCACGACGCAATCTTCTGTGGTTCTGTAATTTCTACACTAAACATTGTATTGTAATAACTCTTTTTGTAAAGTGCCTTGAGATGACATCTGTTGTGAAATGGCGCTATATAAATAAACTGAATTGAATTGAATTGATCAGTAGTTTCTAGCTGCATTAACTGAAGCCATGTGCTGACTTATGATCGTTCTTCTTTAGATAAAAAGTAATTACTTCCATTTTGTTTCGATTCAGCTGGAGAAAGTTATGACACATCCATTCATTGATTTACTCAATACATTTACGTAGTGCTTGGATGGGTTCAAAGTCGCCTGGTGACATTGTAATTTAAAGCATTGTGTGTTCTGCTGTGGCTTCGCCACAAATTTTTCAAAGGGGTGGCCAGATGGGGCCACTTAAAATTTGGGGGTGGCACACCAAAACTATAAACTATAATTTCAGAATTGTATTCTACTGTTGTAGTAAAACGGCCTGAAACTATCATAAAGACTTAAGGAAACTCCTACTGATACGCTTTGGTTTATTGTGTTATATTTAATGTTACTAATGATATGTGTGGCACACCCTCCCTGGGCTGCCACCTTATCGCGGTGGAGGGGTTTGAGTGTCCCAATGATCCTAGGAGCTAAGTTGTCTGGGGCTCTAAGCCCCTGGTAGGGTCACCCATGGCAAACTGGTCCTAGTTGAGGGATCAGATAAAGCACAGCCCGAAGACCCCTATGATAAGCAAAAAATTTGGACCCAGAGTTCCCTCACCCAGACGCGGGTCACCGGTTCCCCACTCTGGAGCCAGGCCTGGAGGTGGGGGACGTTGGCGAGCGCCTGGTGGCCGGGCCTTTACCCATGGGGCCTGGCCGGGCTCAGCCCGAAGAGGCAACATGGGGCCCCCTTCCCATGAGCTCACCACCTGTGGGAGGGGCCATAGGGGTCGGGTGCGGTGTAAGCTGGGCGGTGGCCGAAGGCGGGGACCTTGGCGGTCCGATCGGCTGAAGAAGCTTGCTCTTGGGACGTGGAATGTCACCTCTCTGGTGGGGAAGGAGCCGGAGCTGGTGTGCGAGGTTGAGAGGTTCCGACTGGACATCGTTGGCCTTGCCTCGACGCACGGCTCTGGCTCTGGAACCCGTCTCCTCGAGAGGGGTTGGACTCTTTTCCACTCTGGAGTTGCTCCCGTTGAGAGGCGGCGAGCTGGGGTGGCATACTTGTTGCCCCCCCATCTTGGCACCTGTACGTTGGGGTTCACCCCAGTGAATGAGAGGGTAGCCTCCCTCTGCCTCCCTCTGCCCAAACGTGAGGGTCTGCTGGGAACGTCTGGCAGAATCCCCTGTCAGAAGGAGTTTCAACTCTCACCTCCGGCAGAACTTCGAACACATCCCTGGGAGGCGGGGGACATTGAGTCAGAGTGGCCCATGTTCCGTGCCTACATTGTCGAAGCGGCGGACCATAGTTGTGGCTGCAAGGTGGGTGGTGCCTGTCACTGGTGGACACCAGCGGTGAGGGCTGCTGTCAGGCTAAAGAAGGAGTCCTATTGGCCCTTTCTGGCCTGCGGGACCCCGGAAGCAGCTGATAGGTACCGACAGGCCAAGCGGAGTGCGGCTCGGATGGTCGCTGAGGCAAAAACTCAGGCGTGGGAGGAGTTTGGAGAGACCATGGAGAACGACTTCCGTGTGGCTTCGAAGCCATTCTGGTCCACCATCCGGTGCCTGAGGGGGGGGATTAACACTGTTTACAGTGGGGGTGGTGTGCTGCTGACCTCGACACGGGACGTTTTGGGTTGGTGGATGGAATACTTCGAAGACCTCCTCAATCCCACCGACACGCCTTCCTGTTTGGAAGCAGAGTCTGGGGACTTTGGGACGGGCTCTCCAATCTATGGTGCTGAGGTCACTGAGGTTGTTAAAAAGCTCCTTGGTGGCAAGGCTCCAGGGGTAGATGAGATTCGAGTGATGAGTTCCTTAAGGCTCTGGATGTTGTAGGGCTGTGTTGGTTAACGTGGCTCTGCAATATTGCGTGGACATCGGGGGCAGTTCCCTTGGATTGGCAGACTGGGGTGGTGGTCCCCTTCTTTAACAAGGGGGAACACAGAGTGTGTTCCAACTATAGGGGGATCACACTTCTGAGCCTCCTTGGTAAGGTCTATTCGGGTGTAGGAGATCGATAGGCGGATTGGTAAGGCGTCAGCAGTTATGCGGGCGCTGTACCAGTCTGTCGTGGTAAAGAGAGAACTGAGCCAAAAGGAAAAGCTCTCCATTTACCGGTCGATCTACGTTCCTACCCTCATCTAAGGTCACGAACTTTGGGTGGTGACCCAAAGAACAAGATCACGGATACAGGCGGCTGAAATGAGTTTCCTCCGCAGAGTGGCTGGGCTCTCCCTTAGAGAAAGGGTGAGGAGCTCTGTCATCCGGAGGGGGCTCAGAATAGAGTCTCTGCTCCTCCAGTTCGAGAGGAGCCAGTTTAGGTGGCTCGGGCATCTGGTCAGGATGCCTCCTGGACGCCTCCCTGGTGAGGTGTTCCGGGCACATCCCACCGGGAGGAGGCCCAGGGGAAGACTGAGGACTCGCTGGAGGGACTATGTCTCCCGGCTGGCCTGGGAGCGCCTCGGGATTCCATCCGAGGAGCTGGCACAAGTGGCTGGGGAGAGAGAAGTCTGGGTCTCTCTGCTTAGGCTACTGCCCCCGCGACCCGACCTCGGATAAAGCGGAAGAAGATGGATGAATGATATAATGTGTACTTAACATTTTGAATTGCAAAACAATTTTGTTATATTTTGCAATTACATTTGGCACAAGGTGTACATTTATTGTAAACAAAACAGTTACAGTGGAAAAGCAGAAACCAAACAACTTTAATGTACTCTCTATTTTCATTCACCACCTTGTTATATTCTTGATTTTAGGAGGCTTAGAGAGTCAAAATAAGTTATTCTGATAATAATAATAATAATAATAATAACAATAATGATAATAATGATAATAATAATAATAATAATAATAATAATAATAAGTTCTAGCTGTAATAATGCCTTATAGTTATTTTTATTTATACTAATAAAACTATAAAAATGAAGTAATAACATGATTCACAGAGCTTTAAATGATTATGTCATTGTGTAATACCCCTCCTGGCTAGCTTTGAGGTACTACCTGTCACCGCCGCGCAGCCTGGGGTTAGATTAATTTAGAGCAACACGGAGCACTTCAGTCCTACAACGGACCTACACGGTCTCTGCGCACACGATTGGTCAGAGCCCTGTGGTCGTTCGCGCTCTTACCTCTTGTAGATAAATGTAATTACCCAAGAGATTCCTCTGTTACTAAACTGGTCCCTCTCTGCCCTCGTATGTAATAACTGTTTCCCGCACTGACCTGCTCGAGTCGCAAAGTAATTCGGCCCCCTTTTTACCTGGGTCTTACTTTTCTTAGGTGGGTATATATATATATATATATATATATTATATAGTATATATATATATATATATATATATATATATATATATATATATATATATATATATATTTATGAGTACAGAGTTCCAACGCTACCTTGTTGGACACTGTAGGGATTTTGTATGGATTCGTGTCTCTGGGGCGCTGAGACAATATAATCCTCCCGGATAATTAATAGTCATATGCAGTCATACCACAACCACGTAATGGACACAATAACTCGAATTATGCCCAACTATACAGCTGATCTCCAATAGGGAAGCCCCTTCAACCCTTAACCTGGCAAAGGCTAGTGTATTCCTCTCCCACGGTCACATTGTTTGGGGGTCATCTACCTGAACCCAGCGCTATGTTATATCAGGGACACCGGATGATCACTCGTTTAAAATGGCTGCCCCAATTTGACAGTTGTTTGAATATCAGAGGAGGTCTACTCACGTGGGAGATTTGGCTTCCTACACCCGGCGCGTACTGGATGCAGGCTAGATCGCACGTCTGTCGATCTATTCTCCGGTCTGAAATTACCAGCCTCTTCCAAGCACTGTGACCAGACAGTATGCTGTCAAAGGAGCTTCTACTTTGCCTACTCGGGTCCAGGCGCTCGTGTTTTAAATAGGGACAAGCCCTCTGAGGCTGGCCTTAAGCCTGCTCCTCAGTCAAATATATAAAACTTGTTTAAATAAACGACTTCAACTCAGAAATTATTATTATTATTATTATTATTTAATTTTAAGCCCAAAAAGAATTACAAATTGCAAGCAACTTAACAAAAGGGAGTCACGCGTCACACGGTCACAGAAACACCAACCTCCTACAGCCTCCCATCCCATCTGCCGTCTCTCTCTCTTCTCAGAGTTTCAGCTGTAAATATACATCACTAAAACAATTAAGAGGACGTGTCTTATTTTTCTGCTGACATGTGCACAGACAGTTTCACAGAATCAGTCCATCAACATCAATCTTGTAGTTTCTTGTACATGGTTTCTTTTTCTCCGAAATGATCTCTCTCGTCTCTGAAACAGTGTTACCTTTTGACCTGCCAACCGCATGTAGGCTTCTTGATGCAGGTGTTATTTCAAAGTTAAGTTTGTTATACATTTTCCACTAATTCAAAGATGGGTGACCTTTTGGCTGGAACATTATAACTTTTCTTACAAATACTTTCACTTACAAATATACTTTGGTAAGCATAATTAAAGCCACATCCTTATCATACCATCTTCATAGTTATTGCAAAATCTTTTTCTAAGGCAGATCCGTTAACATATTTTGTTATGCAAGCACACTTAATTATCAGAGTATATATTTCTGTTGCTTAAACAAACATTATAGTAAAGATAAAAGCATTAATAAAAGGCACTTTATTAAAAAGGACTTCAAGCATAAATAGATGAGAGATTTAAAACATAATATTGGATGCTTATTGCCCCTCTGGTTCTCTACAATTCAGCTGTTCCTACATGTAGGTATGCACCATGGATTTGCCACATGAAGGCCTCAGGAGGCTCGTCATCATAATGCGTAATTAATTGGAAAAACACTAAACAAAACATACATTTCTCCAGATGATGTTACCATCTAAGGTAGCCATCAATTTCATTATTAGGGCCACATGGTTTTAACTTCATCTGTCGGTGCAGGAACATGTCGAACACTTTTTGCAAAGTCCTGCCACACTTCTGTGATAAATTTTGCTGACTGTCCCTGGTCTGCTGCTGTCTCTTTTTCCTTGTCATTGTGTTCTGTCACCAATCCTGGCCGTTTATCCTTGTTATGCTGCTCTGTCTGTTTCTCTCCTCCATCCCCTCCTCACTAAGCCTCTATTGCTCTCCTGCGTTCTATTTTACTACTCCTTTAACTTTTCTTCTTAAAATAAGAAAATATGAATGTAGACTTTCTCTTCATTGTCTGAAAATTGACATAATGCACCAACTAACGATGTTAGCTAGATACTCTTGTCTAAACGTGTCATAAACACATCAAAAAGCTGCTGTAACAGTACACTGTAACCATTTAACAGATGTTACGACACATATTTCTTCTTTTACTCACAAAAATTTAGAATGGCCAGTAGGGTGGCCAGGAGTCAGCCAGGGGTGGCCACGGCTAGTGTGCCTATATGGAGAGAGTGGCGACAACTCGGTTTAGAACGTTTAGGACAATTTGGCGATCTGATTGGCTCAGAGGCAGTCACCTGCTTCATCGGCGCCATATTCGATACCAACTTGGCCAGTATCACACAGAAACAAATACAGAAACATATGAGTAGTGCATCTTGAGATTGATCTATGATTGTCTAAAAATGCCATGCTGTGCAGCGTTCGGGTGCAGTACGAGACCTGGAGGTGTCAAACGGTTACATTTATTTCCTCCTGACGCAGAAAGGAGGAAATTGTGGGAGCATAAAGTCCAATGAGAGAAGTGGATTGCCAGTAATTATTCTTTGTTGTGTAAGGTAAGATCTTTTTGCGTTTTGGCGGAAAAAAGCCCACTGACGAAAAATACTCACTTTTGATGTATAAGAAATAATATCAACTTTGAGATTGTAGTCTATAGATTGTGAAGTGAACAAAAAAGAGAACATTTCCGGGCAAAAGGGGACGTTTTGTCACATTTACCAGCCTTTTTCAGAATATTTAGTTCTTGGTCATACATTGTTGATGCCTTTTAAATATTGACGAACGATAATTTCGGCAGTTACGTGAAAGTTGAAGGTAAGATCTGCGATTTATTTCAGTCTGACACATAATCCCCATAGTAACGCGTTGAAAGATGGTAGCGAATATGGCATCCATGTTTCAAGTTGTCGCCATTCTCTCTATATAGGCACACTAGCCACGGCCACCCAGGGCACCCCCTGATGGCGCCATTGGTGTTCTGCAGGTGCTAATCATGGTTTGTATATCCAAATCTGACCTCACTCTCTCTCACTCTCTCACTCTCAGGAATTTCAGATTAGAGGGTTGATATTATTTTAGGAATCCCTAACCTTGACTTCAATGAAGACTTAATTTACTGTTGACTTTTAATGCAGCCAATAATTTAGAAACTTGTGTAGATGTGTTTCAGTGTACTGCCTATTTACACTATATTGGCACGGTTGTTTACCACCAGTTTCTTCACAAAAAGTATATATTTAATTGTTTAACATCATCATTTTCTAGATAGCCCTCTTGTTTTCATCCCTAATTTCTACTGATTCTCCAGTGTTTAAAATTTCTTTCACCCATATTTGACTCTCAGACTGCTGTTATGGTGCTGTGATAGGTTTTTGTGTTTTATTCCTTCCTGCCCAGAGCTCCCACTTTTTTCTGTCAGTATGTCTGTTTTCTAATGGAACACAAAAATCCTGAAAAACAAATAAATAGGGATGCACCGAATATTCGGCCACAGAAAATTTTCGGCTGAAAATGACCCAAAAGTGCATTTTCGGTTTTCGGCCGAAATACCTAAATCACCGAAACAACACAGCCGAAACTTTATTTATTTAATTTATATTGTGCATTGTTGTTATGTCAGTGCTAAATAAATATCTTCATAGTTTTGTAACTGATTTATTGCAGTGCCTTGATTTTAGTGAGGTTAGTACAGAGCCATAAATTGTATGGTTCTAATAATTGACAATCATTTCTTTCGGTGTTTCGGTTTTCGGCCTTAGTTTTCTTCATTTTCGGTTTTCGTTTTCGGCCAAGAGTTTTCATTTCGGTGCATCCCTACAAATAAATACATAAATAGAAAAACATATAATAATGTGGCAGTGCAATTGCAAAAACTGCTGGAAGAGCATCAGCCAATGAGCATGCATGTCCAACTCACTGACTCTGATTGATTATTTTATATTATTAAACATGTTTTTGAAGGAAAATGAAAAATGTAATACTAATTTGCATGTGCATATTCATATGCATTCAATGTTTTTCACAGTTTCAATATCACATTTCACTAACACATTATATATCTGTCTATTATTTATTCATGTAGACCTCCATTTCATTTTTTTTATTTGTTTATTTAATTTTGAGCTTTTTAACAATGCATACTTTCTTGCCAGAGGCTGATCATCTTATTTCTACGATAACAATGACAACAAGGTGGACATGCTCCAGCATTCTGACTCGGCAGGTGGTGTAATGAAGGACACACACTTGGTTTTTGTCTCTGTAAGTGGTGTCCAGACAGGCTGTCTCTGAGTCCTACTTACGCACACCTCCAGTTCCAGTTATCCCTGAGGGTGTGTGGGAAGACACACCTTCCCGAGGGTCCTCTACGCCTTCCCAAGGGTCCTCTACACATCCCAGAGGGTCCTCTAAGCCACATCATGGGTCCTTTATGTCACGTTATGGTACCTCCTTCGTTGTTGACCTCCAAGCCAGAAGGATCAGGCCTGCCGGCCCCCAAGCCAGGAGGGCCGGGCCTGCCGGCCCCCAAGCCAGGAGGGCCGGGCCTGCCGGCTTTTGCCTCACTACAAGATTCAGCTCTACCGGCCTTCATCTCAGCACAAGGTTCAGCACCACTGCCTCCCAAGGCTCAAGACCAAGCCCTTTTAAGCCCTGTCTTTTACACAGTCTTCGTCAGGGTTGTTGTTATTCCACATCGTTTCCGTATGTCGTATCTTTGTCTCATCTTACCTTCCTGTGCTTTGGATATTATTAGTTAATAAATATGATTTTTATAAACTCTAAAAGCCTCTTTGCATCTGGGTCCTCAATTCGAAACCTGACAAAGACACCCCTTGATTTGTACCTGTTTTTGCTCAGTGCAATTAACCTATACAGTAGTTGGATGAAATGGTTCTTTTTTGAGCCACTGTCCCTCTTTAACAGCTCTCACTGTGGGCGTGTGGGTTAGAAGTGAGAAATAGACTGAGGCTGTGTAAATTTATCGAAATCAGCCCTTAAATGATTTGTGATAAAACACATCATGTTTGGCAATCCTCAGCGTACATAAATTTATAACATTCTGAATCATACAAACACAACATATAACCTCAATGTCGCAGGCTAATTAATTTTTTAAAGAGTATCATGCAGATTCAACTTCAGTGCTCTGCATGACGTGTTCTGTTTAAAAATTGAAGCAAAAACAAAAACCAACCCACCAAACCAAACCAAAAACACAACACCAAAAAAAAAAAACCACCCAACAACAAACCACTTTCATTTTTATTGCTGCTTTTTTATTACAGTTTTTTTGTCAGACAATTTCTGGATGCTATTTTAAATGTGCTCCTACCTTTTAAGCTTTTTAGATTGTACTATCTACAGCACATTGAACAGAATGAACTGTATTTAAATGTTCTACAGAAATAGAGATATACTTACTTTTTTCCATAACTTTATACATTTTAATTAAATTCTAGGTGTATGGCATGACTACAAAAAAAAAACCAACAAGATAGGACAACTTAAAAAGCAAAGAGGGCCATGGTAGGTCTGGAGAAGCTGTGGAAATCTTGCGCAAATCATCTAAAATAAGAAAGTATGGCAGTTATGTTAAAATTGAACCAGTTAAAATGTTAAATGTTAAACTGATAAGCATAACAAAGTAGCTTAATTGGAATTGTTCAATGCCATGTTTACCTTTCTTTTAAATGCAGACCCAAATACAGAACGCCGAAATAAAGGGGAAGTGTTTTAATGGCAGCCAATAAGGGGTGAACAGGAATGATGCAGGGAATCCAGATGGGGAATTCAGATGAGAAACAAGTGGAGAACTAAGAAAACCAGAGAGCTTAATATACTGAGGAGAAATGAGAAGTGACACTGAAAGCTTAACCCCTTCTTTCCACAAGATGCGTAAGCAGCGTGTAATGTCAGTGAAGTGTAATACGCAGCCGAAAGCCCCCATTTAAGTCTATGGGACCATTTCCACAGGGCAGGAGAGGCATGAATCGGGCACATCCCAGAAGCGTTGTGTAGCGGCCTTCTCCTAAATGTATGCAGTAGTTCTATTTTCTACGCGCTATGCTTCTAAAAATGCATCCAGCTCAACAGTTTAGTTCAGACCAGACAGGAAATCCAAAGCCGTTTCTCACTTCAGGGAAACGAGCTCTGGCCCTCACCGTCTCCGCAGCAAGGTCAGAAAAAATGTGCAGCTTCATTCCACAAGTCTAAAAATAATCTTTCTTTTTAGCCATGTTCAGAATTTCTTTTTTTGTTTCCAGTCTGTGCAGCTTTACAATCATTGGGCGCTGTCCAGATTTAGCTGCAGGACCAATTCTGTGCGCGATTTCCACTTCGGGTAAATGCTGGAGCTTATCTAGCATCACTAGTCAGTCCAAGAATACGAATATTGTATCTCCTGCTATGGTTCTCTAACCGATCGACTTTCTCCTTGAGATCCAAGTTATCATTATGCAAACTTTTATTTGCAGCTTCCAATAACATAACTCGGGTCTCCATGCGTTTCAGTGACTCTTCCATGCCAACTACTTTGTAGGCGCACTCAGCCACATCCTTTTTAATCAAATTGCGGTTGAAGTTTATCAAAAGCTGCATTGATTTAATTTCTTCTCTTATTATAGTTCGAATTAATTCAGAGAGCTCCAGCCTTTGCGCATGTATATTCATGGTTTTCAACACGCTAAGAAAGAAAATGGTTTCCTCCTTGCTCCAAAAGTGTGGTGCTGTGCTGCATCTCACCATGTTTACCTCTACTTATTGTTTACTACCGGTATACTGCACGCAGGTTTTTGTACGCGCCAGACGGCGCATACGAAGTTCTATGTGGTCCTCAGACTGACAAATTGCTACAGTATACAAACGAAGGCCATTCACCATCTGAAGAGGGTAGACGTTTAATATTTTTATTAAAAATGTATTAAAATACCTGCAATGATGACCAGCCATGTAGGCAGCACAATTACACTCATTTATATAGTTTATCAGCAAAAACAGTTGCTCTGCTTGGTTATTCTCCATCTCTACCACAGCTGATCCTTCTTTTGCCTGCCATGGCCTGGTCATCTTTGAGAGATGTTCTTTCATCATTTATTTAACCTTTCATCATGAACCTCCCAAACTCTGGTCTTTATTTTGGTGCGAAAATGAATCATCTTATGCAACACTTAACAAGCAGAAAAAAACATAGTGTGCACAAATTTCTGCAAGTTAATTGTGTTTCTATACGGGACACAGTGTTGTGCATCAGTAGAGCAGGTGCCCTATATGACTTCAGATTTGTAGCTTCACGTTTATGGTCACTTTGCTGGAAGGTGAACCTCTGCCTCAGTCTCAACTCTTTGGCCTCTGAATGTAAATTGTAAATTGATTTTAATTTTTTTAACTTGCAGACCACAGAGGGTTAAAATAAATATTTTATCGGGTGAACTTCGTGAAAGCACTGGCTCCCCACAGGGGCTTTTATACCTATGATTGTGCTGCTACTTACCGCAATAATGTGATTGTTAAATACGCAGATGATACTACTGTCATTGGTCTGATAACTTCAAATGATGAATCACATTACCGAGCAGAGAGAACAACCTTATTCTGAATACTTCTAAAATCTGTGAACAAGTAATTGATTTCAGTCGTAGTAAGAACACTGTGCCCATCGTCAGAGGCTGTTTTTTTCAACGTAAATTAAGAGAGTTCACTCGAAACCAAACCATTCTTCAAAATTTTTCATTGGTGCAGCATTAAAAGTGTTCTTACCAGCTCTATCACGGTGTAGTTTGGAAATCTTACCATCTAACTTCTAAGCATCTGGATGTGATCACAATCTATCAGTGTTTTATGCGTTATTTATGGATTGTGCTTCTTTATGTGGCTTTGTCTGTTTATGTTTGTCTATGTTGTTGTACCATGAGCTTCTTGCGATTTGCATTCCAATGTGGTTTTATCTCTAATCTACAAATGGCAAATAATCTATCTATCTATCTATCTATCTATCTATCTATCTATCTATCTATCTATCTATCTATCTATCTATCTATCTATCTATCTATCTATCTATCCGTCCGTCCGTCCGTCCGTCCGTCCTTCCGTCCGTCCGTCTGTCTCTTGTTTAAGTATTGCCCTGTATTTAGCTAGCCCTCAACTGTATCTTTTAATAGAATATGACCAGCTCGCCTCAAGAAAAGTATTGCCACAGCATGATGCTGCAACCACCATGTTTCATCGCTGGGTTAGAGTGTGTAAAATGTTTAAAACTCAGATGATTTTTAAAAAGAACTGTTTGTATGTTTATAATATTTGCTTTCTGTTTAGTTGCTTTAAGCCTTAGGGGATCTCTTCTTAATTCAGTAATGCCCAATGCATGTTACTGCTGTGCTCCTATTACAGCAGTTCGCCCCCCTGGGTGAGCCCTCTTGTCAACCTCAGGACTGAACCCAGAGCATCATGAAAGAAGAGGTGCAAATTGGCACTCACTACTCGTCTCTGTTACACTAATGTGGAGAGGCTCTTATTAACCCTGATATTACACACAGCAGGGAGATAAGCGGCAGAGAACAGCATCAGAGGTGTTGTCTCACCTGTAATTCATCAAATCCCTATTAAAAAATTATGCTCTTTTTTCCCAAATAATACGCAAGTATGACGCAGGTAAGGTAAAGTTTGAGTGAGATGAAGAAGTAGAGTGAACATGGTAAGGCAAGGCAAGGCAAGTTTATTTATATAGCACACTTTCATCACAAGGCAAGTCAAGGTGCTTTACATGATTCAGTGGCAACAAAACCAAATACACAACAAAAATATGAAAATCAAAACAAATCATCACCAAAAGAAATGCATTTAGTAACTGAAGCATAAAATAAAATAACATTCATGTGAGAGTATGAAATTTAAAAACAAAACACACAAATCTATCAATAAAAAGAGATGGTACAAAGAACAAATTTATACAAAGGAATATAGATTAAAAACAGATTAAAAACAGAATCAGTGAAAAAATAGGAATAGAAATCAAACCATGAGAATCAAAGAGTGATTAAAAAACGCAATTTAGGGCTCAAAGGCAGATCTGAATAGTAGAGTTTTAATCTTTGATTTAAAAGAACCTAAGGATTCAGTATTTTTGCATTCGTCTGGAAGTTCGTTCCAGATTTGTGGAGCTTAGAAGCTGAAAGCTGCCTCTCCCGGTTTATTTCTAATTTTAGGAATGTTTAGTAAGCTAGAGTTGGAGCACCTGAGTGGCCTGCTGGGTTGGTATAGTGACAGCATATCTCCAACATACTTTGGTGCTAAACCATTCAGTGATTTATAATCTAGTAGGAGTATTTCAAAGTCTATTCTCTGAGCTACAGGGAGCCAGTGTAAGGACTTAAGAATTGGGGTGATGTGTTCTACTTTCCTGGTTCTAGTGAGGACATGGGCAGCAGTGTTCTGGAATCAGCTGCAGCTGTCTGATTGACTTTTTAGGTAGGCCTGTGAGGACGCTGTTGCAGTAATCAATCCGACTAAAGATGAACACATGGATGGGTGACCTTGTTATTGCCTTTATGTGACCCAGGAGGTTCCGGCCTGCGTCCATTATTACGCCTAGATTATGGGCCTGATCAGTAGATTTTAGTTGTATTAGCTGAAGCTGACTTTTGATCGTTCCTTCTTAGGTCCAAAAATAATTACTTCCATTTTGTTTCTGTTTAGCTGGAGAAAGTTGTGCTACATCCAGTCGTTGATTTGTTCAATGCATTCATTTAAGGTCTGGATAGAATCAAAGTCACCTGATGACAACGTTATGTATAGCTGAGTGTCGTCTGCATAGTTATGGTAACTAATCTTATTGGCTGCTATAATCTTGGTTAGTGGGAGCATATCAACATTGAACAGGAGGGGTCCTAGGATGGAGCCCTGGGGGACCCCACATGTGATTTCTGTTTGTTCTGATGAGAAACTTCCAATGGACACGAAGAACTTCCTGTTTTGAGATAAAACTCAAACCTTTGAAGTGCTGTACCAGTCAGTCTGACCCAGTACTCCAGTCGTTCCAGTAATATTTTATGATCAACAGTATCAAACGCTGCACTGAGGTCCAAACGAACCAGAACTGTGGTTCTGCTGCAGTCTGCATTTATGCGGATGTCACTGAAAACTTTGACAAGGGCAGTCTGTGATGGGCATGGAAAGGACTAACATTTATGTAAGAGTCATTCATTGTCAGGAATGTATTCAATTGTTGAGATAAAGCTTTTTCAATAATCTTACTAATGAATGGGAGATTAGACATTGGCCTGTAATCTTGCATCAATATATTGTCTAGATTGGTCTTCTTTAATAAGGGTTTGATAACTGCTGTTTTGAGGGCCTGGTGGAAGACACCTGACAAGAGGAATGAGTAAACTATTTGCATCAGATCGGACTTAATGACAGGGAGAACTTTCTTTAAAAAATGTGTTGGTAAGAAAACGAGGCAGCAAGAGGAGGAGCTTAGATGTTAAAGAATTTTATGGTAAGTGTATGATTTACAGAAATTTGAGATTTAGTCAGAACAACTCATTTTTCCTCCTGTTAGTGTCCGAATTTTGGATGCAGCTGCAACATCTCTGAAAATCATCCCCACCCACAGGTGCCTCTTTGTCTAAAATCACTGCCCACACAGATGAGTTTGTCTTCTTCAGTAAAATTTATTTTGGGTCTGAATAATAATCTGCAGCACACTCAGAGCATGTCAGAAGTGTCCTAGTGGCTCAAAGTTATTCAGTGTGCTGCATTAGAGCTTTGCAGGCCACTAACAGTAGAGGACAGGAAGTTCCCAGGTGATGATGTTCATTGCTCTCATTCTGGAGGATCTGTTTTATTTTTGGCTCATATACTGCATGTAGTAGTATAGATGGTTGAGGCAATTGCAATGAGGTCATCCAGAGAGCAAAATTATAGAGCCTGAACTGATATATCCACTACCCAAGGCTTTATCAGGGAATCCACTTACTAATAAAGGAAAATATTATGTGTCTCTAACCTGTTACCCCAAGTACAAGTCCCAAATCTTGTAATCAGGGCTGTTTTCCTGCTGTGGCACACCTGACTTAAATCAAGAGACGATTAACAGGCTTCTGTAGCAATTGGAGGCATGTTAAGGAGGTAAAGTAATAATATGAAACACATGTGCTGGAAGCGACAAATCTAAAACATGCAGGGCAGTGACGACTATGGACTAAAAAGCAGGCCTTCATATGTTCATTGTTTCATTGTTCTTTTGTTTACAAGATATATCATATAAGACAGCCTGCATATTTCTAACCTTTACGTCCCTGATAACAGCAAACTGTTTCATGTAGGCTAGTCAGTAAGTAACTTGACTATATCTTTGACCTTAACAACAGAAACCAAGTTTATGATGAGATAATCTCCTGTTTATTTTGAAGTTGTATTAAAACTTCCCTCTTAGCTAAGTTTATTTAATGTCTTTCATAAACTAATACAGTTATTAGGATGCAGTTAAAGGATATACCAATAAAATCCCCACTAGCTATCCTCCCCTCTTATCTCTTAGGGGAAACACTTATGCTGACACTAATGTCAATGGGCCAAGTATTTAACACTTTCTAAATGCTTTCTTATCATCTGGCTCTGGCTCTCTGCTTTCGAACGTGTATTTAAACAACTCATTATATAGGACAGAAATCTTGATCAAAATATCAACTTATACTTAGATCTATATCTTGACATTTTTAAATCTCAAATCTGTTGATGCCAGATAAGTGAGAATAGAAGGAAAGGAAAGAGATGCATTCTTCTCCGGGGCTGAGAAAGACTTATTAATGCAGCCTGTGAGCATCACAATTACATCATAACCAATAAGGGGAACACCAACAGCATAAAAAAGCTAATCAGGCTGCGTTGTGTAACAATGTAAATTAGGTGATGTTGCTTACAGACAGTTTAGAGCAGGGGTCTGCAACTCCAGTCCTCGAGGTCCACTGTCCTGCCGCTTTTAGGTGTGACTCTGCTTCAACACACCTGAGTGAAATAATCAGGTCATTGGCAGGACTCTGGAGAACTTGACTGCATCCGAATGCCCCTACTACACCTACTACGTAGTAGGCGAAAATAAGTAAGCGAGCGATGTAGTAGATCCGAATCTCTAGTATGGATTGGCAAAGTAGGCATAAAGTTCCCGGATGTGTATTACCACCACAGTAAAATCCGCTGTATGCTACGTTATCCCGCAATGCAGCGGGAGCCCCAAAATCGTAGAAGACGAGTGACGTCGGCTATGTCGAGGACAGGACCACAGGTGACGTGACGTAAACATCCCGGTAAAATGTAGGAGCAGTACGTCCGATTTCATGCCTACTACCCGCTTGTTTGCTACGCAGTATTTACTGGGTCAACAGGCAAGAAGTAGCTACCTAGAAGTAGGAACCTGAGATACTTCTAAAAGGTCCAGGACACCGGACCTTGATGACAGGAGTTGCAGACCCGTAGTAACAAAGATGTGTGCGCCGCCTGCTGCTGCTTCACAGCAGGTGTACCTCCAGTAGTTTACGGCTCGTCCTGAGAGTATTCGACTTATGGTCGCTACAATGGGAGAAATGTTTTGCTCACGTTAAACTTTTTGTCTGAAGTGAATAACGTAATAACAGGCTCCAGTCTCCTATGGAGCGAAGCGCAGATTCTGCCTGCATATGCAACAGCTATGATTACCCACGGGGGTAATCTGTCCGGGGCAAAAAAGTCCAAAACCTCATGTCAATAACTTCTGCAACAATCCAACCATTAGATTCTGAAAAAGATAAATAAATAAAAGTGAGCATTTTCGTTCCATTCTGTGCAGATACTTAACAGATATTATTGAACAGTATTGCTGGAGATAGGCAACACACCCTCCCCCTATAGGGAAAAAAATATATATGTATTTTTTTACCCTGCCGGTCAAAAGGACAGACAAAAAAATGGTTAGTGCAACCTCTGCCTAAGAGTTACCCTGCCATGGAACAGGCTTGTCCAACAGCATGTGTTTGGAGGATTTGCAGGTGTTTGGGGGATTTGTAGGGGGTATTCCACGAAACGAGCAAACTCCAAAAGCCAGGCTTACTTTAATAATCTTGGCTCAGCTTCCCCAGATTCGGTTCCACAAACGAGGCAAAGCTGAAGCCCCACTAATTCACTATGGCAACTTATGCTGTTTGATGAACCTGCTCCGTGGCAGGCTAACTGTGAGGCTTATTTTAGCTTGATGAATATGATTGGATGATCCAGGTGACCGTCACACTGAGGGGCTGGTATTCTCTCCCTCACCCCCACCCCCTCCAATATAAAGTTATTAAATCATTAGCAGCAGCTGCAGTTTTCTTTTTGCTGGTTAAATAATGCAATGGAATGTAGGTTTTATCTTTTACAATGTAGTTCGTCTTATTATTTAATTATGTATTTAATCTAATGATTTACTTCAACCATTTTGAAGAACATTAGTGTATTTAATATTTGTCAGCAGAAACTTTTTGTTCCATAAATGTCACACCTGATACAGAGCATTATTAATCATTTCAAATAAATCACTATTTTTAAGAAGGAGACATAAAATCATCATACTGTCCCGCCTAAATGTGTGAAAATAACCTTATATTACTTTGAAACGGGAAAAAATACACTGGTAAATTTAAATACTGTATTAATGTAACTTTAGAATTGAAACATTTAAAACTTTTTTATTTTGGTAGTTAATATTTTCCTTCCTTTCTTAAGTCATGTTCTAAAACATTCAACCTGTCAGTTATTTTCTGTCATGTAATACGGTCTGATTTTAATAATTCACAACAGACTCCAGATTATCTTAACCTACCCAACGACGTAATATGAATTATTAACAAGAATTTAGACGTTTACAGTTAGAAGCGCTTCTCAGTGCTCAGTGTCACACTCTAAACCGTCCATAAGGAACATCATCTAATTTGCATTATAACACAATGCAGCCTGACAAGCTTTTTTATGTAGGTGGTGTTCCACTTTTGGTTATGATATAATTGTGATGCTCATAGGCTGCATTAATAAGTCTTTCTCAGACTGGGAGAAGAACACTGCTTTTTCATTTCCTTCTATTCTCGCTTATCAAGCATCAATTAACCGGGGCGTCTGTTGACAGACATGAGCCCCGTTTGTTAAGTCTCACTTCAATCAGCACAGATTAAATTCACCTGAGTGTCGTTGGTGGAACCAAAATAGTCTGGAATGAACTGTTATGCTAATTCAAGTCAGGATATTTCTAATAAACCTCAATTTGTTGAGCTTGCTTCTTGGAATATTCCCAGGTGTCTGGGTATTAGAGATTTATGTGTTTTTGGATTTGCAGGTGTTTTGGGATTTACATGTATTTATATGTGTTTTGTGATATTTAATGTGTTTTGGAATTTGCATGTGTTTTGGGGTTTGTATGTGTGTTGGTATTTATCATGTGTTGTCTGTTTTTTATGTGTTTTGGAGTTTGCATGTGTTTTGAGGTTTTTATGTGTTTTGGAATTTGCCTATAGGGGCCACTGTAGTACCTTGCCTCTTGCCCATTGCTAGAGATGGACACCAGCCCCTCTACCCTTGTAACCCTGCAATGATAAGTAGATTTTGACGATGGAATATTTGATATTAGTTTTGGAAACATTTTTACAAATATTTCAAGGAATGTTTCTCACTGCTACCCATCTGAAGATGATAAAACTATCCATGTTAGCCTTAATATCTTTTTTGTAAAAGTTAAGTTAAAAAGATTTCAGATAATTTTTTGGTTGTTGAATTATGTCTTCAGGAAATCAAAAAGGTCCAATTAGCACCAATATCTACAATCACCAAACCAAATCTAGAGGAAAGACAGTTAGAAAATGTCACTGAGCAATCAGATGTAATTTCCCCCGAATTTGGTGTTTTTAAAATCTAAAACATGGTGTCACTTTGTGTTTGCTCTCGTCTCCCCCTGAGGAATGATAAAGTGCTCTTTGCTTTTAAAGACCTCAGCACTGCTGAGCATGCCTCTATCCAGCAAAACAACTACAGAACTGTCAAAGAAGTGAGATTCCCCAAGCACAACAGGGCTTTCAGTATCTTGCAGGGTCACCGTGTTTTTTTTTGTTTTTTTTAACCACTGAATCAACCCCTGGTCACACTACTGATCATTTTAAAACACTTTTATGAAATTTTGGTAGTTTGTATTTCTGGAATGTCCTCCTAATGAACCACCAATAATGCACAGACTTTATTTCCAACAGTTGAGAGATTGACTTAACCTCCAGTGACAGTAGTCCCGAACTAACTCTACCTAGGCTTGTAATGAATTTGCCAGCCTTGATTCTGACAATTAGAAGGTCAATCTCTATATCAGTTCCAAACCCACTACCAATGTCATCTCAATTTAACATCAAAGTAGAGGAAATGTATGTTTTGAAAAAAATAAACCAATCAAACCTTGATGAAATCATTAACCCACTATATCTCTCTTATTGCTGCTTCAATATCTTACCCACACATTTTCTTAAAAAAGTTTTCTTTTCTCAGAGAAAACTTTTTTAAGTCTCACAGATTTAAATCAAATAATTAACACATCCCTCCTATCAGGTGTCTTCCCCAGGCTTTAAAAACTGCAGTTATTAAACCACTTCTGAAGAATAATCTGGACTACACATTGAAGCAGAACTACAGGCCAATTTCTAATCTCCTATTCATCAGCAAAATGATTGAAAAAGCTTTTAAATACATTCTTAACAATGACCAACTGCTTTCAAAGATTTTTTAGTCTGGATTCCTTGCTCACCACAGCACAGAGACTGCCCTCTTCAAAGTTTTCAATGACATCCTCATAAATACAGACTGTGGTATAACCACAGGGCTGGTACTTTAAGACCTCAGTGCGCCATTTGACACTATTGATTATTATATACTATTGAAACCTCTGGGGAACTGGCTCAGTCTCTCTATGCTTCAGTACTTGCCTGCTTTGAGTGTTACCTCAAGAGCAAAAAGAAAATTGGTATTAATAGCCAATTTTTCATCAGAAGAGACAGAAACCGCATATGGGGTCCCCCAGGTCTCCATCCTACGATCCCTTCTGTTCAATATCTTCTTTCTCCCACTAACCCAGATTATAACAATCAAGGGAATTAGTTAGCATAACTATGCAGATGACACTCAGCTTTACATTTTAATGTCACCAGGTAATTTTAAACTAATCCAAACCCTAAGTGAATACATTTAGCAAATTACTAGTTGGATGCCCCATAACTAAAAGTGTCAAGTGCTCAAGTAATTTTTTTTGGAGCTAAAGAGAAACGATCAAGAGTCAGTAAATTCACTCTTCACTGAGGTCAAGGTTGGGAATTACTACAGTACTACCAACCGTCTAAAATACAATTCCTGTAAAGAGAGAGTGAGGATTTGGATATCCAAACCATGAGTAGCACCTGTAGAACACACCATGCTTTACATTACAATATCACCAGGAAACTTTGAACCCATCCAAGCACCAAGTAAATGCATCAAGCAAATCAGTGGATGGATGTGTCATAACTTTCTCTAGATTAATCGAAATGAAACTGAAGTAATTATTTTTGAACCTAAAGAGAAATTATCAACAGTCTGCTCGCTGCTTCAATTAATACAACTGGAAACCATTTATCAGGGCCGAAATCTAATGTACTCAGAGATGAACTTCAAAGGTCACATTCAAGCAATAACGAGGTCAGCCTTCTATCACCTGAAGAACATTTCTAGGATTGAAGGACTAATGCTGCCCGGGACTATGAAAAAATCAGTCATGCGTTTATCTTTAGTTGTCTTGATTACTGCTACAACATCCTCACAGGTCTGCCTAAAAAGCCAGTTAGAAAGTCGGACAGCTGCAGCTGATCCAGAGTGCTGCTGCTTGCATCCTCACCAGAACAAGAAAAGTAGTACACATGTCCCCACTCCTTACACTAGCTCTGTGTAGCTCAAAGAATAAACTTCAAAACACTCCTTCTAGTTTATAAATCACTGAATGGCTAAATACCAAAATATGTTGAAGACCTGTTGTCTCTGTACCAACCACCCAGACCACTTAGGTCCTCCAACTCTGGTCTACTAATCTCTAGACTCAAAACCAAACATGGAGATGCAGCTTTCAGTTTCTATGCTCCTCTTATCTGGAACAAACTTCCAGATCAATACAAAGCTGCCAAATCGTTAAGCTCTTTTAAATCAAGAATAAAAATCAGTTTCTTTTGAATTGCTTTTGAATAAGTGATTAATATCAAATATATCATATATTTTCATGCTCTATTGTTGTTTTTCATGCTTTATTTTCACATATTGTGTGTGTTTGATACTTAAGTCCTGTTTCTACTTTCTCTAATGTTGTACTCTATGATTTTCATTGTCTAATTATGTATCTTTATGTTTTGTTTGTTTTGTTATTGTTAAATCATGTGAAGCACCTTGAATTACCCTGGTGTTGAAAGTGTGCCATACAAATAAAATGTCTATGCCTTGCCTAATGTCCCATATCTAATTGCACCCTAATATTAAATAACTTCAAATAGTTTTCAGTCAGAGTGGTATTGTGTTGAAAATCTAACATTTCATTGCGTTTGGTGAAAGTCATTTTTATACTTGTTCTTGCGTTCAATTCAGGTCAATTCAGTTTATTTAGATAGCGCCTATTCACAACAGATGTAATCTCAAGGCAGTTTACAAGAAAATGAATTTCAATACAATCATACAAATATTCCATTCAGTTAAAAAAAATTCTGCCAGTTATGCTTGTTGATGCAGACTCAAACTGAGCAAGCATGTTGCCACAGTGGAGAGGAAAAACTCCCCTTTAAAAGGAAGAAGGCACCAGAACCTGGATCAGTACAAACAGGCATCTGCTACGACCGTCTGGGGGTCTGAGAAGACAGTGGAGACACAGAAAGTACAAAAAGAATGATGTAAAAGTTATTTTTATATTAAAGAAAGTACAAAACTGATGACAGGACATGGAGGATGGATGTTCAGTTAATGGGAGCATCATCTGAGTCAATGCCCCATGTCCAACAGGGCATTGTAGCTAATCAGTTTACCAGACCAGGTGTAGCTTTTATGGAGAGACTAATATTTACTAAAAGTAAATATTGATCATACATAATCACAAACTTTTCATTAAATAGCAAAAATAGGGCACACAAATTTGTGTAAAAAGAAAAAGCTGTCTATTACGTTTTTCCAATTTAAGCATCAGTAATATTGCACATTAAATAGAGCACTATGTAATTGGATGCAGTAGGACTGATTTGTTGTCACATGAACTGGAAGCTAATAAAGAAAAATCACATTTTACAGTAACATATTAATAAGAAATATTACATATGTTAATAAATAAAGTGTTGTGTTAATTTGTTGGAAGATCTCAGATATATACTTGAATGCATGTGGATTTATCAAAAACCAAACCTTAAGCAAAACCACCGCCTTTACGAGGGAGAGTTCGGAGGTGATGTATCCACTTTATCTGCGCAGTTCTGGAGCGAAAAGCTGCAGAGTGCGCAGTGGGGCGGAGCGCAGGCATTGGAAATTAGAAATGAAATGTTGGAGCGGGTCTCTGCTTTAAGGAAACTAATGTCCATCGAATATTCAGCTTTAAACTATTTTCTCTGCGGTATTTAAAACACACAGTACGACAGCAAGATCACTAATTGTATCTGCCCACCGCACCATTACCATCTCTCTCCCTACAGCTGAAATGTCAGAAAGCCTGACACCACTGCGCTTCATTCAGCACGTTGTAGTAACGCGGCACTATATCCCCCGTAATGGTAACGGCGTTGTAACGGTGGGAAAAGTAATTAGTTAGATTACTCCGTTAGCTAAAAAGGAACGCAGTCAGTAACGCCGTTATACTTAAATGCCGTTACTCCCAACACTGACAGTATATTAACAAAAGCTTGTTTATACAGTAGTAACTTTCAACTACCAACCTTTTAGTGGGCCCGTGGACGGGCCCTAGTAATGCTAAGGGGTGTAACTGAATGTAATGCTGAGCCCATAAAGGCTAATTGTCACTGAATAATTAGTGCTTAGCTGTAAATTTAGACATCCTGCCTTATCGTAATAATTGTAAAACAAATGGAATGATCTATGCTGTTAAGAAAAGTTATTTGCTAGAAAGTCATATTATGACTCAGTCATGCTGGCTGAATATTTCTTAAAGTTTCACAAGTAGATGTCTGCCTTTGTAGGCAGGTCAGTGGTGATTGTTCCTGTCACTTCACATCAGTCTTCAGACTGCCTTGCGGCTCCCTCATAACACATGTCTTCTTCAAGGTCACTGCCCTGGCTGAATGACAGGAAAATATTGTTTATGACTGAGACGCACAAATATCTGGTTAGTTGGAGAGAATATAGACAACAAGCTGACCAGGTATGCCTAAAAAAACAAATTGTGATGTTAATTAGTAAAAAGGTAAAAATGAAAAAGATTAACTGTTGAGGAACAGACAGGAGCAGGAGAGTCATCGTTCTTTTGACGTTGCAGCATGCTTCATCACAAATGCAAAGTATTACAACGGGGGTTTTTTTATTATAAAAATTGTTCTGGAATTTGTAGCTGGTTTAATGAAAAAGCAATTGTTTAAGCCAATTAAAAATCCAGAATGATATTCATAGTGCAGGGCAGCAATTCCATCTCTAACCATTCAGAAATTGATGGTCTGGTACATAGGATTACTTCCTCATTGCGTCTGGAATTAGATAGTGTAACCCCTTAAAAAAAAGTAGTTAGCCATAGGAGTTTGACTCCCTGGTTTAAGGCAGCAGTCCGGAGTATGTATTTATGTGTCAAAGTTTTAGACATGTAATTAGCCATAGGAGGTTGGGTCCTAAATAAATACATACCATGGGAACTTAAAGGCTCAGTGTGTAATTTTCGGCCATTAGAAGGCAGTGCATACCTAAATTATCACAAGCATGCGGTATCTGTGTCTTCGAGTAGGAAACTCAACAACGGAGGTCCAACTCGTGCTGTTTTCAAACGCTCAATTCCCTGAGATTTATCTATTGGCAGCAACATGACGAGCACATCAGTCTCTCTTTCATCGCTTGGAACTAGCGAAGATGTAAAAATGTATTTATGGCGAAACTTTTTTTGCATTTCGAGGGGAAATCAATGTTTTAATAGCAGGCGTGTTCCGTGCGCTTTGTCCGTCCGGGCTCTTGTAGAAGTAAAGACGTCATCTAATATGGATTTCCCCTGAAAAAAGGACCCACCCCTATGTATTTTAAAACTGATTTTTAAAGTCATATTTTACTAAATCGCCAATATTTTGCAATTAATGTGCTTTACGTAATTATTATTACATAATGTTTTAATGGCTATTTTCAAAGATGTACTGCAAAAACTACAAACTGTCACTTTAAGGTTTCTGTCATTAAACCTTTAGTTAAGAAAGTACTTACTTTACTTACCTCAATCAAGATGACTTAATTACTTACGGATCCATATCAAACCTTCATCTGAAAATAGTGTATGTGAGCATCTAAAGAGCAACAACATGTTTGAAGAATTTCAGTGAGGTTTTAGAGTTCATGATAGCGCTGAAACAGCTCTGGTGAAAGTTGCTAATTATATTTTCATGGCCTCAGATAATGGACTTGTGACAGTTCTAGTCTTTTTAGATCTCAGAGCTCCTTTTGACCGAATCGATCATAATATTCTCTTAGAAAGACTTGAACTTGTTGCAGCAACAGCACAAAGCTGTTTATTGGTTTTTAAATCATATCTGTCAGACAGATTCCTGTTTGTTCATGTAAATAATAAATCTTCACACCCAAGGGTTAGTTGTTGAGTACCACAGGGTTTTGTGCTCAGACCAATTCTTTTCTATCTATCTATCTATCTATCTATCTATCTATCTATCTATATATATATACCAATGTGTTTGGAATTGGTAAAATAACTTGACAGCATGGAATGAATTTCCACAGTTCTGCCAATGATTCACAATTATTTTTATCCATAAATTCTGATGAATCCAATCAGCTAGGCATGTCTCGAAGAAATAAAAGCCTGGATGACTTTAAAATTTCTGCTTTTAAATCTAGACAAGACAGAAGATGTTGTCTTTGGACCAGAAGCTTTATAAAGGAAGCTGCTAAGTCAATCACCAGCTCTTGATGACATTAAATTGGCCTCTGGTAATAGTGTAAAGAACTTTTATGTAGTTTTTGAGCAAGATGTGACTTTCAAATCCTATATGAAAAGGGATTCCAAGATTTCTTTGTTTCACCTGTGGAATATTGCTAAAATTAGAAATTATATGTCCAGGAGAGGGGCTGCACGGTGGCGCAGTGGTTAGCGCTGTTGCCTTGCAGCAAGAAGGTCGTGGGTTCGTATCCCAGCCCAGGGTCTTTCTGCATGGAGTTTGCATGTTCTCCCCGTGTATGCGTGGGTTCTCTTCGGGTACTCCGGCTTCCTCCCACAGTCCAAAAACATGCATGATAGGTGAATTGATCACTCTAAATTGTCCCTAGGAATGAATGTGAGTGTGAATGGTTGTCTGTCTCTCTGTGTTGGCCCTGCAACAGACTGGCGTCCTGTTCAGAGTGTACCCTGCCTAACGCCTGATAATTGCTGGGATAGGCTCCAGCTGCCCCGTGACCCTGAATTGGATAAGCGGTTAAGAAGATGGATGGATGGATGGATGTCCAGGAGAGATGCTGAGAAACTCGTCCATGCATTTGTTACTTCAAGGCTGGAATACTGTAATTCTTTATTATCAGGAACTCCACAAAACTTATATTAATTTATTATTTTGTCACTGTAATGTCTTTTTTTTCTTTTGCTTATTGTGTTATGTTTTTAGCTGGTAAAGCTCTGTGATCTACCTTATTGCTGAAATGTTCCATACAAATAAAGCTAATTTTACTTAACTTCTAAAGAGGGACTAAAATTGAGGAAATGGAGGCAATTTTATGGGTTATCAAGTCCTATTATCTTTTTAAAGTACGATGCTCTGCTTCAGGAGAATGTAGGGACACACAATGGGGTAGAATTCAATACAATTCATTTCATCTTATTTATATAGCTCCAGCTCACAAAAAATGCTATCTCAAGGCATTTCACAAGAAAGGTCATTTCAATACAATTATACAAACATTCCAATCAGTTAAAAGTTTTTTATGTAAGAAATTCCAGCAGAGTTCTGCTGTATCAGATTTCTGCTGTATCAAGACCTTACTGTGTCAAGATATTATTTTTTTATGTTATCACCATTATATTAATGGGTAAACTGTCCAACTGAGGTTTTAAATATCAATCATGTATCAGTGCAACAGAATGCCTTAGCATTCACTTTCAGTTTGAAGCATCCATCCACCTCATGTGAGTGAACCATCTATATATCACAGCATGAGATCATACACTGCCGTGAGGACTATGGTGCTCATGCAGCTAAATGTTTTGACATGTCCAAGCCACTGAAAAAAAGTTCATATATATATATATATTTATTCCTGTTTTATTCGCAGACGCTAACATGTTCCTCAGCTTTGCTAAGTAAAGAAGTTGATGCTGACACACGAGCTTTCTGAAATACTCTTAGGTGAAATTAGAAAATGTATTCAAGGTGATGCAAATATCTTTTTAGGTTGATTTCAGCATTCCCTCAATAAAAAAGCATTAAAAATGCACAGTGAATGCATTTATCTTTTGCACTTTAATTTATTCGCTGTTCAGAATATAGAATCTTACTTTGGTTAGTATGCTTTAAACTTTATATTTTAAGATACAGTAATTCTTGTGCATAGAAAATGTTGGACAATTTTGATCTTCAGTTCAAAAATTATGCTTGGAATTATGTTTGAAAGCATCAAAATAGGAAACATGCATAGTTATTTAGTTGTATTGCCACTAGATGTGACAGTTAATAGTAGTTAGTAATTCCCAGATGCAAATTCTAATGTAAAAACTGCTTTATCCACACATCCCTTCAAGAATTTTCAAATATCATGATGTGAAATGTAACAATCTTTATTTAAATGAGGCATTTTCATTGCAGTGCCTTGACATTTTAATCTTTCTTTATACATTGAAATGTAGGCTAATTTATACCTTCAGCATTATCTATTCACAATGAAAAACATAGCCAGCCAGCTTTTAAGAACACTAACCAAAGTACATATACCAACATGGATGCAGTCAAGATGAATCAGATTTTTAGATTAAATGCTTATCTTTCAATTGTTAGTCGTCCTACTCATGCCTAGTGTTTTGTCAACCAGGCTCTCTTTGTCTGCTCTACTGTAATCACTTTAAAGAATGAATCATCCACCACTCTAAATACATTGTTTCTGACCAGGTTAGATGCCATAGCGGAACCTGCGCTACATCACAACAAACACCAGCCAGACTCCTCTCTCCTGTCTTCTTTGAGTTTGCACTCATTACCCTCCTTTGAGTTTGAATGAGCTAATTCAATGGGTGACAGACAGCACTACTGACAGTTTTTCTTTGCACACAGCACAGCGGCAGAACGAACCGCTTTTAGGTTTATGCTGTGCATGAAAAGATGAAGCTGAAGGGCATCATTAACTTCTGCCCAAACTGAGATAGAGCAACCAAATAATAAAATACAATTTGCTAGTATATTGAGTATTTTGGTAGATAACTAACATGTTGGTAAAGACATAACTTATAGAAACCATTATCAATTTTTTGATCAATAAATTACATGCATCTAATATAAAAATTACCTTAATCAAACTGTTGGATATCCTGCTTTCACTTCAGTGCCCCAGGAAAACATGATGCCATGATAAAATCACACTCTGGCATTGGTTGACTATGCATTTAACGCTGTAGTATGCACAATTTGATCACCAGCTAAACTAGGCTGCCTCAGAATGTTTGGACATGTTGAAAAATGTTGTCACTCTCTCAAGCCATTTTAGCCAGAATGTGTACAACCTACTTTCTGATTGACTCGGGTAATAGTTGTCTGACATAGGGCGACTGAACTGAACTTTCATTCCTACATGTTTATTTGATCCCTTAATTTGAAAAACAAATCTAGACAGTTAAACCAAAGCAAAAGTGTTACACGCCCTTCTAATGCAACAGAACACTGAATTCCAAATCCCTCATCTCAATAAACATGTACTAATCAGAACAAGACAAGACATGGTTAACTTGCGCTGGCATTGTGTAAAATGGATCCTCAAGAACAGAATGATTGATTTTAAAAAACAAAATTCTGTCAATCAATTTGTTTTTTATGATTAGCATTCTTCTCGTAACTGGCCTTCTGCCTTTAATTTGCCCTTGACATTGATAAATAAAGCACCAACTGCCGAGTTATAGCTAAAATTATAGGAGCACACCGTGCTAGTAGCAGGCATATGTAAAAAAGGTGGAGCGGCTCACACCTTAAGACCTGTGATTATTAATTTTCACTTGCATATATCGGTTGACACCTTGGCGCAGGAGGTACTGCACATCAGGAGATGCCGCATTTCAGATCACAGCAGGCATTAAAAATGTGTATGCTGATTTTATTTGTCCTGGTCCAAATTTCCATGTTTTCCTGCCTCCAACTGTCATTCCAGAATTTTGCACTTTAGACCAGACTTCAGCATGAGCTATGAAAGAGATTCTCAGTCCAGTTACCATGCCTACCATGTAATATCAGAACAACTTGAATAGTTAAAGAATGAATCATGCAGTCAGTATCATTTGTCACTTTTACCATACAGTGCACTCAACTGATGGAATTACAGTTCACGTGCTGCAACTGGTTATAGATGTAAATCTGGTTTCATTCTTTCATTCCCACAAGATTTCTATGTATAATTAGACAAGGGTCGGAGGAATCTTTGTTTCATGTGCTTATATTGTGCATGTATTTCTTTTAAATTTATTTGTAAGCAAACACACACACACACACACACACACACACACACACAAACATATACACACATACCCTTCCAAGAGGGGACTGTTGGTTAATCCTGCCAAGAGGAGACTTAAGGTTCTGAACAAACACACAAGGTTAACCAAACAAAAATACTAAATAAAAATCCCTTTTAAGGTCTTTGGCAGAATATTACACACACACACACACACACACACACACACACACACACATATATATATATATATATATATGTGTGTTTGAAATTCAAAATGTGCATTCCTAATAGGTAATTAGACACCTTCTCATTGTACATAATACAGCTCCGACCCACCCAGGTGTTTTTCCATCCGCTACAATGAGGAAGGTTGTGTTTGCTGACACTGTCGCCTCCCTGAACGGTCTGGTTTGGCTGCTTCACTTTTTTCCGTTTTTGCCTGATGAGGCTGGTGTTGGCCATTCCTTTCAACGAGGCTGTCTCCTCACTTTCACTACACAGCACTGAGACAACCTGGCAGTCTGCCCCGCGCGCCTCCTTTTCCTCCTCCTGCCCTCATGCATTGTGTTTCCATCTCACCTGTTTTACATCCTGCCTCCTCGGGCAACCACACTGCCCACCCAATCCCCTGGGGAGCCACATCAGTGCTCCATCAAGTAAAGATGTAAACCAAGCTAGTCTAACACACTCTTCCATTATTAATTTGCTGCTTTAATTAGTTTTCCATCCACCTCAGGTGTTTGTCTAAATTAAAGAAATCGTTATCGTGTTTGATATTTATAAATGTATCCAATGAAAGTGTTTAGCATATATCTTAAAAGGTGGGTAGTATGCAAAATTGACTTTTTGACTTGTAACATCCTGATAACATGTCATTCCCTCATTTAAAATATGCCTTAAGTGTTGCTTTGATTCATCCACTTATGTTTGACTAAAAGTGTCTCTGCTGGTAGTCATTGGGGGTGCTGTTTTTTAGCCTAGGCTAAGTGTTTGGACTTCATCTTTGGAAACAATCCTAGGCCAAAAAAGATGTTATCCTTTCACCAATTATTTCACAGAAATACATAGAAAACTTTTAACTGATTGGAATGTTTGTATAATTGTATTGAAATTACTTTTGTTGTAAAGTGCCTTGAGATGACATTTGTTGTCTATTGGCGCTATATAAATAAAAGTGAATTGAATTCAATTGACTGCTTTCTCAACAAAAAGTTTTTTGATAATGTATTAATAAGCAGATAGTCCATAAAGGTAGTACAACTCCATTGGAACCTACACAGGTAAGAACTGTGATTCTCGTCGTTTTGTTATCATCTGTAACCCTGAACTCACAATGTAGCCTTACATTTCTGTGCTTTTATGGTTGCAATGCAAACACTAACTTCATGTTTGTTTGAATTTATGGTTTCAATGCAAAATGTAGCTTGATTTATTTATGCATATTTTTATTTCAATGCAAAATGTACCTTCATATTTCTGTGCTTTTATGGTTCCAATTGAAGACGTAACTTCATATTTGTTTGAATTTATGGTTTCAATGCAAAATGTATTTTAAATTATCTGCAAAGTTTTTATTTCAATGCAAAGTGTAGCTTCATATTTCTGTGTTATAATGATTTCAATGCAAAACGTTGCTTCATAGTGATTAATATTTGTAAACCAGCCAAGGAGGTCAAATATTACAAAGCCAACATGTCTCGTAAAAGCCTCTGAATTCTCTCTTGTTCTTCCAAAACCTCACTTTCAGGGTTGTATATTGGATCATTTGCCCACACCCAACCAAATGACAGCGTCAAGAGCATTGGCCGCTCGGAAGCGAGAAATGCGGCCACCATGTTGGATCAGTGTTCCTACGGAGAGCCTAAGTCTCCTCCCCTTCTGGTCGGCCCATGGGTCCCCTGGCCGAAAAAATAATGAATGGACGTATATTGTATATGTTTAGCATTAAAAGTAGAAGTTCTGGTTCTCTATCATATATCATTGTTTTTTATCATTTTAATTTATAATTACTGAGTTTTGGATACATCTCATAAGTATATCTGGATCATAAGTATATGGATTATTACTATTAATCCCGTTATGAATATTAAATTATACCAAGGTATGTCTCTTGTGTCATAGCTTCATGTATAATGGTTACAGAAACAAAAGCCGCAATAGACTTAGTTCAGGATCCTGTGAGTATGATAGATTAAACGTGCTGTTGCTTCATTATGTCTGTCAAACAGATTACATTGTGGAGCAAAGAACACCTGTCCAAGATGGCAGCCCCACCGCTCATCAGTGCCAATAAGCAGTAGCGGTTGATGCGGGGTCTAGTCTTTATATGTCTGTGGCCTTCAGAGTCCCTGCGGCGCCTTGTGTGCATTGGCTGCGTCAATTTTTAAAGAGTTTCCTGCGTTTCAAGTAGGAAAGTTCCAACAATGTATTTTCAATATTTTCTTTCTAACGTGATTCTCTGGGCATATTCAGATGAACACCGAACACCTTTAATTTAAATACAAATACAAATTTAAATACAAATGTAGGAATGGGATGACAAATAGTTAATTAACTTTGCTTGCCTGGCTCGTCTGAACAACAGCAACAATAACAATTAATCGATTTGTACGATTTGTTCTTTAACAACATAGGTATCTGGAAATTTTCAAAAAAAGTGGTAGCTATATGCAACTCTTTTCCTTAATCAGAACAACTTGTCCCGGGTTCAGATGAGGCCATGAACACTTTGAATGTGAGAGACTGTGAGGAAGAAGCTACACCATAGCTGCATTACTGACCTAGGTCTTGCTATATTGTAATAATTAAAGTTACACACTAGCATGGTGCTCAATGAGAACTACTGGTTGAAGCCACGTTGCACCTTCTTCCTCACAGACTCTCCTGTTCGAGACGTTCATGGCCACATCTGAACCCTCTTCCCAGGTTCCGGGCCCATTCTGATTAGGGAAAAGAATTGCATAAACTACTTAGGCTATACTTTTTCAAATATCCTGATGCACATCTTGGAATTTTAAGATAAATCTAATTTGACTGGCATTTTCTGTTGGAAGAATGTGCTTTTTCTTGTAAATTTCTGGTTTTACTTTAAGTAAATACCTATAGATCTTAAGAATCTAAATATCATCTTAACAATTACCTCACCCGTACTCTTTTGTGAAGTCTCTTTAATCCTTGATTAATATGTGAAATTAAAGGTCAAAGGAAGAGTAACCTTATTAGCTAGGTTAGATTAAATTAAATTTTATTAAATTTTATTTTACTTTCAATTAAAGTACAAATAAAAAGTTAAAAAGCTGTTTCTATGAAGTAATGAAAGAAATTTTACAAAAAGAATAAAGCTTTGTCTTTCTGAACTAGTAAAATAATATTTTTCTAAATTAATGACATAACAAACAAACAAATAAATAAACACATAGATAAATACTGCCGTGTTTTACAAGATGATGTTCTTTACCTGTAGGCATTATTAAATGTAGTTAGACAAATTCAATCATGTCTTGTTTCCTTCCATCCATCCTTCACTGCCTCCATCCATCTATCATTTATGCCTATCTCCAGCGGTCATCAGGTGAATAACAAGGACAGGTCGCCAGTCCATCGCAAAGCAATGCGATGGATTGGCATGTCCTGTTTGTCAACTTTAATTAATTTTTTTATTTGTTTTAGGATATTAAAAACTAATCTTGTCTCTAAACAGTGTGGATTAGATTAATATTATCAGTGGGTCGACTTTGCACATAGAGGAATTTACTCCTGTTCAGGCACAAAGCCCCTGGGGATTTTTTTTTCTCCTCATCTATATCTTGTTAATTCAGAAAAACAGAGGTTGCCTTTTCTTAAGTGAATGCAATATCATAAGTCTTTTTAAATTAGATTAAAATAAAGGTCTCCAGCCTCAACATATGACAGTAAATGTGGCACATCACCCCAACACATAAACACACAAACACCCTACAGTGATAACAGCATCATGTTGTGTGGATGCTTCTCTTAAGCTGACACTAAGGCTGGGTCATTCATAATGAGATATAAGATGGATAAATCTAAATACAGGACAATATTAGAAGAAAAGCTGGTCCTGCAAAATATTGCAACTGGGGCGAAGGTTTACTTGCCAGCACTACAGTAACCCTAAAGATACAAATGGAGCTACAATGGAAAGTTTTTGATCAAAGCAAACTAATGTGTTAAAATGTTCCAGTGTTCATCCACTCTCTATTCACTCTGACTGAGTCATTTTGCAAAGAAGAAATGATAAAAATGTCAGGGAATACTGTTACACTTAGTCAAGCATGACTTAACAATAGAGTGGAGTATTTCTTTGAGCAGTATGTGGGACCAGTTTTGTCTGGATATAATATATAAAGAGCTGCACAGATACCTTTTCATCTTTCCCAGCCACATTAACCACTCAGAACCAATTACATCCAACTACGTTTGCTCACCACACAGAAAAAAAGAACCTGCCTTTGTAATGTTTCCTGTAGTTTGATCAAAACTTGCTGACATTAATTTGACAATCACTTCTCCTCTGTGACACTCCTTTCCTTCTGACGCTCTAGTCATTGTCTAGGCTTTCACCGGTGTGCCTTGCCAGGAGATTGTGTGTCAATCAAACAGATAATATGATTATTTACATACCATGATCACGAATAGGAGGGCAGATAAATATTTGATGGCTTCTTAAAGTTACTCAGGAACCTGGGGGCGACTGTGGCTCAGTTGATAGTGGTTGTCTTGCAATTAGAGGGTCGTAGGTTCCAGCTTCCTTCTGTCATATGTCAATGTCCCCGTGGGCAAGGCATATAACCCTACTTTGCCTATCCCAAACTCTGTGTCAGTTTGTAAGTGTGAATGTTTTTTTGTTTGCTCTCTATAATTTGTCTTGTTGCTCTAAATAATTTCCTCTCTATTATAGACCTCCAGCCTCTTGTTTTAGGGAATCATTAAATGCACTTGGGAGAAAAATGTCACTCCCATATTCAACCAGTCTCCTGCAGAATTCAGCTCAACGCTTTTGCACACGTGTGTCCACCCTTCATGCAGTAATCGCAATAATCCCTGAAGAACGAGATTTGCCAACATTTGACTGCACTCTGTCGGCAGACATTTGGCGAGACTTACCACGCCGCTTGATTCCAACCCACGCTCATCTCAGTCTTCCTCTGATCACAGAGGAACTTCTCCAAGAGCTTAGACAATGTGAAACGTATATTCCAAACAAAGGCCCAGAGAAAAGACAAAAAATGAGTGGGACGGGAGCGAGCTAGGGGGCTGGAGATGAGACAAAAGTTTTCGACAAAACGAAAGAGCAATTAGGCGCTTAGTCATGATGGAACATTTATTCCCACTTTCTGTTATTATTGTGTTACTCTAAAGATAACACTTTAAGCTGAAATATTAAGAAACTGTCAGACATTTTTTGTGAATTTCTCATTTCTCATTAATGACAGTACTTTAATATGAGCTATGAAAGTCCTCATGGTGTAAATGAAGGTTACACTCGCAAAATGATTCACAGCCGTTAAACTTCTTCCACTTGTCTTTTTGCTACCTCAGATTTCACTGTATTCTATTACAATTTTGTCGTAACTCCAACAGATAATGTTGATAACTATGAAGGGTAAGGAAACTAATATGTTAGTTTTCTAATACTAGTCTGAAAAGTGTGGCAACACTTTTCTGCAACTTTAGCCATAAGTCATTTTGGCAATATATAACCCAATCAATAACTTGTGATTTTTTTTTTATTAAAAAAAATAATTAAGGAACTCAACTTATTAAGTGAAACACATTAATTCCAGAAACAGTGTTATCTTCAAGACTTTATTTTTGTTAATGTTTATGATTTTCTGCTTTCAGCAAATGAAGACAGAACATTTAATATTGGAACATTATATCAGACCAATAAAAACATTTTTACTACAGAAATGTAGGCTTAATGAAACACGTTTAATACATGCCCAAAGGCATTAAACTGACAAACAAACCTCACATTCCAATTGAATAAATATCATTGTATTTCTAGCAGGTTCACAAATTTAGAAATGTGCCAGGCTAAGACTGGGTGTGAGCATCAATCGTTTTATGGTTTCCCCCCCAATTCTAAATTGCAATTGGGTCTAGACTATTGCCCCTTTTCCACTAGGGCCAGTACGGCCTGGAACGGGTAGCTTCAGAACCGTTCTGGCATTTTTCCATTACCTGTTTACGGTCGGAGCCGACCCCTTTTTTGGACTACCACTGCCTTAGTCAGAAGCGTGCTAAAAAGACCCAATATGCAAACCTATGGACTAATTCGTCCAGTAATGTGATTTCCCTCTCGCTAATACCCAGCAGTTGTAGCCACTGATTGGCTTGGAGTTGTTTGTTGGAAGTGTTGTCTCAGAGTGTAATACCAGTAACAGCACCAAAATCAGAAATTCTCTCCATAAAATTTGAAATATTCAAAGTCTCAGAGGATGTTTTATTTTTCATGTGCTTCATGAAGTGTTGTATAGAGTTTAGGGAGGGTTGTAGTTCTGATAAAGCTGAAGCCGAAAGGTGCTGAGGAGAATCTACACTGATATGAGCTGCAGCTTTGGCATCTGGGACAATGAAAAACTGTGAGTGAGGAAAGGAGCTGACATCGAGGCTGTTATTGCCTTCCACACGCTGTGGAACAGCGAAGTCGGTATGTGACAGAATAGAAGCTGGGGCGAACCTGCAGTGTTGGAGACAAAGAAGGCTGGTTGCCAGTATAGCAGCAGAGAAGCAGGAGGTCTCCACTGTGATCAGAGAGCTGGAGCAAGAGTCGCATTCTAATAGTGGGGAAATAAGTATTTGGCAGGCACCAATTTGTGCAAGTTGTCCCACAACAAAAGAAGAAAAAAGCCCTGTAATTTTAATCACAGGTACTCTTTAACAGTGAAAGACATAATGTAAGAAAAACAAATCCAGGAAATTACATTGTATGATTTTAAAAGAATTTGTTTGCATAGTGTTGTAGAAAATAAGTATTTATCATCTACAAAGTTAGCCACATATAACTATAATATTACTGTGGGAGACTGCCTGCCAATATGGTGCTCATTCAATTTGAACTGTTGAATGCTGGGTGAAGTGACGTCAACTCCCGGAGCTCTATACCCACTGTTAAGAATGGGGGTTGAAAAAATTATAAATTCGGGCTTATTTTCTTCAAAGAGGACGGGACAACTCATTGGTATTACAGAAAGGATGAATGGGGCCATTTAAAAGGAGATTTTGGGCAAAAACCTTCTTTCAACAGTGAGAGCATCAAAGATGAAACTGTGTTTGGATCTTCCAGCATGACAAAGATTCAAAACTAGACCACCCCAGGCAACGAAACTGTCTAGGTAAAAGGTATTTCAATTTTTCTGGACTGACCAGTTTCCAGACCTGAATCCAGAGAATTTCTGGAGAGAGTTGAAAATCAAAACATCAAAGCTCTAGAGAAGATCTTCATCTAAGAATGGGTCAAATACCAGCTAATGTCTGCAAACCTAATGAAGAGCTATAGCAAATGTTTCACCTGGATTAATTTACAAAGTGATGAAGCAAACTTTTGTTATAGATTAAATACTTTCCACAATAATTTCCACACCATTATACAAATAAATCTTTAAAAATCATACAATGTGATTTCCTGGATTTAAATTTTACATTCTATCTATAACAGTTGATGTATACCTATGATGAAAATTACAGATCTCTCTCTATTTTTTACCCGGGACAACTTGCACAAACTGTGGCTGCAAAATACTTTTTTGCTTTTTGGCCCACTGTACCTCCTTTAGAGGATTACCTGATTAATCTTCCCGACTCGTTCTACTTCTTCCCGCTGCAACCCAGTCCATTCACTTTGATCTCCAACTCCACTTACTCTCCCCCCGGACTTTCCACTTCATCATCTCTGAAAACATTAATTATTACAATATAACCAGATCTGTTTGCGTTTACTCATCATCTGCTTATTCAGTCACCATTAGCTCCCTGCAGTTCTCTGTTACTTCCCGGATCCCCAATCATTATTGTTTTAATAAATTAGAGATGTCCAATATTATCAGCCCACAGTCATTATCAGGCATTGTCGGCTTTAAAATGTAACATCAGAAATAATCGGGAATGGTTTTATTTATTTTATTCCTCATTTTCATACCATGTGTATAACATTCCTATGCCTTGGGGGTAGGATGTTGTGTATTTATGGGTCAAATCTACCTTTTTTGTGGACACTGCTTCAATCTATACATATATATAGAAAAGCGCTTGACTATTTAGATTCCTAAAATGTATGCCAATCAAGGATATAATCATAGCTGTAGATATGACTCACCTTTTTAGCCTCATATTGGTGCCATCTTGAACAAAATGATCTTTTTACATCCACAAGAGTCCATTTAATGTTTTCCAAGTCTGATATCCTAAATCCAACATAAGACGCAACTGAAAACCTTTGTAAATTCCTTCCTTGCAAGCATTTCATGGTAGCTTCCGTTAGCATGTTCAGATTAGCTACTGTGCAGGACCAGAAGTGTTAGCCTTCGATGACATCTTACTTACATCTTATGTGTGCCTTTAAAACCAGTTGCAGCACAGAATAAGGATATTTGACAGACCAAATGGCCGATGGAATTTTATAAATGTAGATATCTCACATGAGGGTGGACTTTATTACAGGATTCACTTGAAACTAGGGGATAAATGGACACAGATGTTATATTATTACACACGGTTATGCATCAGTAGGGTGCATAGATAGGATATCTGCCTCATAGCCAACTTGGACCTTTAGTAAACAAACATGTGCAAAATACATTTCTTCTATGTCTACAATTTGTCTAGTTTGTGTGGGTAAAGGGAACACCAAAGGCTTTAGACCCAGTGTGTTTTAGTCCACTACTCCATTCTAAAGCCAGTTTTAAAGGTTGTATTTTTAGAAGATAAACAGGCAGACATAACATTTCAATTTGGGTATGTGTTTTTAAAATATTTCAGTAAACATAAGTTTCTTCAGTGTTTTCTCAGACAAAATGTCAAATTATGACGTATTAGAGATATATTTTTCGATCGATTTTTGCTTATTTGGCAAAACTCAATTGTTGCTTTTGAATTTCTGAGCCAACTTTAAATCTTTAGGTAGACGTCTATCAGTAAAATCAGACTCAAGTCCTCCAGCTCTAGTCTACTAATCATCCCTAGACTCAGAACCAAACATGGAGAAGCAGCTTTAAGGTTCCATGCTCCACTAATCTTGTACAAACTTCCTGACGACTGCAAAACTGCTGAAACACTGACTTGTTTTAAATAAAAACTTAAAGCTCATCAGTTTGGAGCTGCCTTTGTGTAAAAGATTATGATGCTTATTTTTTTTCTTTGTTGTTTACTTTCTCTAATGGTGTGTTTTTATCTTTTTCATACTTTAGTCTTAACTGCTTACTTACCATGCTTGTATCATGTTTTTTTTATTTCTTATCACCGAATCATGCCTTACCTTACTGTGATTGAGACCTGGCGCTCCATCACTACTTATTGTGAATAAGTTCTTACGAATATTGTATGATTGGCAGATGATGTAATAAACACACAGATGAATTAATTGATCATTTTATTTAGGTAGAAAAAAAGGTTAAATGTTTGTTGTTTTGCAGAAGGGGTCTGGCCATCCTTTTATTGAATGATGTGTTTTTCCAGCCTGTCTTTAAGCACATCATACACGTACGTGCGTCTGGTGAATCTTACTGCAGGGACCAGCAAAACAGCAGAAGGCTAGAAACGTTTAACCAACCAAACTGTGTAAGTTAAGTTGTGCTGTTGCATGCAGATAATGTTAGCTAAATGATTAGTTAAGACATGCCAATATGTCGTGTTATGCTAGTTACTGTCACCTGTTACGTCTGACTGATGCAAATGCTAAAAAAAGAAAAGCTCACTTTTTCTATATTAACGACAATATCAACCAGATAAAGTTTACATTAAAAGAAAAACTATTTACATAGTTTAGAGATTAATCCCAAATGAAGTATAAGTGAATTTAACAAAACAAACTGGACATGTTTAAGTTCCTGTTTCTTGAGAGGCACCCAAAGAGTACGTCTTCCACCTGGGACTAAAGCACTCTGGGTTTAATACCTACAAAACATCTCATAAAAACACCACTTTGTTATTTATTGATTTATTTTAATGTTGTAAAATCAAGAATTCAGAAAAACACATTTTGTAATGAGATATTCTTAAAAAACAAATGTAAAAAAACAAATAAAAAAATCGTAAAAATGATATTTCAAAAAAACAAAGTTTTTTATATACTTATTCTTTTAGGATTGTATTGTATTGGGAAAAGAAATCCTGCTTTGATTCAGAAAAACTGAGCTTTTTCTTAATTTTTTTGTTTTAATTCAGAAAAAAGCAATTTATTTATTCATTTTTCACTAATAAAAATTAAAACACTTTTTGCATTCTTTCAAGCATTTTGATCGGTGTAGGCATCAAAAGTCCACAAAACTGAAGAAGAAAAAAGATTAGATAAACTAAGTTCTTAATATTTTTTAATGTTTTTTAATGTTTTCATATGTTTTTTAAGAATCAATATTTGTGTCATAATCCCAAATTAAATCCTCCAAAGATGCGTTTGCCTGGTTTGTCTGTTGATTTCTAAATGAATGGACAGACTATTAATCCTGCAGAGGGGACATTCCCATTTTAAGGCAGCACACACTTAAAACGAATTAGAAAAAAGCTAACTGAAAACACAGACAGTAAGTTATAAGGTAACATATTATTAAATTTATAAATAAAAATAGAACCGTGTGTTAACAAAATAACTAAAAGTTGTTGACAAATTTAGATGCAATATCCAGATAATTTCAGAAATATGCAGAGGAATGAAAGATTAAATGTTGGGGATGATCAGGTATTATGAAGGTATCTTCTAAAATAGGGTTTTCAAACTCATTTCTATTTTGGGCCATCTTTAATAGAGTGTTATAGTATTAAGTATAATTCTCCGCATTCAACAAGTACGTCTTAAAACAAAATGCTGAATATCTGTTAACAATGATGTAATTTAGAACTAATATAACAAACACTGATTTGATTTGATAAATAAAATAGTATTTAGGTGCAAATACAGTAAACAGAACTTAAACATTCTATTTACATGGTCCTCTAGAGCAGCGGTTCCCAAAGTTCGGGTCGTGACCCCACTTGGAGTCACAAACATGTAACTGTCTTGAGATTCTCTTGAGCCAAAAATGTCAATACCAGAAATGCCAATACTCAAGCATCTGCATTATATAAACTGAATAAAAGATAGAAAAAAAAAGACATGAATTGATCAAAACATCATATATTGCTCAATATATTGGTGTTTGATGCTGTCATTGTACCACTTTTTAAGTGACTCAGAAAAAGTGCTTATACAATATGTTCCATCAAGAGTTGGGGTCACGCGTCTCTTAAATGCATATTTTGCGGGTCAGAGACCAGAAAGTTTGGGAACCACTGCTCTAGAAGGTCATATTAATAGCTATGGATCAGATTTAGCTCCCGGATCTTAAGTTTGACACGTACCCTAAACTGTATTGAGCAGCTTGGCAAATGTCAAAGCTCTCCTAGATATGCATTTTTCGGTTATTTTAAAAGAATTTCTGATCGATTCAGTAAGTTTGTGAATTTCTTATGAGCAGTGACATCCAAACCTTATGTTAGATCAACGTTCTAGTATTAAAGCCAAGGTGTTAATTATATTTCCTGTAAGTACGTGTGTTAACATGTAAAAAACTGTAACATTTCTCTTGCCTGGCGGGGCAGCTCTCTGGGTGCTCAGCAACCCTAAACCTCTGATCCTAGATCAGATCCTGCGCTCCTATATGTCCAAATGTGTGAAAAAATGGCCTGGTTCCTGAAAAGGTTACAGGAACTACAAAACGTCCCTACAGTCCGAAAGTGACTATACATATCTGAAACCAGGAAAATCATAGTAACTCCAACATTAGCAGTCTAGCTCTTGCATTATTCTTTGCTCCTCTCCTTTTTCCCCATGCTGCTGCCTCAATGTTCCCTTCACCATATTTCCCTCGGGGGCCTCTGAAAACCCCTAAATAATGCACACCCAGTGAAGGGCTTAAAGGGGCTGCAAGATGAATCACTTCTTCTGAAGCCGTTACGGACTTTTCTGACCGAGTCCTATTCACCATTTCCATGATGACAACGCTCTCAGGTGGATTTCTAAACATCTATATTTACCCTCTCCAATGATCCAGTTTTTGGTTTGTGACATCACAGGAGAAATAGGTCATTTGAATGCTCTGAAGCAGTTTACTTTCTGAGTGAGACCTATAAAAACTGTACATTTAATGCATCAAACATTCAACATAAATCACAAGAATGAGCAAAGAACTTGAACTCAAACTGTTTTTGCCTTTTGTGTTTATTGACTAGTAGGGTCAAGGGGGTTGTAATCTTTAAATAACCTATGGATGACCTATCTTTATATATATATAATATTTGGTGAGACAAACAAACTCTCATTTCCCTCCGTGTTGATCTCAGATCAGTGACTGACACTTTAGCCATTTCCATGTTTTAAACACCAACAAGACAAAGACTTTGGTATTACCTCCTGGTCATCTGCAACTAAAATTCCATCAGGCAGTTCCCTCCTTTTTCACGGTAATCAGTGGTTAGCACTGTTGCCATGCAGCAAGAAGGCTGTGGATTCGTATCCCGGCCCAAGGCCTTTCTGCATGGAGTTTGCATGTTCTCCCCATGCATGCGTGGTTTCTCTCTGGGTACTCGGGCTTCCTCCCACAGTCCAAAAACATGACTGTCAGGTTAATTGATCACTCTAAATTGTCCTTAGGTATGGGTGGGTGTGTGCGTGCATGGTTGTTTGTCCTGTATGTGTGGCCCTGTGATGGGCTGGCGGTCTGTCCAGGGAGCACCCCACCTCTCGCCCGTTGACCCCTGGAGATAGGCACCAGCCCCCCTGCAACCCCTTGAGGAATAAGCGGTTCAGAAAATGGATGGATATCAGAGCAATGCCCCGTTCCTGTTTCTTTCACTTAAAAAGCATCTCCAAAATATGAAAATGAGCTTCAGAATTTATCTCAATTTTTTTTCATGTTTTGTGTCATCACACTTGGACTGTTGTAATACTCTTTGTACCATTCTGGGATCATCAGTCTCGTCAGTCTGCCAGTTACTCAAAACATAGGAGCCAGCCTTCTCACGGCCAATAACAAATATGCTCACACCACCCAGGTCTTATATTACATTCACAAGCTCCTAGTGGGTTTAGGACATGTTTTAAACTTCTGGGTCTTACATACAAGGCTACAATGACCAGGCTCCTCACTACTTGTATCAGCTTTTAATTAAACACTGTCCTGTTTGTGGCCTTTGGTTCCATATCAGTCCTTAGGGAAAAATTCCCCTTTAGACAGATTTTTGATAGCTTAAGACTGATAGAAGTTAATATATAAATATAATTTAACATAGTTTTGTGGCTACAAAGTAATGCCTATTTATATTGACTTCATAGCCAACTCTTTGGTCCAATAAACTGATGAACATAGCTAGCACCAGTTAAGTGAATACATTTGTTCTCTGGTCTGAGCTGAAGTACTTAACATTACCCACCGATGTTTACTTTATAATTTTACTATGATTGCACATGAATCTCAGCCTGAGGTCTTTATGCATGCAGTTTGCATGTGCTCTTTGTGCATGCGTGAGTTTTCTGGGTACTCTAGTTTCCTCCCACAGTCCAAAAGCATGACTCTTAATTGATTGGTTTCTTTAAATTGACCTTATTTTTCTGAGCATGTGCCCATGGTTGTTTGTCCTGTGTGCCTCTGTGTAGCCCTGTGATGGACTTTCACCCTGCCTCCTAATGCGCTGCTGGAGACAGACACCATCCCATCCATAACCCTGCTAGGATAAGCAGGTATAGACAACGGATAGATCGATAATTTTACCATCTCACCATGTCTTCTTAAATTGTCTGTAAAAGGTTCAGGTTGTTGTTAAAAAATACTGTGATGGGGTCCATTCTAGTCTCGTTTTAACACAAACAGGGTCCCAACAACATAAACCCAACACCTTGGTTACATTTTTTTTTTTCTGCATTGAACTGCTCAACAGTACTAAGCAGAGTGTGACCCCTGGTGGACAAAAATGATTAAATGTTTGGATGTCAGCATTTTCTCTGTACAGTTAAATATTTGCTTACCAAACTATGTCCTGTAATGGCAGTTTTAATGTAGTAAGAGTAAGATGCATTTTAGAGATGCACCTGTCCTCAATTTGATTCAGCATAGTCGGATGTAGTTGAAGGCTCAGCTTCCAACTCTTTCCTTGCCTGATCTCATCATTTAGAAGATTACTTTACAATCCGTCAGCCTCGAGGATTTTGTTACAAACCTGAGTTTCTGTTTGCGTCACTCGTATGGTCCTGTAGCTGCCATGAAACATGTCCTCCCTCCTGCTGTGTGAGGACATTTTTGTCTTAGTAGGACAAATTAGTTCCCCGTGGCCTTTTAATTTGACCACATCTCTGTTTGCTCCTGAAGACTTCACAGCCCAGATTTCTGAGGTGGAACCTGTGATGTCATCCTGCAGCTTCTCTGAAACATGCTGTTCAAATTGCTCCATCATGTGGCTGCATGCAGGGTAAGGACAAAGAAAGCTGCATAGAAGAAGGGCATTGTCTGCCAAGGTGAGTCATTCCAGAGTGTGAAATCAAAAGGTCAAATCAACAGTGAACTCTGAGGTTGGGGATGCCAAAACTCAGTTATTACACAGCTTTGTACTGGATGAACAATAGTGAACAAGAAATGTGCACCCTATTGAGATTATCAAAGATCACTCTGATGATCCGCAGTTCTTATTTTCCTTTTACTTTGAGAGAGTAGAACATAACATGCACTTCAGTTATCATTGAGCTTTTCAAGTAGATGTAGTTGTTTTTTTTACCAACTTAAAATGCACTACTGAACTCAAATCTAACCTAGCAGCAATTTACATCATTTAAGATGTCTTTACTGTAAAAGACTGGTTTTTAGTAAAGATAATTTTGCTTTCGGAGGAAATGGCTTTACCAACATCATTGTTCATTCTGACTTGCCTGCTCAGTAGAAACCGTCCTAGGTTTCAGGCTTGAATAAGTATCACAAGGTTTTAAATTGCCTAATAATATCATCAAGATGAGGACAAGTTTAAAATATTCAAAAAGATACAAATCAGACATTTTAAAACAGATGCTTAAAATAGCAGTATGTAGATTATTCTGCTAATCATTATCATGCTACAACCAAAAATGTCAATGTACCTGGTTAGGAATTTAAAACTACAATATAAAAACCAGTATGAAGAAACAGGAAATCTCCGGCATTCCTTTTGGTTCAGGGTCAGCTAGCTTGGAGACGCAGAAGTGGGCATAATGGGAACTGTTTGGAACGTTCTCCACTTCTAAACCACTTTCAATACTTTTGAGACTACTATAATCTCCTTTTATAAGTTCTCATACTGAAATGTTACTGTATTTCTAAATTTGCACTCTGTTCGTGTATATCATGTTGTTAGGAAGTGTTCCCTCTAGTTACTGACCCTATTTTAGATATGAAAAATCTATCTTTAATAAACAGAAACATACCACAGGAATTTAAGGTTGCTGTAATTAAAACGTTACTTAACAAAACACTCCATCCTTTTTACTTTCTATGCTTTTATCATATGTTTGGTTCTTTACCACCGAATCATGTAAAGCACATTAAAATACCTTGTGTTGGAAGCGTACTATACAAATAAAATTGCCTTGTCTTGCCTTCCTCGATCACGATGACTTAGTTATTTACAGACCTATAGCTAACCGTCCTTTCTTAACCAAAATCTAAACAGTAACGACTTGTTTGAAGAATTTCAGTCAGGTTTTAAAGCTCATCATACAGTAGCTAGCCCTAGTGAAAGTTATTAATGATATTGTCATGGCCTTAGATAATAGACTTGTGATTGTTCTGGTCTGGTTAGATCTCAGTGCTGCTTTTGACACTGTTGATCTCAATATTCTCTTAGAAAGACTTGAACTTGTTGCTGGGAACAAGGGAACATCACTGGGTTGGTTTAAATCATATATGTCTGACAGATTCCAGTTTGTTCATGTAAATGATAAATCTTCACATTCAACAGCTACTTATAGAGTGTAGAGTGTTACTGCAAGTAATTTCACAGAATCAAAATTACATAATGTATACACCCCCAAGCTTCACATTCGGTATAGAGTTCTTGAAAGGCAACTCAGCAATCTTTTCCCTCCAAACATGGCAGGTTGCATTTACACCAAAGACTTCTATTTTGTTCTCATTTTACCACCTGGCATCCACCCAATGCTGCTCCGGATCATCGACCAGGTTGGCAAACCAAATGGGTCTGGACATTTGTTGGCTTTAGCAAGGGAGTGAGTGAATAATGGTAACCTACTGTGGTCCCAGGTCGCTTCAGGTCATTAACCATTTCATTCTTTGTAATTCTGGGAGGTTTCTTTACCCTTCTCAAGATCATGTTTACCCCATTAGGTGAGCGCTTGCATGGAGCCACAGGTTGACGGACATTGTCAGTTTTTATTCCATTTACTAATAATTGCTCGAGCAATTTGAGTCTTCTCAGCAAGCTGTTTGCATATTGTGGATTGTCTAATTACAGTCTTGTGCAGGTGTACAATCTTGTCTCTGGTGTCTTTAGACAGCTCTGTGGTCTTGGTCATGGTGGAAGTTGGAGTCTGACTGTTAGAAGTCGTGGACACATGTTGTTTATACAGGTAGAAAGCTCAAACTGGTGAATTTTAATATAGGTAATGAATGGAGGATAGAGGAGCTTCTTAAAGAAAAAGTAGCAGGTCTGTGAGGGCCAGAATTCTTGCTGGTTGTTTAGATGCTAAATACTTATTTTCTACACCCTTACACAAGTAAATTATTTAAAAATCATACAATGTGATTTCCTGGTTTTGTTTTTACATTTTGTCTCTCATTTTTTAAGTATACCTATGATGAAAATTACAGACCTCTCTCATCTTTATAAGTGAGCAAATACTCTGTTTTCTTGCATATTTCCCATCACAAATGTACTTTTTAAAGTTTATTTACGTTCTTTAAGTAATAGGCTTAGATGAATGCACAGGCAAACTTAAGCAGTATGGCGGTGTCAGAAAAGGCTAGACATTCTGTGCCTCCAAATAATAAATTAGTCATCATAAAAAGAGAATCTCTGACCCAGCTGTAGGCCACTATTACCATTATCATGATTGTGTGAATGTTTTCTAATGGACAAGCTGAGCTCCTCTTTCGTCACCCATGTATCATTAAAAATCAAACAGCAGAGAGAAAGGTCAAAGTAAACCTGACATAATTTCACTGCATGATTGCTGAATAGTATTATAACATTCTGGGCCTGTTGAGCTTACATAAATGTATAGAGGATAAATCTGACATTTATAGATATTTAAGACTTAATGCACTGCTATAATTATTTTATCATATGCAGAAAAAAAAAACAACTGAAAAATAGAATTGCAAGCAGTTATAAATAGGTTCCAAGCCCGACCAGGAAAGGCCGCCCCTGCTCCTCTCCTCTCAGCTAACACACTTAGATGGTCACATACACATATGGAATAATTTTATCTTATTTTCAAATCTTTAGTTCAAGTACTCTTTGAATTATACTTTTTATACAACAATGAAATATTACACATTCATTAAAAGCATTAATTCATTACAAAATTACCTAATTTACTTAGTTTACTTAATTTCACTTAGTCATGTAAACATATGGAATCATTAATTTATTTCCTCATCCCTAGTTGAAATGTTTTTCAATGAAAAAAGATTAACTACTGTTTCATACAATAATAACCAAAATTAATGGATTCGTTAAAAATCCATATTTTGTCAAGGAATTCCCTAAAAATTCTCTAATACTCATGTATACAGATGGAATGATGTTATCTTGTTCCATATCCCTAGATCAAGCGCTTTTTCAATTATACATCGTTAACTACTATCCTATACAAGAATAACATCATAATAAATTCATAGAAAAAAATTAACAATCATTAAGAAATGACCTCAATATTGTCACATAGTCATGTAAACAAATTGTTCCTAGTTCAAATGTTTTTTCCATTAAAAAGAATAGTTAACCACCGTTTTATACAATAGTGACCACAATAAAGAAATTCATTTAAAAAAAAAAACTCAACAAGTTCTCAAGATATTCTCAGATGGTATTTTCTATGTACAATCATATCCTTTAATTTCCATGTCCCTTGATCGAATACTTGTTTCAAGAGAAAGTTGTTGAATATAATTTCAAGGATACTCATCCAAATAAAACCAAATTCAAATTGAATAATAAAAACAAATGTAATAAAATTCTCAGAATTTTCCAAAATCACCATGTCTTTATAGGGAACAACATTGATGGTTAACATCTGTCTGTACTTAAAGGCTTTTGTTCTTCACATCTTCATTTCAGCAATACTGTCATTAGTGACATGAATTAAATCATTTTCTTTAAATCCACAATGCTACAAAAAACTTTTAATGTATTAATCAATGTGGTGTTGTTCCTGTTTTGGTTAAGGTCAAGGTTACTTTATTTGTACGAGTAGGTGGATTTGTGTGCCATGTGATCAGAAACGACATCCTTTTTTCCCCACATCAGCAACAATACATCAATACACCATCAGCAAAAACAACAGATAGATAGATAGATAGATAGATACTTTATTCATCTCCAAGAGAAATTCACAGTTCCAGCAGCTTACGGGAACACAGGGGCATGCAGGGAAAATACAGTATAAAAATTTAAAAGAAGAACTAAGGTAAAATATAATGGTATAAAAAAGTATAATGTCTGCCAGTCCAGTTCAGGTGCAGTTGTGCAGATGTCAGTATACAGAAACAGTTGAGTAATGGTCAGTTTGTACATACTTAGAGTCCAACTTGTAGATCTGTGTGTATGATAAAGTGCATGTGTGACCGAAGGTGCATGGTGTGATTAGCATTAAGTCCAGTGTTCTATGGTTGATTTTAATCACCCTCCCCCTAGAGTTGTTGAAGAGCCGCATGGCGTGGGGGAGGAACGATTTCTTCAGTCTGTCAGTGGAGCAGGACAATGACAGCAGTCTGTCACTGAAGCTGCTCCTCTGCCTGGAGATGGCGTTGTGCAGTGGATGGTGTGGACTGTCTATGATGGACAGTAGCCTGTTCAGAGTCCGTTTATCTGCCATAGATGTAAGGCTGTCCAGCTCTGTGCCAACAAAAGTACCTGCCTTCCTCACCAGTTTGTTCAGGCGTCCAGCGTCTTTCTTCTTGAGGCTGCCCCCCCAACACACCACTGCGTACATGAGGGCGCTCGCAACTACAGACTGGTAGAAGATCTGTAGCAACTTCTTGCAGATGTTGAAAGACGCCAGCCTTCTGAGGAAGTACAGACGGCTCTGTCCTTTCCTGCACAGGGCGTCTGTGTTGGCAGTCCAGTCCAGTTTGTCATCCAGCTGCACTCCCAGGTATTTGTAGGTGTGAACCACCTCCACACAGTCCCCTTTGATGTTGACAGGCTCAAGGTGCGGCCTGATTCTCCTAAAGTCCACCACCATCTCCTTGGTCTTGGTGGCGTTTAGGAGCAGGTGGTTAGAGTCGCACCACGTGACAAAACGTTGGATCAGCTCCCTGTATTCCTCCTCCTGTCCACTCCTGATACAGCCAACGATAGCTGTGTCGTCCGCGAACTTCTGCACGTGGCAGAGCTCCGAGTTGTACTAGAAGTCGGACGTGTACACGGTGAAGAGGACCGGAGAGAGCACAGTTCCCTGCGGTGCTCCAGTGTTGCTGGTAACAGTGTCGGACCTGCAGTCCCCCAGTCGAACGTACTGAGGTCTGCCGGTCAGATAGTCTGTAATCCATGCCACCAGGTCTGATCCTACTCCCATCTCTGTCAGTTTGTGCCTTAGGAGCAGAGGCTGGATGGTGTTAAAGGCACTCGAGAAGTCCAAAAATGTAATCCTCACAGCACCACTGCCTCTGTCCAGGTGAGAGAGAGAGCGGTGAAGCAAGAAGATGATGGCATCCTCCACTCCAACCTTCTCTCTGTAAGCAAACTGCAGAGGGTCGAGAGCGTGGTGGGTCTGTTGCCTCAGGTGATGGAGCAGCAGCCGTTCCATGGTCTTCATCACATGGGACGTCAGGGCGACCAGCCTGAAGTCGTTCAGCTCCCCAGGATGTGGTTTCTTGGGGACTGGAATGATGCAGGATGTCTTCCACAGCTGGGGGACCCTCCCCTGTCCCAGGCTCAGGTTGAAGATACGCTGTAGGGGGTGTCCCAGTTCCTGCGCACAGGCCTTGAGCAGTCTAGGGGAGACCCCATCTGGACCTGTAGCTTTGCCGGGGCGTAGCCTCCTCAGCTCTCCACATACCTGAGCTGCTGTGATGGTGGGTGGTGTGAGCGGGGGAGGGGAGGTGTCCTCCTCTGTGCTGGAGATGGCTTGTGGGGTTGGGTGGGTGGGGGTTGCTGTGCTCGTAGGTGCAGGGAGATCAAACCTATTAAAAAACTGGTTTAACTGGTTTGCTCTTCCCACATCAGCCTCAATGGGGTCTCCTTTCTTTGAGCTGCAGCCAGTGATGGTCTTCATCCCCTCCCATACCTCCCTCATGCTGTTGTTCTGCATCCTCTGTTCTATTTTGCTTCTGTATTGCTCCTTCCCCTCTCTGAGCTGGACTCTGAGTTCCTTCTGTATCCGCTTGAGCTCCTGTGTGTCACCATCTCTGAAGGCCTTCTTCTTCTGGTTCAGGAGGCCTTTGATGTCACTGGTTATCCAGGGCTTGTTATTAGCGAAGCAGCGCATAGTTCTTACTGGAACAACAACGTCCATACAGAAGTTTATATAGTCCGTTGTGCAGTCAACCATCTCCTCCATGTTGTCATTGTGAGACTCCTGCAATGCGTCCCAGTCTGTGGTCTCAAAGCAGTCTTTCAGAGCCTGCTCAGCTTCAGGAGACCACTTCCTGAATGAGCTTATGGTTATTTGTGAGCTCCTCACTTTTGGTGTGTAGTGAGGTTTGAGCAGGACGAGATTGTGGTCTGCTTTCCCCAGTGCAGGCAGGGGGGTGGCACTGTATGCATCCTTGACGTTTGCATACATCAGATCTAAAGTCTTATTTCCCCTGGTGTTACAGTCCACATACTGGTGGAAAGCAGTCAGTATTTTTTCCAGTGTAGTATGGTTGAAGTCCCCAGAGATAAGCATTAGAGCCTCAGGATGCTGAGTTTGTAGTTTAGCTACAGCGCTATGTATCATCTATCCATAGGATAGATGATCTATCTACAGTAAGGACCTTAAGAAATTTCTGCAGGCTACACAGTAAAAACACATGAAAACAAGAGATTGCTATTTCCATATTACACTACATTAGATATTAATTAAAAACTAAACAAAAGCACAAAAAACTAGCAAGTGCAAAAATGGTCAGAGGCAAGTTATTGCTTATTAAGTAGGGTCACAGCAGCAGAAATAAAACTAGGCGACCTGACCATTTTGTAGTCGGGTGGGGTTTTGTTTCTGTTTCAGGCTCGCTTGGCAAAACCATGACACCAAACAAAAAGGCATGATCCTTTTAATAAAAGACTGGTAGAACATTGTCATTATGGTCCCATCACCATTAAAGGAAATCAATTTCCTCGTACAGTGCAATCGTTGCTGACCCTTTTTTTCCCGCTGCATCACTGTTCTCTTCATAATCCAGCTCTTTATTAATAATTTACCCAAGTCATTTGTACAATTTCACCTGCTCAGTGATTTGACCTTTGATTGTAAACATAATCTTGCTGGTGATGTTTCTTCCTAAAGTCATTCAGCATGTTTTCAGTTTAGCTACAGTACATTTAAATAAAGATAGGATTCCTAACACCGAAGGACAAAGTCCTCAATAACTTGTCCTTGGCTGCTTTCACCTTCTACAAGACTTACAATAACAGAATCATAAGCATATTTGATCATTTCCTCCTGTCATGCTTACTTTAACACATATTTGTTTATAGAATGTAAAGCATAGGGGACAAAACACCCTTGGAGTGATCCAGTTGACAAACAGCTTTGATCAGAAAGTTTACCATTTACTTAAGCTCTTTGTGTCAGGTTAGGAAATCTAACATCTACCCAAGCACATTGTTGATTAAGTCAAACTTTTCCAAGAACCTTTCCATTAGACTACGAGGCTGGTTGGTATTGAAAGCAGACGAAAAGTCCTAAAAAGTCCAAAATTATTTTTAAAAATAATGCTTTTTTTTTAAGTCTATCATGTGTCCCATCTCAGTCCAAGTTTTGAAAAAGTATATTCAGCAGGGTAAATGCTGCATCCTCTACTCCCAATTTGGGCCCATAAGCAAACTGAAGGGGATCAATAAAAACTATGTCTACTTAAGGACCTTGCTTCAGATTATTCTTTCAAATCTTTTCATTAAAACTGAACTCAGAGCAACTGGGCAAAAAACATTTAAAGTTTTAGGGTAACTCCATTTGGAAATAGGAACATCTATTAAATCCTTGTACTTTAGGTAAGTGTCAGTGTCTTTTTATAGTTCCCAGCTGTACCTTGTTTCCAACTTTGTGTCTCCTGTGTATTTACACCAGTCTGTTTCGCCTGTCCTTTGTTGGTCCATCCTCACTAGTAGTCATTTGCAGGGCCAGATTAAGGAGGATGTGGGCCCCTGGGCTGGAACAAATGTGCAGCCTCTACCAGATGTTGCACTAGAATAGGGTGACCAATCGTCAACTTTTCATGTGCTGTCCAGCACATCTGAGCGGATTTCATAGAATGAAAGAAATGTCAAGGTTCTCAAAATTTCTTATGGGAACACACTTTAACCGTGGATATGGCTTTGGGACCGTAACTTTTCTACCATATGTGCCATCAACATAATTCTGACGGATACTGAAAGCTAACACTCTGCACCTTTCAGTTGTGTATCATACATTACGGTAATGTGATGTCATTTTCTGTGTCAGACCCGGGAAAAACAGACTCAGCTGAAAGAACAAAGCTGCAGAAGCAGACGAGGTGATTTTAGTTAATGACAGCGGACTTCTTTTGGTTCAACCAACTTAAATAATACTATTAGCTCTATAAGGTCAGTTCGTTACATTCTGTCAATAATAGAAGGAATATGATAAATAAAATCTTCCAGGAAGAGAAAACGTCCGTGTAGATTTGGATCAAGATACGGACAAAATGTTTTGTCTTCACAACCGCAGTAAGTATTTCAGTTTCTCCACACTGTTAATATTTACCCAGCTTTACTCCAAAAGGATTTACAGTTTTTGTAGTCTATTACTCCTAATACTAATATCACTTGCAGGAATGGAAACTTCCATGTAGATCCGTTGAACAAGATTCAGATGGGGATTAAGACTATGTGTGATCACAATTGCAGTAAGTACGGGGTGGAGAACAAGTATTTGATACACATCGGATTTTTGAAGTTTTCCCACCTAAAAAGCATGTAGAGGCCTGTAATTTGAATCAAAGGCCATTTTATTTCACGACAAGTATTTGATACATCAGACAAACAGAACTCAATATTTGGTACAGAAACCTTTGTTTGCAATTACAGAGATCGACGTTTACTGTAGTTCTTCACCAGGTTTGCACACATTGCAGGAGGGATTTTGGCCCACTCCTCCATACAGATCTTCTCCAGAGTGTTCAGGTTTTGATGCTGTTGCTGGGCAACACAGACTTTCAGCTCTCTCCAAAGATTTTCTATTGGATTCAGGTCTGGAGACTGGCTAGGCGACTCCTGGACCTTGAGATACTTCATATGGAGCCAATCCTTAGTTGCCCTGGCCGTGTGTTTCGGGTCGTCGTCATGCCGGAAGACCCAGCCATGACCCATCTTCAGTGCTCCTACTGAGAGAAGGAGATTGTTGGCCAAGATCTCACGATACATGGCCCCATCCATCCTTCCCTCAAATGCTTAAGACTGTGGTCCCAGCTCTATTCAGGTAATTGAACAGGTGCTGCTGTATAGTTCTGGGCTCATCCCTCACTGTCCTCATGATAATTGATGCCCCACAAGGAGAGATTTTGTATGGTACTCCAGACAGAGGGAGATTGACTATCGTCTTGAACTACATTTTCTAATTATTGCACCAACAGTTGTTTCCTTCTCACCAAGCTGCTTGCCTATTGTCCTGTAGCCCATCCCAGTCTTGTGCAGGTCTAAAAATGTATCCCTGATGTCCTTGCACAGCTCTTTGGTCTTGGCCATTGTGGAGAGGTTAGAGTTTGTTTGAGTGTGTGGACAGGTGTCTTTTATACAGATAACGAGTTCAAACAGGGGCAGTTAATGCATGTAATAAGTGGAGAACAGGAGGGCTTCTTAAAGAAGAACCATTAAGTCTGTTGGAGCCTAAATTATTACTGGTTGTAGGTGATCAAATGTCATGCAATAAAATGACTGATGGCTAAAAAGTGTCTTTTTTTTGTATAAAATTGATCAGAACATTTCAATGGTGTAGTTCGTTCGTGGTTTTATTCCATTCGCATGCTAAACAGAAGTCTCAAAAGCTAAATGGCGGTGTCCCAGTCTTTGCAAAGACTGATGGCTAAAAAGTGTATTTTTCCCTCTTTTGCACTTAAACTTTGTAAGCTGGACTGTCAAGGGTTTAAACCATTCAGTGAAAAGAAGGCATTTTTTCCTATATTAAACAACTCAACACTGATGGGGCCTTTCTGTGGGACTCACATAGGAGGATCTGATGCTGGAGAGAACAACAATTCCATTCCTTCTTTTAGGTTAAAGCTCGTGGGATCTCAACACTGATCAGCCAGAACATCCCATTTGAGACCCATAATTTTGTTGCTGATAAGTGTGCAAGTTTCATTATTGTGAATGGGAAACTGGATAACACTTTAGTTGTTTTGATGAATATTTATGCTCCAAATAAAGATAAGAATTTCTTTAAACAACTATTTTCTTTTTTGCCTGATCTTAAAAATACTCTGTAGTCCTGGAAGGCGATTGTAACTGTTGGTTGGACCCATCTTTAGACCACTCAGCTGTTAACAGAAATGTTCTAAGCAAATCTGCATCAATTATTCAAGCCATTCTGTCATTTTATAGACTAAGTGATGTGTAGTGTACTTTAAACCCTTACAAAACACAATACTCATATTGTTCACATGTACATAAGGTTTATTCACGAATTGATGACTTAATTACTGAGAGCAGATTTGTTGTTGTGATTACCGGAGTACATAAAATTGCTTCTGCAGGTCTGAAACTATCCTCCTGCTGGCTGATGCAAGTGTAATATATGCAGTATTAGTAATTAGTTATAGTTACAAATTACTTTTCCAAAAAGTAATTGCGTTAGTATCTCAGTTACCTCATTGTAAAAGTAATTAGTTACTCAGCAAAATAAGTGTAATGTTATTTCTATGTTCTATAACACAGTTACATTTTATAACGTCAATAATATAAAATATTTTTCTAACTAAATGATTAATAAAAAGCACCATATACAGTGTTAGAACATTTAGTATTTGAACTTGACTCAATAAGAATGAAGCTGTATGCATAAATACAACAATATACAAAAAGTAAATATTGAACATGCATAATCACACTTTTCATTAAAGTGCAAATCTAAGACAGACAAATGTGGGTAAAATGAAACAAAGGAAAATCTGTCTATTAGGTTTTGCCAATCTCTCTTTCGGTAATATTGGACACTAAACAGTTGGTGTCCCGTGATCACATGATCTGGAAGCTATTGAAGGAAAACCTCCAATATTACAGTAAAATATTAATATGAAATATTATATGTATTTAAATGTCAAATAAATTGTTTTTTCTTGTTCTTTAAAAGCAGTAAAACATTTCGGTATTGGTTTGGTTTCAATTGGTCACATGAACTGGAAGCTTTTGAAGAAAAGCCACAGATTTACAGTAACATACTAAGAATTATTACTTATCAAATGTATCTTTTTTTTCCTAATAAATTGGTGTGTCAGGTTCCTCGAGTGTCGAGCAACAGTTCATCAATATTTTGGGGTTGCTTTGTTTGTAGATATCACATGTATTGGTTTATTTTCTGGAATACATGGAGATTTATTGAAAACCAAACCCTCACCAGAAAACCAGCAAGCCTTTGACAGCGATGTATTTATCAGCGCAGTTCTCGGTGGGATGTTGGAGGGAGTCCCCGCTTTAAAGAAAATAATGTCCGTCGAATATCACTTCACACTTACACGATGCAGACAGCAAGAGCGGTCAGAGTATCTGCCCACAATCATCAGTGACACCGGCTTTCTCCCTGTAGCCAAAGTGTGGCTGTCAGAAAGCCTGACACAGCTGCGCATCAGTCAGCCACACTGTAGTAAGGCGCCACAGTAGATCTCAAGTTATGGTAAGGATGGGAAAAGTAATTAATTAGAATACTCCGTTACCTAAAAAAATAACGCTGTTATACTTGAACACCATTACTCCCAACACTGAACATATGTCAGTATAGCTTTTGTGTGATACTTGCTATTTTTGCACGCCTTAATGGCTTCTATTGCATGTTTCCATTAACTGAAACTTGTTTCAAAGTACAACTGACTTTTAGCATAGCTGAAAACACAACTTCCAAAGCCACACACAGCTCCATTGGTTCTGGTGTTTGTACACCCATTCCAATGCTTGAAAATCGCTATTGATGTTCTAAAAGCTCCCCGGTCTTTAATCAGCCCAGTAAGCTGCCCGGACTCATCAATTTTCTTCCAGAGTGCAGGATCAGAACTGTCTTGTTTATCACAGTCACGGTGTCTTCTGCTGACGACAATAATTCCACAATCGCCTCTGTTTCCATTGGTGCCATGTCAGCTACAGTTTCAAGTTCTGGTGATAGCAAGGGAAGCATTCTGAGAAGGCGAAAGGAAAGATGCCTCTACTCCATCGCCACTGAGAGGTTTAAAACAGCCTGTAAGCTTGGGCATTTTCTTCATTACCTCTTTGTCGCGTTCGTCTTCTCCTTTCTTTGTCTTTCTTTTCAGGGCTCCACACTCAAAAAAAAAACAACCTAGTGCACTCAAAAATTTTTTTTTTTTTTTTGTGTGCTGTTTCTGCTGTCCGCCATCATGAGAAACTGATGCTCCTCCCCAGTGCATAACATCTGTCAAACTTGGACCAATAATGATCAAGCCATCATGACCGTTGGCCAAAACAAATTGGCAAATGTTTCAATGACACTGTCATTATCCTCTGAATTAGTTATAAAATCAAGCCGTTCTCCCACTATTCATTCTCAACATTACAAAATAGTGTTCGGGGCCCTCACAGCATCCGCTCCCCCACAGCGCCGAGGCCCTGGGCTGTAGCCAGGGTAAGCCTTTGGTAAAGTCTGGACTTGGTAATTTGGTGTTTAATCAGGTCACACCATATCTATTTAATGTCTCCTATACCAGTTCTCATTGTTCCTGGTTTCATGTTCTCCAGAGCCTGCGGTTAGATAGAATTAGATCATGACCATGAAGCGACTATTTCTACTACAAAACCCCTCCCTGCAAATAGGTCCTCATCTCCTTAGGCGTCAATGGCTCAGGAGGAGGTAGGAGGTTGTCCTACAAATTAGCTCTGCGGGCTCGGAACCTTCATAAAGAAAAATCATAAAATTACAATAGGGTTCCCTCCTCCACTGAACAGGCATGGAAGGCATGTTCTACCTACTCCACTGGCTTGGAACCCTAAAAAAAGCATGTCACAAAATCAGCAGTCACAAAAAATTTGTTTACACAAGTCTATTGTACCCCTCTGTTCTTCTTGCAGAAGTTGTGACAGCCTTTTCCATTTCTTGGACAGAAGTGTATTCTTTGCTGTCCTTTGCTTAACTGTGTACACATGTTTGCACTAATTGTTATATCTGATCTTTCTAGAGTAGAGTTTTTTTTGTGTACTTTTTTCTTCAAAAACAGACCAAAATGCATTAATAGTCAGGTCTCATTTTTATGCATTACAGGTTGATTTAGATAGTCTTTGGAACTAAAAATATAACATTTCACAATATTCAGTCTAGACAGGCGCAGCTGGAAACTCAATACACATAAATGGGAAATGTGACATAATTTGTCCTAGGAATAATTACATTTAATGTAGCAAAAATGTTCATTGAGGATAGTAAATAATCCATTATGAATATGTAGAATGTACATTTTTACTATTAATAACTGAGGTATAGATATCTTCTATACATATTGTGTCTATATATTAAATGTTGAAATGCTCTTTTAGCTATTTATAGATTTTAAAAATATGTATACTTATCATCTTAGTTATGAGTTTTCTAAAATAAGGTTTCTACAGATGAACAATAAAGGTTTAGCATCTTCAATTTTAAGTTTGACCATTAAGAATACTAGTTTTACTAAGACACATTATATTATTGTTATCCATGAAATCATGGAATCAGTTAGAAGTGGTTGCTGATTAAATGTTAAAATGATTTGCCATACTCCATTGAACAACCTAAGTGACGTCATTTTACCGAGTCCGTAGTTGCAGCAGATGCACAAACAAAACCCGTCTATACTTTAAGTAACTAATAAGGAAAGGTAAAAATTACTCTGACAAAAAACATTGTGTTTTAAACATCTTTATGTTTTACATGATGGAAAAGAGTTTGTTTTAAACTTGATTCGGGGATAGCGTCTAGCTGACGGCTAACATGCTAACAAGTAGCCTAATTTGTAAATGGTTTTCGAAAAACTGTATTGCTATCCGTGGTGAATATTTAATCAGAACTTCAGCTTTAATGTTTGGTTTTAATTTTCCAGGTGAGTACGTTTATTGTGACAAGGATGAAGGTGGTGAATTTAAAGCAAGCGATTCTCCAGGCCTGGAAAGAGCGATGGAGCGACTACCAGTGGGCAGTTAACATCAAGAAAAACTTCCCAAAGGGGGCAACATGGGACTACCTTAACTTTGCAGGTTCATTCAGTCGACTTCCCGCTAGGGTTTATTCATTTTTTATTTCCTGCCTCGTTTGATCTGAATGCTCTCTCCTCGTTCCAGAGGCTCTGATGGAGCAGGCGATGATTGGTCCATCTCCCAACCCACTCATTCTGTCTTACCTCAAATATGCTATAAGTTCACAGGTAGGATAACAGTTTTAATAAGAGAATTGTATCTGGTTGTTAAACAGTGTTTTACTAGTTCTAAATGTCCTCCTCTCTCATTAGATGGTGTCTTATTCCAGCGTTCTCACAGCCATCAGCAAGGTAAACAAGAGGCTGATCATTATTATTGTAGCATCATATTTACTAGAAGATTTTCATTTTTTTTTATCAACTTGTCTTCCAGTTCGACGGCTTCTCCCGGGAGCTGTGTGTCAAATCATTGCTGGAGATAATGGACATGTTCTGCCATCGTCTCAAGTATGTGCACACATAACATCAGATTAATGCTACAACTGATAAACTAGATCTAAAAGCTGCTGTTTTTCAGGTGCATATACAGAGTTATTGCTAATAATATGTGGAAGGAATAGTTGGAAGGTCTCTCACTGGCCTTTGTTGACCAAACCTGGTATAGCAGCCAGGAGGATTGCTGAATATCACAGACGGTGGTTGGGGCATTGCGAGGACAAAATATAAAGTGACGGATGTGCAACTATAAGTTTTTCTAACATCATGCAACCTAATTAGTATTTATCAGTACAAATTCATATTATAATGTGTACTCATGATTAGGCATGCACAATATATTGGTATAAACTGATGTAAGTTATTTTTTTACATGCTGGTATCAATCTGATCAATAAAAATGGGCTAGTATTACTTTGATTTATTTTAATATCCATGTTGTGGCTGTTTGTTTATGTGTGGAGGGGAGGAGGTTGGCCATAAGGTATTTCTTTGCTCCCGGGATACTGATGAAGCACAGGATTTGGGGTTTTTATTAACTGGAGCAGAGAGGCAATGTTAGGGGAGTGGTCGATTCTTCCTATTGTCAAATGGTAGGGAAACATCAATTAGCAGCCATAATAGTAAATGTCATTTTGAATATTTTCAGAATCAGCTTTAATGGCCAAGTATGACACATACAAGGAATTTGACTCTGGCAACTTTTCTCTCCAGTACAGAACTTAAATAAGTGAAATTAAAAAACGGAAAAAAAAAATAAAATAAATAAAAATAAAGGATAATATATACACCAAACCAGGGTTATTGTACAGTAAGTATATACAGTAAGTATATACACAAGTGCAGAGTTTTTGTTTATTGTTCATGTGAGTGGACACACACTGTGACTATTCAGAGTTCATCAGAGCGACAGCCTGGGGGAAGAAACTGTTCTTGTGTCGGGTGGTTTTGGCGTACAGCGCTCTGTAACGCCGGCCTGAGGGGAGGAGCCTAAACAGATTGTGGCCAGGGTGTGAGGGGTCAGTGGTGATTTTTCTGGCCCGCTTCCTGACCCTGGCCCGGAAAAGGTCCTCAATGGAGGGAAGATCAGTACCTATGATCCTCTCTGAGGACCTGACTGTTCTCTGCAGTCTGTCCCTGTCTTGCCTGGTGGCGGATCCGAACCAGACAGAGATGGATGAGGTCAGGACAGACTGGACTATTGCTGTGTAGAATATGGTCAGCAGTTCCTGAGGCAGGTTGAACTTTCTGAGCTGACGCAGAAAGTACAGCCTTTGCTGGGCCTTCTTCCTTCACTTCGGTTTATGGCCATTCAGTCATAATTTATAAAACAAAATCAATTTAAATATCAGGGTCATCACCTCTTTGTGTTGAGTTGTTGTTGAGCTACAACCGTTGTATAAAAATACTAAACTAATTATTTACTGTATTCATGCCAAACAATTATCTCCAAAACTCAAAGTAGTAGGAACAGTATAACAGGAAATTCTTGTACTTTTGTAAATTTTTTTCTTAACCAACACACACTTGATGTTTACCAATCTTTGTTGGTTGTTTATAAAAAAACAAATCTGGACCTGGAGACTTTTAAAAATGAACAGGAACTATTAAATTCAATAAAGGCAAACTTGGTATGAAGCCGTCGCTGATTCTTGTGGCTTCCTCTTTCTCGCTCGTTCAGCTGTCACGGGAAGGCGGAGGAGTGTATCGGACTGTGTCGGGCTCTGCTGGGAGTGGTGGTGTGGCTCCTGCAGGGCTGTGCGTTTTACTGCGAGACACTCAGAGAGCTGGGTCCCTCCGCTAGCACGGAGGCCATCCTCAGAGCCTGCCAGGAAAGACTGCATGGCCTGATGAGCAGCACCAAGAACAAGGCTCTGGTCCACATCGCCCGGCTGGAAGATCAAGGTGTCACTAAGCGATAGTTGCATCAAAGCTGTTTAGCTTGATGAGGTTTAGTAAAAGAGAATGTGACCGCATAGTTACATCATGTCTTCAATTCTTCAAAGTGCGTTGTTCTGTCTGATAGATCTTCCTAAGTGTTTTTGTTGCCTCTTCTTCACAGGTTCCTGGGGTAATGTTGAGCAAGCAATGATTAAAGTGACGGATGGCCTCTGTAATGTACCTAACCAGACACTGAGGACTTCAATAGAGGAAACCCTGTGTTTGGTGAAAAGGTGAGGGCTCCTGGAGGAAGATGATTTGACTGAAACAGAATCTGAATCCAACCTGACGAACGCGCTCCCTCCTTTTCGCTTCCAGTATTCCCCAGATGCTCTCTGTTCAATGTGAGCCTCCAGCCCACCCCTCCTTTCCATCTGTCCATGCTTTCATCATGCTGGAGGGCACCATGAATTTGACAGGGGAGACACAGCCTCTGGTGGAGCAGCTGATGATGATTAAAAGGATGCAGGTGAACATATCGTTTGGAATAAATCCTACAACCAATTATCCACTCACAAAATGTTGAATAGTTGTGTAAATTTGATAATGTTGCACTTTTTACCTCTGAGCTTGACCTCTGTTATGGGAAAATCCCATATCGATGTAAATAAGGATTTGGCTGAATCAGTCTCCATTGAAGTTCTAAAGGTATTTATTGGGATCCGAACAGGAACTCATCTCTCGGGTAAAATTGCTCTCTCCCCGAGCTTGACAGAAGTGACTCCCTCTCTGTAATTTTTGTAAATTTATCCCAGAGTGAACTGCTCCAGAGACATAACAATGTTTCAGTGGCCTTCAGTTGACCCAGAGTGGATAAAATGTAAATAAGCCTCCTCCAACTTCAGTTTCGAAGTCACAAGCATTATGCTCTATTCACCGGATGCTTTTACTACTAATTACTAAAAATTAAACAGAACTAATCTTGAAATAAGTTTCCCATTACAGTCCTCCGTTTTTTAAATACATAAAAAAACAGAGTATTTCATGATGGTAATATATTTCCTATTGATAGTGGGAAAGAGCCAATAAAACAACAACAAAACCAACGATCACACAAATAATTCATATTCTGACATTTCTCATGCTGACCATAGGAATCAGCTCATATTAATCAGGAAATTGTCCATTTAAATGGACTGAAGTTATATAGCGCGTTTCTAGTCATACTGACCACTCAAAGCACATTGCACATTGAAGCCACATTCACCCATTCACACTCACATTCATACCCCGACAGCCAACATGGCTTGGTAGGACGATGTTTTTTGGGTAAAGTGCCTTGCCCAGGGGCACATCGACATGTGACTGGAGGAAGCTGGAATCGAACCTACAACCCTCCAATTGCAATCCAACTCTACCACAGTTGCCATTTAGATGACTTTGAGACGTAACTTATCAGAACCAAAAACCCATCTGGGGCAATTTGCTTTGTATAGGCCACTTGTGGTGTTTGGTATTGGTTCCCCGCTTAGTTCATTTTGTTTGGAAAAAGACTTTCTGACCACATCCCTGCCCCTGGGATGGCCACACTTCGTCTCGTCATCTGTAGAAACTCTAAAAGATATCATAAAGAGAGAGAGAGGTTATGTCAATTAGTCACGATGATAGATGACCAAAATGAAAGAATAGTTTTCCAAAGAAAAACTCCAATCTATTTTAAATAGGAGTTGGAATCCAAGTATAGTCCTCTCTCCTTCTGTACTGCTCCATGCAAGAACCACTCTTTCCCAATTTGAGCCGGATGATTCCTGGCACGGTCATCTTGGAATATGCCCGTGCCATTAGGGAAAGAAAAACACTGATATAATAACCTGGTCATTCAGTATGTTCAGATAGTCAGCTGACCTCATTCTTGGAGTACATACTCTTGCTGAAACCAGACTTGACCAACTGCAGCAACTCAAGATCATGGTACTGCCCCCACAGGTTTGTACAATAGGAACTAGGCATGATGGATGCATCACTTAATCTGCCTCTTTACTTATCCTGATGCACCCATCACTGTGGACCCGGGTTTATCTTGACTCACCAGACCACATGACCTTCTTCCATTGCCCCAGAGTGCAATCTTTTTGCTCCCTAGAAAATCAAAGCCTTTTTCTTCCTGTTCTGCCTCAGATTAGCGGTTTTCTTACGAATCCCAGCTGTTCAGTCCCAATCCCTTGAGTTCCCTTCACATTGTATGTGTTGAAATGTTCTTACTTTCATGGTTAGACATTGCCCTCAGTTCTACTGGTGTTTTTCTTTTACTTGATTTCATCAACCGTTTTTGCCGATCACAATCATTCTGAATTTTTTCCAGCCACATTCCTTCCTTGAACACTGTGGGTCCCCGCTATCCTTCCTCTTTTAATATTGTTTTGGACAGCTATTAACCCAGTTTTAGTAGCTAGTGGGTTGGTTTTTAGTCTGCTAACATGTTTTCTCTGCTTGATGCATGCCAATGATTTGACCCTTCTCAAACACACTAACATCTTTTCCACGACCACAAGATGTGTCTTACGACATGGTTGCTTATGAAATGAGAATTCATTCATTGCACCAGGTGGGGTTAAATAACCAGCTGAAAGATTTACACCCATGCAGTAATTATCCTAAAGGAGGCTCATACCTATTTGCTTAGTTAAATCCAGGTGGCTACTTTTTTTTGGTCAGGTTGTGTATATTCCTTACTCAGAAAGAATACATTAAAATCCATCCATTTGTAACACATTTATAAACTGAAAACAACACAAGTTATTGATTTAGTGCAATTAAGGAGTTGGGAAAAACTTGCAGCTCTCAGGTCAGAGCCAATCAAGAGAAAATTGACTGACTGGTGCATCAGAATTGAAAATCTAACTACTATATGTACGGTGATGCATTTGTTTAATTCTGGGGCTTAGTCAAAATAAGTGTTTGCTCAGTAATTATTCGATGAATACCTTTGGATAAGTAATTATTATTGGAGGTTCTTTGTTCTGGTACATTGAGTCTTGATAATACTGGATAATACAACTGCCAGTTAATGTCTCGAGGCAATTTGCTGGGATTCCTTAAATAAAAAACCTTTTAATTTACTGGAATGTTTGTATGATTGTATTATAATGACTTTTCTTGTAAAGGTCATTGAGATGACGTCTGTTGTGAATCTGCGCTAAATAAACTGAATTGAAAAGTAATAATTTTATGTCTTCAATAGGTGAACAAATTTATGTTTATAGTCATGAAAAAAATTGAATTTATGTCTTTATTTAGCAGCTGCTTCAAGGTGAATTGCAATCAAAAAGTAATCTAATAATGAGATCTACCAGCATATGGATTCACTTATTGTCATTAATTTTATTTTGTTTATTGATTTGAATTGTTTGCGTTCTTCAGCGGATTCCTGGTCCTCTGTTCGTCCTGGAGATCTGGAAGGCTTGTTTCACCGGCCTCATCGAGTCACCAGAGGGCACCGAAGAGCTAAAATGGACCGCCTTCACTTTCCTCAAAGTAAACCTAGTTTCTAAAAGCTGTTTTCTTTATCTATGGTCTTTTTTTCTGTCTTAGTCCTGATTGTGTTTTGATACTAAACCATTTTTTTTGATTATTTAACTCTTTTTGAACACGAATGAACATTTGAAGTTCAGCTTTATTCAGCTTTTTGACTCAAACATTAACTCGTATAATCTCTGGTTATCATAACTAGTTTATATCAAACAAAAAAAGCAACAACAGTCTTCCCTCCTTGTCATTCTTAGATTCCACAAGTTCTGCTCAGACTGAAGAAATATCCTCAAGGAGACAAAGGACAGGTCAGATTTTTGACTCGCATCAGTGAGTCTCTAAAATAAACTGATTATGCCTGCAGACTAAATAACATTTAGTATTTTAGTTGTACTGGGAACCTTTAAAGATTTTATATATATATAATTTATTTTTTTAGGATTTTACAGAGGATGTAAGCATTGCGTTTCAGTACCTCCTGAAGCTGACACCACTGCTGGATAAAGCAGATCAGAGATGCAAGTAAGTACACTAAATCTGCACGGCAACAAATTATCCTTCCTTACACCGTTAAAATCGTTTTCTTTCCATCTATACCTGGAAAGGCCGCCTCAGACGCATAAATCTTTCTAACCTGTGTTTCTTTGCTTGAAGTTGTGACTGCCTCGGCATGCTCCTGCAGGAGTGCAACAAGCTCGGCCTGCTGTCCGATTCCAACACAGAAAGCCTCACGTCAAAACGGTATGGCTTCCCTTTTGGAAAGCAATGAGTTTTATAAATATTCATAACCCTGGAAATTTTCCCACAGTTTTTCATGTTGCAACAACAAACCTCAGTCGACTTTATGTGGTGCACCAACCCAAAATAGAGCTTCATTCAGTCTGTTTACATACGCATCTAAAATTAAAGCTTTTGGCAATAAGTAAGCTAATGCCTTAACTAGAATAGGAGCCGTTATACCAGTTTATGCATCTCCCCGAAAATTGAATTATTGAATGAAGGGTGTTTGACTGCGTTGGTAAGTGGCAACATGTGTTCTTTAATGTTGGAATTCTTTGGGTTGGCTTATAGAGTCACACATGTAGTTAACTAATAGCGGTAATGCAGATGGAGTAAAAGTAGGATGTGCACAATGACCAAAAGAAATGGACAACAGCACAGTAGATTATGTACTGGCTGCAGCAAGTACGTAGTACTATACTGGGCCCATGCCAGTGAACTAACCTGGGATGTTGTTTAAAATCCAGAGAAGTACGTCTTTCTAACCGCATTATTAAGATTTCTTAGCTCAATTAGAAGCTGGCCAGTGTGGCGCGACTTCAGCCGAACTAAGTTGTATAACTGCATTTCAAAATCCGAATTCAGTCTGACTAAGGCAATAATAATTGAAGTGTTGGAGGAAAGAAAAATGATGCGCAGTGATCAAAGTTCTTCAAAAAAGAGAAATCTGAGAGGTGCGCAAATTTGCATCAAGCCCCAGGATTTGCAGTGCTGCCACCACTATGTTTTATTGTAGAGATGGTGTGTTCAAGGTGATATGCATCTAGGCTAAAAAGTTTGATTTTTATTTTTCTCTATCCAGAGAACCTTGTTCCTCCATTTTGAATTTGTCCCCTAAATAGCTTGGGGCAAACTGCTAATTGGTCTTCTTAAGGCTTTCTTCCACGAACACTAGATTACTACAACACACAGCGGGTAGTTGTCCATCTGACAGATTTGGTGCTTTCAGTTTCCAGATATTAGATTAAGCAGAGCTCTCTGAAGATGTTCAAAACATTGAATATTATTTTATTAGCTAACTCTGCTTTAAGTTTCTCTAAAACTTCCTGTCTGTTCTCATCTTGGTCTTCAGGATTCTCTTTGTTCTCTAAGTGACCCCTGAAGCCTTCACAGAACAGCTGCAAATATAATTTAGATGGACACTGAAGTTTATTCTGAAGGTTGCACAGGATTTTTATTATAGGGTATTATTGTTAAGGTGGTGGAATATTTTGTTTAGTCCTGAATTGATTTTTGCTGAACTTGGCAATGACGGAGAGTGAAAGTTAAGCCCCCCTGTCTTCAGCCATTCCTATTGAATTCCCATGTCTTCTCTCCTTTTTCTTCCTCATGAACTTCTCCACTTGTTTATTTTATTCAGGAATGAAGACAGGGAGTTTGCCCCGAGACTGAAAACAGCAGAAAATGCAAACATCCAGCCTAATCCAGGCCTCATCCTGAGAGCTGAGCCCACTGTCACAAATATTCTCAAGGTAACCATGTTTGGGCATCGCATGAAATGTGGAGTAGAGGAAGAAATTAAGGAATCTGTGTTTGACAGAAAGTACATCACATCAACAATGTTGATTCCCATCATATAAATGGAAAACGCTCTGTGTTTATTAGACGGTAGATGCAGACCACTCTAAATCCCCCGAGGGCCTCCTGGGGGTTCTTGGACACATGCTGTCTGGGAAGAGTCTGGATCTGCTTCTGGCTGCAGCGGCAGCCACTGGGAAACTCAAATCCTTTGCCAGGAAATTTATTAAGTGAGTAAATCCGCGCTGCCTTCTCCACCAACTCCAGAAACGTTTAATTAACCAGAGTGCAGTTTTTGTTCTCGTCTGAATGTTTTTAACTTTGTTTGAAACAAATTGAAAGGTTAAACTTTTCCTTTCTTCTTCAAGGCTAAATGAGTTTCCCAAGCACATCAGCGGCGAAGGCTGTGAGTTTGTTTATAACCTTTACATGTGCGATTAAAAGAACTGATACTAGCATTTAGGATCTCTTCTGTTTTTCCTTTAGCTAAGTCTGCGTCTGTACGTGCCCTGCTGTTTGACATTTCCTTCCTCATGCTCTGTCATGTTGTGCAGACATACGGTTCAGAGGTGAGTCCAAGAGGTCCAGGGGACATCTTGGCCTTTTTTATAATGAAGCTATTTTTTTTTTTTAGTGTTGATTGAACATACCAAAAGTTTGCCAGAGGATAACCGCTTTAAAACATTCGTATTGTTAAGTAATAAGAAAATACTTTTAAATGGGAAAATAAATTTTCCTTTGAAAACTAATTAAAAAGACATTTCTAGTCACACATTTGTAATAACATAAGATAAAGATTTTCAGGACTCATTTTTGGAATTGCCAACTCCTATTAAGTTATTCCAACAGATGGCGCTACTTTCATCCATGTTCAACAAATTTTCCCACTTCTTGCTGTAAAGGTGCTCTGATAGTGTTGCTCTCAACAGATCTAAGATAATGTGCACGGTTAATATAATTATTATTTTAACTAATTATGTGGAGCTATTTAAATGCACTGACCTTATTTCTTTATACCCAAGGAAACCTGTTTGTATATCTATATGTACTTTTAGGCTACAGATGTTTTAAAAACATGAACCATGTAAAGTGGTAAAGAGAGCAGCAATATGTTGTACTTAAGCACAAGATTTTTTCGAAACTGTCAATAATAATAATATCCCATGAAATGTATTTTAAGGAACTCTTAAATTTTGTTATGACTAAAAAAAAAATCTATGATGAGGTTAAATCAACAAATTTGTAGATTGAGTTGAGTTCTTAAATTCATATCATTAATACTTTTAAAATAATGTTATATTAAAAATGATGTTTCATCAGAATCCGTGCCAGTCAATAAGCCTGGGCAGGGCCTTTTTAAGAAAAGTAACACAGTTCTTGTAAGTTTGTTGCTTTGTAACTTTTGTTCTGACTGTTTTTTCCTCCCATATCTTTAAGAAATATTTCTATTCCTCTGAACAGACATTTTTTCTCTGTTGTTGTGGAAGCTGCACGGCCTGAATGGTTTTTCCTGATATTTCTTAACTTTACATAACGTTTGTTATGATGCCCAACCATAACAACAAGGTTGTTTACAACCGGTAGCAGCTGATTCATTCAATTAAAAAAAACTTTATCAATCCCAAAGGTAAACGAAATGTTGCTGTAATTTATATTGATCTCATAAATTCCTTCAAAGAGTTGTTTTATATGCTGATGGCTACGATCAGGAAAGGATCCCCTGTAGCAGTCGGTGTTACAGCGGTCAACCAAATCCAACAGAACGATATCAGAAAACTGTGGTCAGGGATAAAAAACACAACAGGTTTCAAGCAACAGGAGGATCGGAGGTCTGGACAGAACAGTTGTTCTGGACATTCTTCAATAAATTCAGTTCAGGAACAAGCTCGGCATCTTCCCCTCCTGCCCCCAACCAAACTGACTTCCCATCCTCTTTTCACCCAAAGTTTTCCTTTAACGTCTTAAATGTCTTATCTACTACCCAGGCCGGATTGGCTAATCGGGAGGGCCGGTACATTTCCCGGTGGGTCGGTCTGCTATTTGGGCCGCAAGGGCCGGTACTACGGCAAGCAGAGTTGTACTGTTGTGTCAAACTGGCAACTAGGCAAAAAATATGTGCTAGAAACAAAAATGACAAACTTGTAGGGGAAAATGTTTACGTAGTTCCGTGTATTCTCATACTATTTGGAATAAACTTTTTTACAGCATCTCATTTTTATTTTTTGTCTAGTAAGAGCAGCTCATGTTCAGTAAAGCAGGATAAGTGCCTCATATAAACCACTGTTTCCCCCTTACCGGTCACCACACAGAGTTACTGGATTTCAACAGAGACTTGATAATTTGCTGATGTGTGCATTTCCTACTGTAGGTGATCTTGTCAGACCCCAGTCCTTCAGGGGAGACGCCCTTTTTTGAAACATGGCTGCAGACGTGCATGCCTGAGGAGGGCAAGACTCTGAACCCTGATCACCCATGCTTCAGACCCGAGCCCGGAAAAGTGGAGAGTCTGGTGACGCTGCTGAACAACTCCTCGGAAATGAAACTAGTGTGAGTTGCATCTGGATGCTTGTTTCTGTGACGAATATATCTCCCGCATTTACATTTTTTTATTTGGACCTGTTTTAACAGTCAGGTGAAGTGGCACGAAATCTGCCTCAGCACTCCGGCCGCAATTTTGGAAGTTCTCAACGCGTGGGAGAATGGCGTTCTTTCCGTTGAGGCGGTGCAGGTCAGTCCTCACCTTCGTGTCATTGTCTTTCTATTTTTGTTTTGTTTTTGTTGCTGAAATAGATCATTTTGATTGCCAAAACAATTGTTGCTCATTGTGGATGACTCTTTCATGGTTTGGGTAACCCCTCTGACCTCTGTGAAACAACAGTTGGAAACTTGCCACATTATTTCGTCAACTTTTTTCACCCACTTCTCCTTCCTTGTTGAGTTTCATTCATTGTGGACGGATGTTATTTTAGTCATATCCTCTCATCTTTCCACCACCCTCTGCTCAATTATCTCCCTTCCTCTTTTCTTTTTGAGTGTAGAAGATCACTGACAACATCAAGGGGAAGGTGTGCAGCATGGCCATTTGTGCAGTGGCATGGCTGGTGGCGCACGTCAGGATGCTGGGACGTGACGAGAGAGAGAAGCCTCAGACTATGATTCGACAGCTTGTAACGCCTCTCTATGCAGAGAACACTCTGCAGTTTTACAACGAACGGTGCAAACACACAAAATCACACACTGCATCAATTCCGCCACTTTAATCTGAGCGTGGACTGGTAAAACTGTCTCCCTAATCTTTCAATCTCCCTTTAGCGTGGTGATAATGAGCTCCATCATGGAGCACATGTGCGCCGACGTCTTCCAACAAACAGGCGCCTTGCTGCGTTCCCCCATAGAAGGCCTGGAGCCCATCCCGTACCGCAACCTGCTGCCACCAAAAGAACCCATTCACAATTCCCTCAGCAAGCAATTCCAAGTGGTGCTGCGCAAAGGCTGGGTGGACAGTCAGGCCCTGCATCTGTTCGAGAGCCTCCTCAACATGGGAGGGGTCTTCTGGTTTACTAACAATCTAGTCAAGGTAACAGGACTGAATGACAATGTTTGAGAACTGACTGAGAGTGTCCCGTACTAGTACTTTGTAGTCCTGCATTTAGGACTGTAATTGCAGCTGCAGGTATTCTGGGGTATGGCTCTACCAGCTTTGAGCATCTTTCTCCCTGAGCTCATTCAGACTGGATGGGGAGTGACTATAAGTAGCTATTTTCACGTCTTGCCACGCACAGTGGGTCAAGAAAGTATTTGTCAGCCACCAATTATACAAGCTGTCATACGTAAAAAAGAAAAAGAGAGAGACGTCTATTATTTTCATTATAGGTATACTTAAAAAAATACAGGAAATCTCATTGTATGTTTTAGCACCTAAAAACAAGCAAGAATTCTTGCCCTCATAGACATTTTACTACTTCTTTAAGAAGCTCTTCTGTCCTCTCCTCGTTACCTGTATTAATGTCTCCTGTTTGAACTCATTGTTTGTATAAAAGACACCCGTCCACACCTTCAAATAGTGAGACTCCAGCCTAAACCATGGCCAAGACCAGAGAGAGCTGACCCTAAACACCAGAACTACACGGGACGAACTGGTCAATGACCTGAAGAGAGCTGGGAACACAGTAATAAAGGTTACTATTAGTAATAAATTACGTCATCGTGGATTAAGATCCTACAGTGTACACTCAGTTGAATTGTATGTATGATGGAAATCAGAGACCTGTTCTTTTTAGGTTGGACAACTTGCGCGAATTGGTGGCTGCCAGATACTTTTTTGCCCCATTGTATTTTCAGCTAGAATGATGTCTGGATGATGACATTCTACCACATGAATACACTTTGATCTAAACTAGAGCTGGACAACGTAGTTATCTGCAATAGGCATCATAAAATACATTTGTGCAATAATAATGATTAATGTCACGCTTGCCAATAATATATCTTTGCAGTTTCAGTGGACTTTTGCATAATTTTATCCCACCCAAAAAAAAGGAAAAAGTTACTTATCAGAATGTTAAAGCGTGGAGCTGATGAGAAAAAAGAAAAAGGGGAAGTTGTGGTTTCAATACATCGGATATTATGGCTGTGTTCAACAACTGTATTACAGTCTATGAGCCATTCAGGCTTTGGGTTTGATGATGGCGCTTGTTTTCTACTGTTGTTTTTTTACGGTCTACTGAAGTTGAAATACGCACAGTCAGTGGGGTAGCTGGGTCCCTGGGAAGACAAATTGTGCCTTGTTCACTCCTCCTCAAATGGCAGCGACAGCAGCGGCAAGATGACATGTTAAGTCTATGGTTGGAGGAGCGTCGCGGTCTCTGCGGCGCTTTGTGATAGTTGGCTCCTTCAACTTTTCAAGCTTTTTCTGCGTTTCAAGCTACACAGCTCATAACGCTAGCAACGCAGAAGTTCAGCTAGTTGAACTTTTGACAGCCTTAACCCTCCTGACGCCGCACAGCAACCAATCAGAGCCTCTCACTGTAGCAACGTTGCCCGACGTTGACGCTGCCTAGCCCAACCACGATCCGCTAGTGTTTAAAACATCCAGAAGCGAAAGGCCCGCCTACGAGCTTTTCAAGCTTCAGCTTAAAATGTACAGTCAGGTCCATAAATATTGGGACATCGACACAATGCTAACATTTTTTGGCTCTATACAATGGATATCAAATGAAACGAACAAGATGTGCTTTAACTGCAGACTGTCAGGTTTTATTTTAGGGTATTTACATCCAAATCAGGTGAACGGTGTAGGAATTACAACAGTTTGCATATGTGCCTCCCAGTTGTTAAGGGACCAAAAGTAATGGGACAGAATAAGAACCATAAATGAAATTATACATTTCAATACTTGGTTGCAAATCCTTTGCAGTCAATTACAGCCTGAAGTCTTATATCCATTGTGGTGGTGTATAGAGCCAAAAATGTTAGCATTGTGTCGATGTCCCAATATTTATGGACCTGACTGTATCTTCTGTTTATACGCATCAAACTAGTTGCTTTGCTAGCGTTGCTCGACGCTGACAAAGCTTGCGGTAATTACACACCATTAGTCTTTCCCTCCCCATTCCCAGACCCCTCTGTTCACCTACTCACGTAGGGTTTCGGGTGTTGGCACGTCACTGGGGTACGGGGAGGGGTCTCCATCTCCACTGTCTCACACTCATAATATTTTCGTGAGAAATACATGTAGGGACTTGGTGTGGGCACTAGAGCACGGATACCCGGCCCAAGCCCGATGGGCTGGGCAGAGTTCGGACAAACATTTAGTAAGGATGCTCAGGTTTGGGTCGGACTCGGTCACATCAGAGGAGGGAGGATGAAAACCATCCACCTCCATTCAGGCTCTACGAGAGCATTAGCAGTTTGCGATTTGTGAAAAAAGCAGAGGGAGGGGATATTTATTTGATTTACTTTTCATTCATAACAATAACAACAGGTTCATGCTGCACTGCAGGGAATCTTGCACATACATTTATCCTTTCAAAACTGACTGAAAAATTTGGAAAACAAAATTATTAATGACTTAAATTTTTTTATAAAAGATCAAATATATTAAGATGATTAAAATTAGAGATAAGAATTCACTTGACTTATGGAGTCATAGCAAGACGTCATCTAATATGGCTGAAAAGAGGACCCGTGCCTATGTATTTTAAAACTGATTTTTAAGGTTGCAATTAATGTGCTTTTCGTAATTATTATTACATAATATTTTAAAGGCTATTTTCAAAGATGTACAGCAAAAACTACACATTGTCACTTTAAGTATATAGAACCAACTAAATTCAAACAGTAACCAGAATAATGGTTCAAATAGCTGGAAATCAAAATGAATTAAAAAAATTTAAACGTACAATGTCAAGTTTAACGATGAAAAGTGGAAATCAGTATGTATCCTCCTTGCAAACCCAGTACAGAGTGCGTAGGCACAGTTGGATGACTTCAAAATTTGCAATTGCAGTAGGATGGTATAGTTAAAATGTCTGCCTTTTACCATTTATATCATCCACCACAACTATCTTGGTAGTCGGTTGTATTTAGCAAATTTCATTTGTATAGCACATTTTTAGCAACAAGGCAATTCAAAGTGGTTCACATTAGGAGATAAATAAATAAATGTAAAAAATATATACATGACCAGTTGGAACAGCTGTGTTTCAGCAGTTTTGTTGTTTTCTGGGAGTTTGTTTGAGATTGGAGGAGAATAAAAGCTGAATGCTGCTCATTGTTCCTCCTTGGGTACAAAAATAATTTTTAGTTTTGTTTCTGTTCAGCTGAAGAAAGTTATGGCACATTCATGCATTGATTTGATCTGTGCATCTGCTCAGGATCTGAATGTGTTCAGTCTTCTGGTGACATTTTAATGTAGAGCTGTGTATCAGCTCTACATTACATAGTTATGGTAACTAATCTTACTAGCCTAGTTGTTATATATAATAAATAAGAGGGGCACCAAGATACAGTGTTGAGGTACTCCACTTGGGAGTTCTGGAAGTTCCAATGAAAAGTTACCAATTGTCACAAAGATAAAGATATTTGTGTCAATAGGTAACACAGATATTTCAGAGTATCAGTGTATATACTCTGATATTTAGGGGTATCAGATTAAAAGGTACAAGAAAAAAATGATGATACAGTTTCTGTGTTTCTTTTTTTAATGACAAGCATTCATTAGTTTCTTCTCACTTCACTTTTGCTGCATGTTCTTGTCACACAAAACCACAATAACATGCTTGAAAGTTGGTGGCGGCTCCAGTGTCTTTGCTTCTTGCTCACTCATATTACTCCCTGTGTCTTGTTTTAGGAACTGCTTAAGGAAACTCGACAGGAGTGGGCCAGTCGGGTCGTAGAGTTGCTCTACAGCATCTTCTGTCTGGACACTCAGCAGATCACGCTTACTCTGCTGGGCACCATACTCCCCAACCTGCTCACGGACTCCGCTCATTGGCACAGCCTGGCAGACCCTCCTGGAAAGGCCTTGGCCAAGTAAGTCAGGATCTTTACATTTATACTCTTTGTAACATAGGTTAAACTATTTTTTGCAACCGTTTGTGACCTTTCACCTCTCATGAATGCCTCAGGTTGTCAGTGTGGTGTGCTCTCAGCTCATACTCCTCACATCACAAAGGTCCCTTATCCGCTCGTCAGAGGAAAAGGCAGAGAGAAGATATTGAGGTAAAACGTCCAATCAGGCCTATGTTGGGAATAAGAGTGGGAATTGATGTTTTTATCAATATCAACGCTATTGCTGATTCTGCCTATTAATCTAATTCCTTATAAATTCCTTAGTAGTTCAAAGAGTGTCAAAACATTGTTTCTACACTACCTCCTGTACCAACAGCCATCATTTTATTTTCCATGCAAATTATAGACCCAAGACTGAACATGAGCATATTCAACTGATGGAAGTTTATATCTGGGATGTAAGACTCTTGCCATCTCACCAAAATCATTTTTCAGTAATATTTACAGTGATTCATACATTCTCGGCACATACACTATACTATTGTGATGACGTATTAGCCACCTCAAAAAAACCCACATGGTGTTACATTACATTTAAAGGGCACATATTATACTTTTTAAAATAAGTTATAACTGATCTGTACATATGTAAATGAAGTTCTTTGCAAAAATTAGTCTCACATAAAATGATTTCACCCTCTGAATTCTTGACAATTTCAGTCCCTTTCAGAATGAGCTTTTTAAAGGGATCTGTCACTTTTATGCAAATTAGGGGGAGTGCCCTAATTTGCTTAAAGCAACCAGGACCCAGCTTGTTACCATGCTGCGGGTTTGCAAACCTGTCAACCTGTATGCATTTTGCGTCGCAAACACCCAATTTGACATCATCGTATGATGATACGTCCAAACTATGCAAAAGGCTGTGGACAAGTGAGTTCTGTGCAAATGTGCACTTCCTGTAGCCTACGCAGCTCTGACAACATGATGCAGCAGCCGGTGAAGCAGTTTTACCCAATCGTTGTAGAAAAGCGGAGAAAATTAGTCTACCGAACGTAACACCTCATCTCTTGCACGCTGGCTCAGCTCGGTCTCTCCGTCCTCCGTTCCTCATTCGCTACAGCAGGGGCTTAAACAGGTAAACTGTGTTTGTGTCTGCGCACCTGCAAGCTTTTGGTAAATGTGACTCGTCAGGCGTAACGTTACACCCACTTTGAAAATATTCTAGTTGAACTCTAAGTGAAAAAATGAAGAAAGAAAGACTTGGGAGGTTTTTGTTGTTGTTTTTTAGCTAATCTTTTTGAGGATCCATGGCCCTCAGAAGTTTTTGAATAAATATCAAGTACAGTGGTCATGCTTGTGACCCTCTAAAGTTCCTCATCATGCATTTTACACAGTCTGCAATTATGATGTGGACGTCAGCCAAAAGCGAGCTGCAGGTAACACACAAATCAGCCCTGGTGATGTCTGAATATGTGCTGTAAGCCAATGTAATTATTACATTCTTAAAAAAAACACAAAACCTTTTGCAATATACAAAAGAAGTTATTTTAATTAGATAAATATAAAAATATTTTTGATGATTTTTTATTAAATAAGTATGAAATAATTCAATGCAGTTAACCTGTGGCTATCACCTTGTATAAGGACACATAATCTAAGAAAGTTGAACATTGTAGTTTTAAGATGTGCAGTGCAGATATTTTAGAATCAGGTCAAATTGTAAAAAAAGGAACAACTGTTTGTGTGTGGATTTGGCAGACTGCCGACACCATGTGCAGGGCAAAAAACATTTAAAGATTATAGCCAATACACTACAAAATGTCTATATTCTCTTTGTTAAAAGTAGCGTGATCAATCATTTTTATAACCAATTTTCTCGCCAGTGAATGAGAACATAACTCCATGCAAAGTAAGAGTTGCAAAAAAAATCCATGAAAAAAGCCGCACAATATTTTGACTCGGTTGGGAGGTCTGGGTTTGCCACAGATCCTGCCAAAATTGAAAGGCAAGGCAATTTTATTCGTATAGCACACTTTCAACACAATGCAATTCAAGGTGCTTTACATCATTTAGAACAAACAAACAGCAATGAAGCATTTAAAAGCATGGAAGAAAAGAATAAAACACCATAACTGCGATTTAAAAATTTAAAAGCATGGAGTACAAACTTTAAGAAAATAATAAAAAGCAAGAACAGTAATCAAAAAGAATAGAAAGCAAAATCATTTACATTTACATTACATATATTAACATAAATATCATTTATCAAATATCAAGTTTTCTTCCACGTGTATTTATGTATTTCATATTATCATATACTTTCAGTTTTGCCTACACGTTTGTTCAAATACACACTAATTTACTTATTACCAAATATATTTATTTTATATTTATATTCCTTCATATAGATAACATGAGAATAGCAGATAAGGGGAGGTTATATGCAAATTCCACTTATTACGATGGTAAAAAATGGCCTGTAGTTGTATAGCGCTTTACTTTCTTTACGTTTCGTCATTCACCCATTCGCGCACACATTCACCAGATTAAAGAGAATTGTTAAGAAGAAACAATAATGTTGGCGGTGTACAATTCCAAAGGAACTGGTATGCTGGGACCGGTTCGCAGTCAGAAGCAGTTCTCGTTTCGCACTATTGGTTAGAAACGTTGTAATATAAACACCAAACAAAAGCTGCCACCCTCACATATTTTATGTCTAACACAGAGCTGTTTCTTTATGCGTTTATATGCCACAGGACTACAACAGTCTCTTCCCGTTGGACGACACTCAGCCATCTAAACTCATGCGGCTCCTCAGCTCCAATGATGATGAACCTGTCGCTCTTTCCAGTCCAGGTCAGTTTATCAGCCTTAACATTTGAATTCCCTTGGGTATAGTGAAGCTTTAAATCCTCCGAGCTTTAAATGATTTATTTAAATACAGATTCATGAAGATGGATAGATCTATTAGGATCAGGCTGCCAAAAAGGTTTCTTCTTGCAAACATTTCCTGTTTTTATTCCAAAAGGGATAAACTTGGTTTGGCAACCAATCTGTCTCTCTAGTAATTATCCAAGCCGTAGCGTGAGCCAGGCTGTCTCATGGGGAGTTTTTGTAGATTTAAACTGAGAGCAACAGCTGTATTGTGTTGTACCCACGCATGCTTTGTATGATGCCAACCACGTGATTGTTTTAGCCTTTGGGAATTTCAATTTTTCTTTTCTTTTTCTTTTTTGAGTTGGGCAACAGCTACAGAGAAATTCCCAGGCAAGCAATTACATGACTTCGGAGGGGGGGAAAAAACTGAATCTATCTTTGCTGAGGGTTGTCAAAACTGAAACTTTAATTTCCCAACTAAAGTCATACGGCAATTCTTTTAGAAAGTTGTCATTATCGAAATAGGCAAAACAAGCATTAACTGAGGCTGGTGGGTTGGTTAGTTTTCAACCTAAATTTCTAAACAGCAGTCTCCCTTGCAGGGTTTTGAACCTGTTAGAGGTGAGATGTTGCTCAAAAATATCCCTAGAGACAGCAAATGAACCAAACTAAGATTATCCTAATGGTGCGTTCAGACCGCAAGCTTTGTATGCGTCAAGCAACGCTCATAAAGCGACTAGTTTGATGCAGATACGCAGAAGATAAATTTTTAGGCTGAAGCTAGCAAAGCCTTGCTCTGCTGGATGTTTTAAACACTCGCTGATCGTGGATGGGTTGGCAGGCCACTACACTGAGACGCTCTGATTGGTCGCATGCTGCAAATAATAATCACGAATATTTTGATCAATATTGTAATCAGAATTATTAATAACGATCATTCATCCAGTCCTGTAAAACATCTATCTTTATTGCACCAATTATAAACATGCAATGTTGCAACATTCTTTGTGAAAAATACAACTTTAGATTAGAATAGATGATAAATAATGCAAAAAAACCAACAAAAACCAACTCCAATACTTATATATAAAAGTACAAGCTAAATATGTTATTGCAGAGTGCAATCTCAAAGTGCAATTTAACGGAAACAGTTACAGCTTATACAGAAAAGGCCTTTGACATTCCCTGCATCCAAATCCTTAGTATTTACTATATGCTACGTAGCAACTATTACTCACCTGTTAATGTAATACTGCATAGCAAACGATTACTACTGAAGTACTGCTCCACAATTTTGCATGTCCTTTGACCCATATGATTTCTGTTGACCCAGATATTTATGTTCGCCTGTGGTCCCGCCTCCTCTAGCCGTTATTTTGTCTGGTATGACTTAACACCTTAAATGTTTAATCAGTCAAAAAACAATTACAGTAATCAGTAACATCGCTTCACGTACATTTATCTGCCGAAACTGCGGCGGTGTCAATGGTTGACAGTTCGTCTGTAGCCATTTTTAGCTAGGTCCTTCTTCCTCTATGATTTTGGGGCGTCAGCGGCATTGTGGGATAGTGTAGCTTCCACCGGCTGCTTACTGTGGCGGTGGAACTTTCTGCTTACTAGTCGGATCCATAATGGAGATTTGGATCTACTACATTGCTCAAATACTCCTTTTCACCTGCTACGTAGCAAGCGTAGTGCAGCCATTATGAGTGCTGAGTGGCGTGTGCACGTTTTTTTATTTGGGCAGCTTAATGAAGCTTTAGCCATGCGTTTGCACACTGGTGGCTCGTAAACTATTGATTGAGTCGGTGTGTGGTAAAGAAGACAGTAGAAGAGCTCGCATTTTGAATGTAAATATGGTTGACGATCAGGTTCATTTAATTGTGGCCACCAAAATCGTGATAACGATCAAAATCCGATTAATTGTGCTAACATAGTTGCTAGCGTTATGAGCTTTGAAACTTGAAAAGTTGACGGAGCCAACGCTGATAAAGCACAGCAGAGACTGCAACGCTCCTCCAGCGGCCTCCACCAGCGGCCTCCACCATACACTTAACATGTAATCTTGACGTTGCTGATGCTGACCAAGCCTGCGGTCTGTATGCACCATAGGCTAGTTTATACTTCTACATCAGCAAGTTTGCACCCATTCGTGCATGTATTGATAGATTTTCTTTTTATTCTTCTAACTAACCTCTTTTGTTTCTTCCGGAGTTTGTGTTTTGTTTTCCTGCAGCTACTGTGAACAAATAAAAACTTGTAACTTCATCAGCTGTTTTGTCATCTCTCCTGTTGCCTCAGGAGACCGATCTATGAGCACTTCGCTGTCTCCGTCCCAGCTTCACACTGTCAACATGAGGGACCCCCTAAATAGAGTGCTGGGTAAGATTTTCCCTCATCATGTACAAGGAAACATCAACTAAGATCTGTCTGGTCTTTCCATGAATAGTTGTAAAAATAACTCTAATTTAATGCAAATTAAATGGGTGGTGGGTCTAAAATGATCCAAGTGCTGAATTTGGATCCAACACGTTGCACTTATTGCTGATTCTGATTTTGTTTTCAGTTTTCATTTTAGATTTCTGTTGATTCCAGTTTCTTTATAAGAATTATGAATAAGCATTTTCATTATTTATTTTTTTATTCTGATGTAACTGAGTTGGTTCTCAAGTATCAACATATGATCGTTTCCATTATTACCCAAGATCAAGGTTTTAAAAACTTTCAAAGCCTTTTTTCTTTAGTTTAAATAAGCTGCCAATCAGCTGGCCTAAAGAGGAAGGGTGATATATGTCTCCCCCTCTTTCAGAAAAGCAGGTTAACAAATAAATCTAATAATCTCGGCGTTTTATATTCCTGATATTCATCTCTAAAAAGCAGAACACACTCCATTATGCTGTGAAATTTAGTGGGTGATTCTTCTGTATTGATTCTGTTTAGGCTGTGTATGAAAATCCATCCATCCATCATCTTCCGCTTATCCGGGGTCGGGTCGCGGGGGCAGTAGCCTAAGCAGAGAGGCCCAGACTTCCCTCTCCCCGGCTACTTGGGCCAGCTCCTCGGGAGGAGTCCCGAGGCGTTCCCAGGCCAGCTGGGAGACATAATCCCTCCAGCGGGTCCTGGGTCTTCCCCTGGGTCTCCTCCCGGTGGGACGTGCCCAGAACACCTCACCAGGGAGGCGTCCAGGAGGCATCCTGACCAGATGCCTGAGCCACCTAAACTGGCTCCTCTCGATGTGGAGGAGCAGCGGCTCTACTCTGAGCCCCCTCCGGATCACCGAGCTTCTCACCCTATCTCTAAGGGAGAGCCCAGCCACTCTACGGAGGAAACTCATTTCAGCCGCCTGTATCCGCGATCTCGTTCTTTCGATCACTACCCAGCGTTCGTGACCATAGATGAGGGTAGGAACGTAGATCGACCGGTAAATTGAGAGCTTTGCGTTTCGGCTCAGCTCTCTCTTCACCACGACAGACCGATACAGCGCCCGCATAACTGCAGACGCCTTACCAATCCGTCCATTGATCTCCCGCTCCATTTTTCCCTCATTCGTAGCCTCCCTCCGCCTGCGGGTGGGGGGACGGGTTCTGACTATTGTTTGTGCTTATGCACCAAACGGTAGTTCAGATTACCCACTCTTCCTGGAGTCCTTGGAGAGGGTGCTGGAGAGTGCTCCTTCTGGGGACTCCCTCATTCTGCAGCTCGATGATCGACCTGGTTGTTGTTTCATCGGACCAGCGGCCGCATGTTTTGGACACTCGGGTGAAGAGAGGGGCGAAGCTATCCACCGACCACTACCTGGTGGTGAGTCGGCTCTGGTGGTGGGGGAGGACGCCGGACAGACCTGGCAGGCCCAAACGTGTTGTGAGGGTCTGCTGGGAACGTCTGGCGGAGTCTCCTGTCAGAAGGGGTTTCAACTCTCACCTCCGGCAGAACTTCAAACACGTCCCGGGGGAGGCGGGGGACATTGAGTCTGAATGGGCCATGTTCCTGCCTCCATTGTCGAAGCGGCTGACCGTAGTTGTGGCCGTAAGGTAGTCGGTGCCTGTCGCGGCGGCAACCCTCGAACCCGATGATGGACATCAGCGGTCAGGGATGCTGTCAAGCTGAAGAAGGAGTCCTATCGGGCCTTTTTGGCCTGTGGGACTCCGGAAGCAGCTGATAGGTACCGGCAGGCCAAGTGGAGTGCGGCTCGGATGGTCGCTGAGGCAAAAACTCGGGCGTGGGAGGAGTTTGGAGAGACCATGGAGAACGACTTCCGTATGGCTTCGAAGCGATTCTGGTCCACCATCCGGCATCTCAGGGGGGGGAAGCAGTCTGCCACCAACACTGTTTACAGTGGGGGCAGTGAGCTGCTGACCTCAACGCGGGACGTTTTGGGTCGGTGGATGGAATACTTCGAAGACCTCCGCAATCCCACCGACATGCCTTCCTGTTTGGAAACAGATTCTGAGGACTCTGGGACGGGCTCTCCAATCTCTGGTGCTGAGGTCACTGAGGTTGTTATAAAGCTCCTTAGTGGAAAGGCACCGGGGGTGCATGAGATTCGTCCGGAGTTCCTCAAGGCTCTGGATGTTGTAGGGCTGTGTTGGTTGACGCGGCTCTGCAATATTGCTTGGACATCGGGGGCAGTTCCCTTGGATTGGCAGACCGGGGTGGTGGTCCCCCTCTTTAACAAGGGGGACCACAGAGTGTGTTCCAACCATAGGCGGATCACAATTCTGAGCCTCCCTGGTAAGGTCTATTCGGGGATTCTGGAGAGGAGGGTCCGACGGATAGTCGAACCTCGGATTCAGGAGGAAAAATGCAGTTTTCGTCCTGGCCGTGGAACACTGGACCAGCTCTACACCCTCGGCAGGGTCCTGGAGGGTGCGTGGGAGTTCGCCCAACCGGTCTACATGTGCTTTGTGGACTTGGAGAAGGCGTTCGACAGTGTCCCTCGGGGTGTCCTGTGGGGGGTACTCCGGGAGTATGGGGTACCAGGCCCTTTGATACGGGCTGTTAGGTCCCTATATGAACGGTGTCAGAGTTTGGTTCGCATTGCCGGCCGTAAGTCGGACTCATTTCCGGTGAGAGCTGGACTCCGCCAAGGTTGCCCTTTGTCACCGGTCCTGTTCATAATGTTTATGGACAGGATTTCTAGGCGCAGCCAAGGTGTTGAGGCAATCCGTTTTGGTGACCTCAGGATCGGGTCTCTGCTTTTCGCAGTCTTGTTGGCTTCATCTGAACGTGATCTACAGGTCTCGTTGGAGCGGTTCGCAGCCGAGTGTGAAGCGGCTGGGATGAGGATCAGCACCTCCAAATCCAAGACCATGGTCTTGAGCCGGAAAAGGGTAGAGTGCCTTCTCCGGGTCGGGGATGAGGTCCTTCCTCAAGTGGGGGAGTTTAGGTATCTGGGGGTGTTGTTCATGAATGAGGGAATGTATGAAAATCATAAGAGCTATATTAAAATGGTATAGATGGTGTGGGAAAGGCAAAACTGTAATGTAAACTAACTGTAAACTAAAATTTCAAGTGAAAAATAAACATAATTTTGATGAAATTATTGCAACATTTTCCACATTCTAAATTTCGGTTCGTGGTATCCGTTACCTTTAGCAGATCTGTATTGATGTGTCCCTAATTATCAACATGATTCCTGTGATATGGATACGTCACATGTTGTTCTTATCAGGTCACAATGCAGAACTATCTGTTAGGGAAATAGGTTTTTTTATTTCATTTTTTTTTTTTTTTCCTTGTTCTTGCCTCTTTATTCAGTGCAGTCTAGGGCTGCACAATTAATCGGATTTTGGTCGTGATCACGATTTTCGTGGCCACAATTAAATGAACCTGATCGTGAACGATATTTACATTCAAAATGCGAGCTTCACTGCGCGCCTCTTCATCATACACCGCCTCAACCAATAGTCTGCCAACCACCAGGGGGCAAACGCATGGCTAAAGCTTCATTAAGCTGCCCAAATAAAAACCGCGCACACGCCACTCAGCAGTCATAATGGTTGCACTACGCTTGCTACGTAGCAGGTGAAAAGAAGTATTTGAGCAATGTAGTAGATCCAAATCTCCATTACGGATCTGACTAGTAAGCAGAAAGTTCCACCGCCACAGTAAGCAGCCGGTGGATGCTACGCTGTCCCACAATGCAGCGGACGCCCCGAAATCATAGAAGAAGAAGGACCTAGCTAAAAATGGTTACAGACGAACTGTCAACCATGTCACTTTTATATATATGTATAAATACATATATAAATATCTAGGAGTTTGTTTTTGTTAGTTTTTTTGCATTATTAATCATCTAATCTAAAGTTTTATTTTTCACACCCACAAAAAAAAACTTTATAATTGGTGCAATAAAAATAGATATTTTACAGGACTTGATGAATGATTGTGATTACAATATTGATCAAAATAATCGTTATTATTTTTTTGGACATAATCGTGCAGCCCTAGTGCAGTCATTGCCATGAGTCCAGTGCAGAAATACAGCCGATGACGTGTGTTTAAAGAAAGGATTATCCAGCCTCCTCTGCAGCTCTCTGCTTTTGTAGTCAACATGTAGGAATCCTTCACAATCTAAAGCTGTTGTATCACTCATCACTATTTATACATAACCGCAGTAGATGGTGTTAAAGCTTTACGAGAAGCAGTTGCTCATCTGTTTGGTATCAAAATTATTTTAGCAAGTATCCATTTTTTTTTTTATGTCAGTGTAAATCCATGAACCTGGTGTATTTTCAATAAGTTATCATTATGTGAGAATCTCAGCAGTAATATCAGTCTATGCTTAGTTACTCCTTACCAGGCTGCAGATGCAGAGAGGAAGACCAAAAAGGAGATTTATGGATTCAGTGAAAGAGGATATGAAGTTAGTTGGTATGAGGCCAGAGGATGGAGTGGATAGGACAAAAGGGAGACTGATGATTCGCTGTGGCGACTCCTGAAGGGAAAAGCTTTTTTTATCTCTCCAGATAAATTCCTGTAAATTATAACTTCAATGTTATTGAGTGCAGGAGTTTGTATTAATAACTAACTGATTAAGAACTGCTGCATGTCGTACAGTACATAGCAATGCAAAGCCAAATTATAGCTTTTTAAAAGGATCTTTTTTCTACTTGTTTCCATATTCATGGATTTTCCATATTCTGTTCCACTTCTCTGGATTATCTTTTCTGTTACTAAACTACCACTCTATTCAACATGTGTAAAGAAAAGAAAGCTGTGATTCGCTGTTATGGAGTAAACCTTTAAATCAGTAATTTATTCCTTTTATCGTCTTTAGTTTAATTTAGCCAGTTTTCTTCACTTAAATGCCCATAGTTGTTTAGTTTAGGACCTTAGGCAATAAAACATTTGAGATAAAGAGGGAAAAAAAGAAGGCAACTCTACCATAATAGGTTAGGACATAATTAATGGAAGTCTGGACTGGTTTAAGCTATTTTTCGTAAATGCAATTTGCTTAAGTTGTTCCATTAAAATAAGTTGATGTATATTTTCCTACTCCTTACATTGACTTTAAGTTTTCCATCAGGCTGCAAACGGTTTGTAATGCAGGATGTCCCATGATGGATCAGGATGACATGCCCCCACAGAAAATAGTTTCCTCTCATGAAACATCTGATTGCTGCTGATTATAAAAAAACAACAACCTTGTATTTCCAAACTGAAGATATGTGGTTGGTAAATTGAGTTTCCTTTCTGTCATCAGGTCTATTCTGAAGTTGAATGATAATATCTGACTAAAACATGAAATAATTGTTTGAATGTATCTGAATGGAGTTGGTGTGCAAGACAGGAAAATTTTACTCTTTTTCACAAAAGAGTTACATCTGTAACACTACATAACTTTTTTCATCTTTTTTTTTCAATTTCATTTAAAACATTTATCAACTGTTAGTATAAAATTATAAAAATAATTAGTAAGATATTTGTGTAGGACATATCTATCTGCTAGCTGACAAAACACACATGGTTTTTTTTTCCTCTCCCAGCCAACCTCTTCCTCCTGTTTTCCTCCATCTTGGGCTCCAAGATGGCCGGGCCTCACACCCAGTTTGTGCAGAGTTTTATTGAGGAGTGCGTTGAATGCCTGGAGCAGGGAAGCCGTGGGAACATTCTGCAGTTCATGCCTTTCACAATGGTGAGTTATGAGTCAGGAGGCGAAGCAGCTTTAAGGGAGACAAACCAAAAAGGGGCATATGCTGGAAAGAACAGGAGTCACTATAGTATCAGGCTTTATCGGTCGGAATTCCTCCTTAAATTTAGAGGGAGAAGACTAAATCAAAAGATCACGAGTTAAGGAGGCTGTTATAAAAATGTGCTGATGAATATTTTTTCTGTAAAAAAACAAGCAGCTTTAAGAAGTAGACTAAAAGTAAGTAATCTGAAAAAGCAAATGGTTTGAGCAACATAGATAACAGCAGGAATAATGTATACATATACAGAGTTTTTAGTCATGTCACATGTCATATAAACATGTGAAATCCAGCAAATATATTGAGAAAGTTTGTGATGAACTTCAACAAATATTATTTTGAACCCAGGTCAGAAAACTCAGGAGGTCAGCCATTTTGGATCAAAGCTGCCATTTTGTTCTATTTATATATGTCACATATGAACAAACTCTTCTTACAGCTCTTGCCTTACACAGCTAGATATGACTGAGCATCATCTTGAGCCTTGGGGATCAAACATTTTTGTAAGGATTTTGCTGTGTCATAGCATGTGGGCGTGGTTAAGCTTTCATTAATCACTTTTCACCATGTAAGTAGAAGGCGTTTTATCTTCCACATTAAAGGTCACAGCTGTACAATAGTTCAGGGCTGTCATAACATGCCAACACTGACCACTGTATTGAAGTCATTTACTCGTGATCTAAGCCCCGCCCCCTTACAACAGCAAGTGCAATTTTTCTGTAATGTTGCGTTCAGACTGCAAGCTGTATCAGCGTCAAGCAACACTCACAAAGCCATTAGTTCAAAGTATATACACAGAAGATACACTTTTAAGCTGAAGCTTGCAAAGCTCGTAGGCAGGCCTTTCTCTGCTGGATGTTTTAAACACTAGCGGATCGTGGTTTGCTAGGCAGCGTCGACATCGGCCAACGTCTCTACAGTGAGTTGCTCTGATTGGTTTCCGTGCGGCGTCAGGAGCGTTAGGACTGTCAAAAGTTGAACTATCTGAACTTGCCTGCGTAATGCGCTTTGTAGCTTGAAGCACAGGAAAGCACGGAGCCGACGCTCACAAAGCTCCTCAAACAGCCTCAACCATAGACTTAACATGTAATCTTGCCGCTGCTGACGCTGCCGTTTGGGGGCGGTGTAAACGTACATTAACAAACAGGTTGGTTTTTGGTTCCTTTTACCTAATAAACATCTGGCTGTGGACAGTGACTGAAAAGAAGCTGGTATAATTTGATGTCCTAAGCTAACACAGCTGAATCAAATGAATAGCTCGTCAGCAGGTCCTCACCAAGACCCGGTAAACCAAGAAAGTAGAGCACATCAACCCAGTTTGAAAGTCCTTACACTGGCTTCCTGTAGCTCAGAGAATGGACTTCAAAATACTTTATTGCTTTATAAATAACTGTGTGGTTTTACATCATAATACATTAGCTCTGTAGGAGGTGTAGAGCTTTTATTGAATACTGGCAAAAAGAAAGCCACTGTCATGTTTAATGTGAGCCACATACCATGTAGAAGCTATGCTGATTCATGTGGAAGAAGCCATTTGGCCACACGAGACCCTCCTGAACAAGAGATGGTGACTCAAGTCGAGCCCTGAAGACTCCAGATCATTTTTTGTTTGTTCATTACAATATATTTCTGTTTGCCAGATGTTGCTCATTGAGCCTTTTTGAATGCAAAGCTTTTGTTTGAATCGTAAATCATTGTTTTAATTTAAGAGAATAGAGATACCTGAATGGATTAAGAAATATGACAAAAACCTTATACAAAAATGTCTCCACAACACCTGGAGTGACTAATTTGTGTCTTCTTGCACTCCTAGATGCACAACACACTTGAGTAGAATTTATGCCTTTGACTGAATTCTGTTTATTAAGAACAAGTGTGTAAAATAACTCTTTGGTATTGTGAATGTTGCTGACCCATGAGGTTTGGGCATGAACTTTGGCATAGCAGCATATGCTAAATGATTAGTCTTTTTGCGTGTTTAGGTCTCTGAGCTGGTGAAGCTGCTGGCTCTGGCCAAGCCTAAAGTGGTCCTGGCTATCACTGACCTGACTCTGCCGCTGGGGAGGAGAGTGGCAGCCAAAGCCATCTCCACTCTCTGAACTCTTCTGGTTTCAAGACCCGAATCCGGCGACCTGCCAAATTTAACTCAGACGGAACAGACGTGGCTGGATCAACTCAACTGTTGCTTGTTGTTTTGTTTGTAGTGTGCCGATTAACTAAGTAATCAAAGAATTGTGATATGAAGCATGCCAAAGGAACATAAAAGTCTGTTGTACCACCTGGACAGTTTAGGGGACGGACCAGGGGAAACGGGATGGCGTCAGCTAGCGTTTCAGCCATGCAGCTAGCAGGATTTACCCAGCTGGTTTGATGACAAGCTGTTGGATTCCACACGCTGGACTTTAAACCTGCTGAGTGCATTTCACTCGCCTTAGTGGTTCCTCCAGTCCGTTCCCTAAAAATGGCAGAGCGGCACACCGGCTTTTTTGTTCCTGTCATTTATTATAAAGCAGACTCCGTTTTGAGCAATTATGAGTTGCTATTGATTTGGCACGTTTCACATCGCAATTAACCGATTAGTGAATTGGCACATTGCTACTCTTTGACTTTACACTGTGTCTTTTTGTGTTTACTTTTTTTATATATTGTATATACCATTAACTTTATAAATAGGTTTTAGAATAAAAATATTTGGAAACAAATACCCTCTGTAATGCCAGTTTTTACTCTAAAGTTCTTTGGGGTTTTTTCCAATACCAGATTTTTTTGTCTATTTCGGCTGTTGCTATGACTGTAGAGATCTGAGCGTCTTAATCAGCTTCTTACTCAGAAAGATCACATGCTAAGGTCTTTCACATGACAACATTGAGGTTATCCTCCTCCTGGTGACACAGTTGGTCATCCTCCACTTGCGACACACAATTGAGGAAATCTGTCTGCCAGAGGGGAAGAAAACATTAAGCCAAAACTTCTGTTTCACTTTTAGTTGCATTTCTGTTCACTTCGCTGAAATTTTTAGAAATAAATTCAAACTCACTGCATGGTCATTATGAAGAAAAAAAACGTATGAAGAAGAAACTTATGTTTTCAAGAAACTAAGAGCTTTAATGGGACATTACAAAATAACATTAGTATAAAATAGCAATACAAAAATATTTAGTTTGTTTTTAATGTTACTCTATCCGTAAAGATGTGCCAATAACCCACTAATGTGAGTGTTAACTGTTCTGACGAGTGCAAAAATTTTTCAAAAAATAGATATCCTAAATAAATACATTGCATTCATATAAATAAATGCATAAATAAAAATAGATTTAAGGAATAAATAATCCGCAAGCAGATCAATAAATAATGTAACCAAAAGTAGCAACATGAGTTTTTGGCTTTAGCCAAAAAATGAGTAGACACCCATTGGTCAGCTCTCGATCTCTTCATCAGCGCTCCGGTCCAGACCCCTCAGGCAGCGTGCCAGGTCCTGGCTAAATGTCTGGAGCTGAACCAGGGTCAGGTGAACCGCCACCTGGACCTCATAATCCCCCGGGAGGTGCAGTTCCACCGGGGTTGACGTGGGCGGGGCCGGATCATGGGTCAATTTCTGCATCTGAAACGTATCGGGAAGCTGTGAGTGCAAGATATGATACGAAGCATTTTGGTTTGGAACAGTCATGTAGAAGAGTCTCTTCACCTTAGCAATTTGGGTATTAAGATCTCTGATGTCCAACATTAACGCAACCACTTTATCTTTCTTCTCTAGTCGAGGGGAGATGGAGTTCAGTAACGCTTGGTGCTGCTGGAGGCCTTCATGCATCACTTTCAAACTGGTTTCCTAATAGAGAACAAGGAGAGCAACCTGATTATGTCTGGTTTTTTATCATGATTAATTTAAAGAATATTCTCAATGAAAGAAAGATGCTTACCAGACTGAAATTTTCTGAAACTGCTTTGAGTACAGGAGCCGGGGGGATGCCAATGCTGGTTGCCATGGTTGCAAGCTTGGCATTTTCTGAAGAATTCAGCTTCAGAGTCTGATAAAAAGAGGACGTGTAGATGGGAAATGTTAATGGTACATTAAAAAAAAGCCTTAGATTTTTTTGGGGGAAATTGCACTATAATACAGCAAGCAAGATACAAACACATCTAAAATGTTACAAGAAAAAACAAGCTTCGCAATCATTTGTAATAAAGTAGTAAGCTCTCTACTGTATAAATTGATATTCCTATTGACTTTTTTATATAAAAAAATTACATTTATTATTACACTACCTCTTTAAATCTAAACTTTAATGTAGCTAGTATAGACAGTTGAAAACTGAAGCCCAGCACAGCCAGAGAGAGGGGGAGTGGAGGGGATGAAGAGTTTTTAAAGCATATTTTAGATCTTTAAAAAAAAAAAAATTAAATAAAATTTTCCAAAAGTGAGTCCGAGTCAAACTGCACTCTGATGCTTTCTTAACGAATTTAAGAGTAGCCTATTGGATTATTTGAAATCTAAGAGTCATAATTTAATGTTCCTAATTTAACACTTTCTGCAACGTGTGTCTGTAGCCTGTAGTCATATTTTTTTAAATACAAAAAAGTTTGTAAGCGCAGTTTAAACTTGGCTTGTCACTGTTGAATGTTGGCTGTCTCTTTAAAATGTGTTCCAAACTGGCAACTTCACCGCATAAATCTAAAACAAAAAAGATTTTAAATGAAGTATTTTTTTTATTTTTAAAAAAAAAAGATTTTCTCTTATTTCAAGAAATTTTTTTCAAGAAAAGTTTCATTTGTTCCATCGGCTGATTTTTTAAAATTTTTTGTTACTAACAAAAACAAGCAAAAACTATCTTGTATTATTTTTTTACTTGATTCCAGAGTAGCCTTTTCCCCAGTTTCTTTTATCTTTTTTATTTTGGGGTTTATTGGAGGCTGGGGCGTTAATTGAACATATTTCGGAACACAGTGAGAAAAAAAGTTCAGATTAAAAAAAAAGGCTTTTGCTGCTGACGCATCTGGATGATGGGCTCGGGTAGATTCGGTTCTAGGCTCTGTGCAACTTTCGGTTGCGTCTGGCAAAGTAAGCTATCTATGAGTTGATACTTTGAAAAGTGGTTAGAAAGATTGAGCTTTAAAACCGCAAACATGGCCTGTAATGCATTTACTTTGTCATTTCTTAAGTGACACAGTGAAATATTGATTTTTCTTACAGTGCATTCTGAGATCCAGATTGGTTCTGTCTGCAGCCCAGAAAACAACAAACACATTTCAGACAGACCAACCAACAGACCCTAATTTCTCCTGACTGATCCCTTCAGCTTAGAGGGTTATTCATTGATTCCCTTATTGTAACGCAGCAGTAATAAACTCCCAGCGCTAAATATTCAGCGCAAACGGAAATCGTGCCCCCCCCGTCAGATGTGCTCCCTGTTTGCAGCGCCTCACCTCTGTGTGAACGCAGGATTTGTGCGTGTCAGGTATGGAGACCAGGATCTTTTGTGTCAAGCTGCGGCTCCTCTGCAGAATCTCCTGAAACTGCGGATCCTCAACTAGTGCGCTGTCGCTCCCCGGCAGAGGTGCGCTGCGGGCGGTGAATGCCATGTAGCAGGCGAAAACTGCGGGAAGGAAACGGTTCAAATCGATTAAAAGCAGAAGACAAACACGCACTCAGCGCCGAAGCATCAGAACAAGCGTCTTTATGGTCTGTGCGCGGTGCGTGTGCGGAGAGCAGAACAAAGCCAGTCTCTGTCAGCTCCAGTGCCCTGCAGAACTGAGCTCGACACCCACCCCACCATACCCCCACCCATTTTCCCCCGGTCGGTGTAAAGATAGAGGCTGGAAGAGTTTGGAATAGACTCTAACATGAAACTTGAGCCAAAAGTAACAGCGGATACCAGGACATAATGTGAAGGAGTGTCTCTATTAGTTAAAATAAACGCGGCTACAGTAGCCTACCAGGCAGTCTGAGCTGATCCCTCACGTCTAGGTCAGTGGGCTACAATGTTGGAGCTTCTGAGACTTTCTTTCTACAACTGATCAGCACATTGGAAGCAGCGTTTTGCTAGAACTACCTCATTAGCCTACTCACCAATCAGAACATGCATTGTCTCACAACTGGGAAAGGTTTGACAAACTATTAACCTCAAAGTGAGAACTATTAATGATTTAATCTAGCCTTATTGACATATTTATACAGGCTCTGAAAGGGGAATTTCCATCATTATGTAGCTATGTTATCTCTTAAAACCATGACACAAATTCCATTGAAATGTGGATTTTGGCTTTTTTTTTTCTGATAATAGTCCTAAATAGAACTTATTCATATGGTGACATTGCGGGGACCAATTTGAGATTGGCAGGTTTTAACAATCACATAAAGTTTTATTGTGATACAATTTCAAGATAATAAACAATACACAGATTGTAGTAAATCAAAAGGTTGGGATTGAACGAGCTAGATGATACCAACAAAGTATGAACTAGTCAAACGCTACTTATTTAACATACATTTTCTGATGTTTTTAGATTTTCTTTATTTTCTTCCACGCTCTTTTTAGACATTTGAAGAATTTCAGTGTAGCTACTTCATATGTCTAGGAATTTTGTTTTGTTCGAAATACTATTGATTGCCAGCAATCCAGGCCAACATTTTTTTGTGTTTCTAGTTGTAATATTTTCTAATTTAAACCCGATATTTTTAAACCTCGACTAAATCCATTTCTAACCCACTATCTAATCCACTATCCTACCAAAACCAAAATTCTTTGTTCAACAGGTGAATGTTGCCCTTTTTAATACAAAGTGTTTATAACCTAAATGTTACACAATAGCTCTAAAAACTGATGAATTCCAGATTTCTGAAACCCTGTTTAGAAACCTGTAAACCATGTGCATTGTTGCCATACCCTGACTATATTGTCACATTTTTTTAATCAAATTGTAACATTATTTGGCAAGTACGACTAAAACCAAGTCTAAAAACACAATATATTTTTACATGAATTTAAAGTAAAATGATTTCTGTTTTGTGGTAATTGGCCTGTACTTGTATAGCACTTTATTTTGTCTCTACGAACCCCAAAGCGCTTTACACTACATTCAGTCATTCACGCATTGATGATGGCAAGCTACATAGTAGCCACAGCTGCAATGACAGAGGCGAAGCTGGCAGACACTGAAGCCACCAGTAGATAACGGGTGAAGTCTCTCGCCCAAGGACAAAACGACTGAGCTGGAACTTGAACTGGCAACCCTTCAGTTACAAGATGGTATCCTAATCCCTGAGGCACAGTTATAATTACCAAAATCTTTAGTTTTGGGTGAATACCAAAATAAAGAGTGCATCTATAAAATGATGTATGTTTTATTTAGAGGTTTTATTACTTCTATCTGTCAGAATGTCATGACTGCCAACTATACGTTTAACCAATGTTGGGAAGTCCAGAGGATGACCGCCATAACCACACAAAAGGGGAAAAAACTGTCATCTTTATCCCTATTTATAGATACACACACATTATCTATCTATCTATCTATCTATCTATCTATCTATCTATCTATCTATCTATCTATCTATCTATCTAGGGATAGTAACATGTATCGTAACATGTTACTGTGTAATACTGGGTAAGAACTGTCACTTTCATTTACAAGAAGAAGAGAATGATGAAACCTCTTCGCAGTAATTTCCGTCATTGCTAGTCGAACAGCAGTTAGTAGTTTATGAATGAGTATCTAGCTGCATGAGATCTCAAGTAATATGACGTAACAGATAAAAAAACTGAAAGTCACAGTTGCTTTCTGATTGTCCAAGTTTCTTATAAATGCTTTGTGTTTTCCTGAGCTGACCATATATGTGCTTTCGCTTGATGTGTAATTCTTGCACTACCATAAATGAACTGGAAAAGATGAAATGTGGCATACAAGTGTTTTCTACAGAGTGAAAAGATTTGAAAACCAGTTTAAAACATTTGATTAATTTAACAACGGAGCCATATCTTTATAGGTTTGAGGTTAGAGAGGTAATTAGGTTAGAGGCAGGGTACAGCCTGGAGAGGTTGGCAGTCCATCCCAGGGAAACATAAACACACTCACAGGGAAAACAGCTATCCACTCAGTCGTCTAAAGGAAATTTAGAGCCATAGTACAGAGAGAGCAGAAACAAGTTAGTCTTTTTTCATGTTAAAGCAAGTGTTTAACATGGAAAAACAAGGGTTAAAGCAAGGGGGATGCAGAGGAGAGGGTATAGGGATTAAGTGCCTACTGTATGCACAACTTCTAACATCAGCTGCTAGGAAAATGGCTCTAAACGTAGGTGCTGAAAGAGTGCTTTAGTAGAATCCTCCTGATGTACTTTCACAAAAGCATATCAATGGAATATTTTAGGCCCTAGGAACTGCCAGATTCTGGAAAATTGCTTTATAATTTCATTAAGAAGATATAAGATAAACCTAAAAGGTAACATTTTGTTCGTGCAGATGCGTGCAGATGTTCTGTAGGGTTCAGGGAGTTTATCTGCCTGTATATTAACATGAAGAAGACATAAAGAGAGTATGGGTGCCCTCTGCTGGAGGTAAATTTCTTGACTAAATTAACCTCAGGAATTACAAAATATTCTTTAAAAAATGAAATGATTTCAGTTCATTTTTTAAGACCATCAGTCTGCCTGACAATGCTAAGTTACTGCATTTGTATATTGAACTTCTGGTCTTATTGTCAAATTAAAGCCTTTTTTGTATAAGACTAACAAATGGGAGAGACAATACCCATTTTCTTCTCCAAGATTTTCTTCTTTCATCCTCTGGAATACTGCTAACATTAGAACCATCCTGTCCAGGAGTGATGCTGAGAAACTAACCATTCATTTGTTACTTCAATTCTGGACTACTGTAATTCCTTATTATAGGAAGTCCACAAAATGCAATTAAAAGCCTTCTGTTGATCCAAAATGCTGCAACAAGAGTTCTGATGAATATTAAAATGAGAGATCACATTTCTCCTGTTTTAGCTTATTGTCTTTTGCTCCCTGTTGAATCCAGATTAGAGTTTAAGATCCTCCTCTTTACTAATGAAGCCCTTAATAATCAAGGTCCATCATATATAAGACATCTGATTGTTCCATATGTTCCTAAAAGAGCACTTCACTCTCAGACTGCAGGTCTACTGGTAGTTCCTAGGATTTCCAAAAGTAGAATATGAGGCAGCTCTTTTAGTTATCAGGCTCCTCTTGTAATATTATATTATTGTAATATTATTGCAATCTTGCTGCAATGCTGGTCTTATGAATGAAGATCCGGCTTTGCCGCAACAGAGGGGGATTTCATGATATCTGAAATGTGCAATGGGCAACAGTATTTAAAATCAAAGTAAACCTGGGGAGTTAATTTAGCATTCGTAAACTGTATCAGCTGAGATTGCAAACTGGTATGGTTCCATTCAGTAACAGGCTTTTTGATACCCTGTCAAGTTTTGGAATTAAGATATTACTTTCAGTGGTTTATGCAGTTCCCTCAAAGACCATAGTATTAAACTAATTTTTTTGCTCTTTTTAAATAGGAGATAGAGCCAATAGAAAACCACACCAAAGCTGTGAAGTCAAGCCCACACATAAGGTTCTTTGCTGTTGTGCTAGAAGAACACATTGTTCTGGATGAAGTAAGGGACCAACCAAATGCTGTTGCTCTTCTCATTGGCCTAATCTATGCCCTAAATATGGACTAGCTTCTTTGGATATTTTTTGTGTTGTCGAAATGGCTGAATGGAAACAGATGAATTCTGACATGTGAAATATTGTCTTGTGTTTGGCAGAAACATATGTTTAGTTTAGGTTAACCTGGTAATTCATTTGAACAATTTTGTCTTTGAGGCTGAAGCTGTTAATGATTAATTTATCTTTCCAAAGATACTTGAAATTCACACATCAGTTCACGTTTGAAAAAAAAAAAAATCCTACCTGCACTACAAACTGGTTATTTTTGTTTTCAGTTTAAGGGCTGTTTCATTTTCATTGTCAGTTCTTATTGATCAATGGTTCTGCATTGGGAGTGAGGATTAGAATTTTACACATTTTGTACCTTTTTTAATGTGCCATGAGCATGTTAAGAAATATATTAAACAAATCTGAATGTTCAGTTTTGTTTTCTTAATAAAAGTGTAGTTTGTATTCATGGATTTTACCAATTTGTGGGAAGGAAACCACAATTATTAAAGAACTAAATTCAAAGGTTGATTCAACCTAAAATTTTAAGGCAACTGACTGCAGGGGTTTTATGAGTTCACTTAAGTTCTGCAAGTAGATAGTTGTGCCAACTTTCAATTTAAAATATGTCAGGCCCTTAACTTAACTGCTTATTCTAAGTTTAAGAAACTCCTCAGTCCTATTTTGCCGAATTTATTATCATTGGTTCATGGAGCTTTTTTTCCCAGTTCTCCCAATTTTAAATTTAAATTTGGTTGTATAGAAATTAAGATAAGTTTAGTAAAAGAGTTGGCACAGAAAAGCATCTAAAACTTGATTGTATTCAAAATTGTATTGCAGCTCGTTACCTCACTTTTTTAAGTTTAAGTGGTGATGTCAATGATTTCTTTAGATCAGGGTATCCTGTGTTGCTTTTTAAGATCTGTTAGCCCACTTCATGTTGTCAGACAGCTTTTATTTCAGTTTGGGGTGTTTATAGAAGCAGTAAAGACCCAAATGGCAACACGATAAGATGAAAAAAGGGAAATTTATAAAATATGTCCCCTTTAATGTTCGTCAATATTCTAATGATAGCCCTCATTGTAACGTTCATTTTTTGTGGGTACAAAAATGTAAAATGATTTTGATCTAACAGCTAAATCTAAATAAATAAATGCAGGTAGGAATGCAGAGTAAACTGATTTTTGCAGCTTCTGTCTGTGATCTCTTTATTTAGTTACTACAGCATCTGAATTACTGCAGAAACAGCACCAATCCACCTATCGATGCACCGCTCCCTCTTTCCCTTATTTGTGAACGAGAACCCGATATTTTACCACCTAATTACAATCTAAGAAGTTTTAGTAATCATCCCAATGTGAAAATAATGTTGTTTACTGAGATTTAAGTGGGTTTTTGAAACCATGTTTTATTGCTTTTTCAAACATATAATAAGGCCATTTTACATTGCTTGGTTATGTTATTGTAAGCAATAAGTTCCAATATCAAGGGATTTCAATAATTTACACAAACCATTGCCTAAATTCTTCCTGCAGCTGAATGCCCTGTTGGAGATCATTTTGAGTCGTCTTTGTCAGGACACCTGTTTATGTTGACATTACTAGGGGATATCGTACCTGCAGCTTTGCCCAAGAAGGCATCGCTCTGAGGATCTTTGGTGCACTTAAGCCTCTCCACTACGACAAGGTGGCGACTCTACGGGGAGGACCATTCACACGCACAAATACACAAGTTAATCAAAAAGGCAGATTTACTAAAATACTTTTTTTTTTGGACTGGGTGAAGGAAACCGGAGCGCCCAAAAAAACCCACGAACCATGGAGAGATGGGGCTGTTGAGCTACCTTCTGCTCCACCATGCTGCCCTTGTATTTTTTTTTAATTTAGGTTGTTTCACACAGTTACTGCCACTCAATCACATACACACATGCACACAAACACACACAAACTACCTATTTAAAAGGCCATTCAACAACAAAACCCTGAAAGATTCACGTAATCCCTTCCTTCTGGAAAGGCTCCAAGACATTTACCTTTTTGGCTTTTCTTCAAATCCAGAAATTGGCGAAACCTTTTCCCGAAAGGGTCTTCTTCCTTTTGTCAGGGAGTTCTTCAATTATTTGAGCAATCTTATCGTCTCTGTCTTTCACCTCTGAAGAGAGCTGATCATTCGGTATGATCTGGTTCTGAAGCTGGCTTTTCAAACTCTCCAACTCTGCTTTAAACCCGATTTCATTGTCAGAGCCTGTTTGTCTGAGGGCCCCGATCTCTTCCTGACAAGTCTCTTTCTCCTCATAGATTTTTTGAAGGCTGGCAATTTTGTCACCCATCTCTTGGCGTAGAAGTACATTCTCCAGTTTTAGATTCTGGTGACAAATCTTAAGTTCCTGCATCTCTTTATGCACGGAAGATAAATCCTGGCCTTTTTTGTTGACGCAGAGCCTCATTCTCTGTTCTCAATGTGCTGAGAAGCTTTCGACCTTGCTCAATTTTCTCATCAAAGGTTGCCTGTTTTTAAGATTCTGGGATTTTTCTCTGCAGCTGGACCTTTGGAAGCTGCAGTTCTTTTCACAGATCGTTCACTTTTATCTGCTCCACTTTTAGCTTGTTTTTCTCCTCATGCAACAGAGATTCCAGCCTGTTGATTTCGGCATGAAAATCTTTGACGGATGGAAAGCTTCTCCCTCGAGTCAGGGCATCCAATGTGTCTGGATCCTGCGTCGTCTTTCGTGGGAGCAAGAATAATAGTTCCCCTCCATCCTGTTGGATCTTGTGGTCTGATTTGATATTTTTTCTCAAAAACAAGTTGAAAAAATCCCAAACCAGCAAACAATGAGTAATATTAGTCGCTAAACGCTCTGTGTACGTACTCTCAGCTCTGTATGTTTGACAAAGTAAGTTCAGAGTTCCAGGACACATCATCAGAAGTCTCTGAGATCAAAGCTACATTTATGACATCGTCAGGCACTGGTGATGTCATAGAGCTGTTCTCGTCACAGTAATATTCTTCTGGTTTATGTTTAATATTCCACATGTTTGTTGGATCCAATATATAACCACAGCCTTACCTAACCGACCTTTCTAAAATACAAGTATTTCTTTACAAATGAAAAATAAAACAAACATTTTAATCACCCAGCTAGTAACATACACTGATTAAAAGAAATTAATAACTACCAAAAATAAAAGAAACAATGAAAGGATAAATATGCAATAAAATAGAAACCATAAATTCTGATTTCACAGTTTTGTAGGAATCTGGATGTTTAAAGACCAAGGCTTATATTGCAAAGCTGATATGAAAGTTAAATTAGTTTACCAATTGTGATTAGTTAAACTAATCCGCACCATTGATTTATGTCTAAACCAATTATTGTAAGGAAAAATAAAGCATTCTTTGTATCAAGTAAGGTCTTGTTTAAAAAAATATCTGGATAAGATGTATTTAACCTTTGGTATGGATGACTTATATTCATAGGTTGATCACGGCAATAAACAATCTAATTCTAGTATTTTAATACATTAAGGCGGTTTCAAATAAGGCTAAAAAGATCAGTTTCCTCTGTTTAAATAATCTACATTAACTGTTCTGGATGAAGTAAGTGACCAACCAAATGCTGTTGCTCTTCTCGTTGGCCTAATCTATGCCCTAAATATGGACTAGCTTCTTTGGATAATTTTTATGTTGTCGAAATGGCTGAATAGAAACAGATGAATTCTGACATGTGAAATATTGTCTTGTGTTTGGCAGAAACATATCTGTTTATTTTAAGTTAACCTGGTAATTCAATTCAATTTAATTCACTTTTATTTATATAGTGCCAGTTCACAACAAACGTAATCCCAATACAATTATACAAACATTCCAATCAGTTAAGTGTTCTATGTAAGGAATCCCAGCAGATTGCGTTGAGTCATCGGTGTGAGGTTGTGCCCGGATCATGCAGACTCCAACCACAGCAATTCTTCAGCAAACCCTCATACTGAGCAAGCATGAGGATGAATTTTAACAATTTTGTCTTTAAGGCTGAAGCTGTTAATGATTACTTTATCTTTCCAAAGATAATTGAGATTCACACATCAGTTCAAGTTCAAAAAATAAATCCTACCTGCACAAAAAACTGGTTATATTTGTTTTCCGTTTAACAGCTGTTTCATTTTCAGTTCTTATTGATCAATGGGTCTGCATTGGGAGTGAGGATTACAATTTTAAACATTTGTACCTTTTTAATGTGCGATGAGCATGTTAACAAATATGTTTAAAAATCTTAATGTTCGGTTTTGTATTCTTAATAAAAATGTAGTTTGTATTCTTGCATTTTAGCAATTTGTAGGAAGGAAACCACAATTATTAAAGAACTAAATTAAAATGTTGATTCAACTTAAAATTTTAAAGCAACTGACTGCAGGGGTTTTATGAGTTCACTTAAGTTCTGCAAGTAGATATTTGTGCCAACTTTTAATTTAAAATATGTCAGGCCCTTAACTTAACTGCTTATTCTAAGTTTAAGAAACTCAGTCCTATTTTGCCGAATTTATTATTATTAGTTCAGGGAGCTTTTTTTCCCCAGTTCTCCAAATTTTAAATTTAAATTTGGTTGTATTTATTGATAAAAGTACGAATAAAAAGTACATAGAAATTAAGATGAGTTTAGTAAAAGAGTTGGCACAGAAAAGCATCTAAAACTTGATTGTATTCAAAATTGTATTGCAGCTCGTTACCTCACTTTTTTAAGTTTAAGTGGTGATGGCAATGATTTCTTTAGATCAGGGTATCTTGTGTTGCTTTTTAAGATCTGTTAGCACACTTCATGTTGTCAGACAGCTTTTATTTCAGTTTGGGGTGTTTATAGAAGCATTAAAGACCCAAATGGCAACACGATAAGATGAAAAAAGGGAAATTTATAAAATATGTCCGCTTCAATGTTTGTCAACATTCTAATGATGGCCCTCATTACAACGTTCATTTTTTTGGGTACAAAAATGTAAAATGATTTTGATCTAAGAGCTAAATCTAAATAAATAAATGCAGGTAGGAATGCAGAGTAAACTGATTTTTGCAGCTTCCATCTGTGATCTCTTTATTTAGTTACTACAGCATCTGAATTACTGCAGAAAAAGCACCAATCCACCTATCGATGCACCGCTCCCTTTTGCCCTTATTTGTGAACGAGAACCCGATATTTTACCACCTAAATACAATCAAGAAAGTTTTAGAAATCATCCCAATGCTGAAATAATGTAGTGTACTGAGATTTAAGTGGGATTTTTTTAAACCCATGTTTTATTGCTTCTTCAAACATATAAGCCATTTTAATGATTGGTTATGAAATTGTAAGCAAAAGCTCAATATCAAGGATTTCAATAATTTACACAAACCACTTGCCATAAATTCTCCTGCAGCTGAATGCCTGTTGGAGTCATTTTGAGTCGCTCTTTGTCTGGCACCTTGCTCGTTGACATTACTAGGGGATATCGTACCTGCAGCTTTGCCCAAGAAGGCATCGCTCTGAGGATCTTTGGTGCCCTTAAGCCTCTCCACTACGACAAGGTGGCGACTCTACGGGGAGGACCATTCACACCCACATACACACAAGTTAATGAAAAAGGCAGATTTACTAAAAGACTCTTGTTTTTGGACTGGGTGAAGGAAACCGGAGCGCCCAAAGAAAGCCCACGAACCATGGAGAGATGGGCTATTGAGCTACCTTCTTCTCCACCATGATGCCCGTGTATTTTTTATAAATTTAGGCTGTTTCACAAATATTACTGCCACTCAATCACATACAAAACACACATGCATAAGCACACACACGTACATACAAATGCATACAAACTACCCATTTAAAAGGCCAATCAACAACAAAACCCTGAAAGATTCACGTAATCCCTTCCTTCTGGAAAAGGTTCCTAGACATTTACCTTTTTGGCTTTTCTTCAAATCCAAAAATTGGCGAAACCTTTTCCGAAAGGGTCTTCTTCCTTTTTTCAGGGAGTTCCTCAATTATTTGAGCAATCTTATCGTCTCTTTATTTCACCTCTGCAGATAGGTGATCATTCGGTGTGATCTGGTTCTGAAGCTGGCTTTTCAAACTCTCCAACTCTGCTTTTAACCTGATTTCATTGTCAGAGCCTGTTTGTCTGAGGGCCCCGATCTCTTCCTGACAAGTCTCTTTCTCCTCATAGGTTTTTTGAAGGCTGGCAATTTTGTCACCCATCTCTTGGCGTAGAAGTACATTCTTCAGTTTTAGATTCTGGTTACAAATCTTAAGTTCCTGCATCTCTTTATGCACGGAAGATAAATCCTGGCCTTTTTTGTTGACACAGAGCCTCATTCTCTGTATTCAATGTGCTGAGAAGCTTTCGACCTCGCTCAAATTTCTCATCAAAGGTTGCCTGTTTTTAAGATTCTGGGATTTTTCTCTGCAGCTGGACCTTTCTAAGCTGCAGTTCTTTTCACAGATCGTTCACTTTTATCTGCTGCACTTTCAGCTTGTTTCTCTCCTCATGCAACAGAGTTTACCAGCCTGTTGATTTCGGCATGAAAATCTTTGACGGATGGAAAGCTTCTCCCTCGAGTCAGGGCATCCAATGTGTCTGGATCCTGCGTCGTCTTTCGTGGGAGTAAGAATAATAGTTCCCCTCCATCCTGTTGGATCTTGTGGTCTGATTTGACATTTTTTCTCAAAAACAAGTTGGAAAAATCACAAACCAGCAAACAATGAGTAATATTAGTCGCTAAACGCTCTGTGTACGTACTCTCAGCTCTGTAGATTTGACAAAGTAAGTTCAGAGTTCCAGGACACATCATCAGAAGTCTCTGAGATCAAAGCTACATTTATGACATCGTCAGGCACTGGTGATGTCATAGAGCTGTTCTCGTCACAGTAATATTCTTCTGGTTTATGTTTAATATTCCACATGTTTGTTGGATCCAATATATAACCACAGCCTTACCTAACCGACCTTTCTAAAATACAAGTATTTCTTTACAAATGAAAAATAAAACAAACATTTTAATCACCCAGCTAGTAACATACACTGATTAAAAGAAATTAATAACTACCAAAAATAAAAGAAACAATGAAGGGATAAATATGCAATAAAATAGAAACCATAAATTCTGATTTCACAGTTTTGTAGGAATCTGGATGTTTAAAGACCAAGGCTTATATTGCAAAGCTGGTATGAAAGTTAAATTAGTTTACCAGTTGTGATTAGTTAAACTAATCAGCACCATCGATTTATGTCTAAACCAATGATTGTAAGGAAAAATAAAGCATTCTTTGTATCAAGTAAGGTCTTGTTTAGAAAATATCTGGATAAGATGTATTTAACCTTTGGTATGGATGACTTCTATTCATAAGTTGATCATGGCAATAAACAATCTAATTCCAGTATTTTGATACATTAAGGCCGTTTCAAATATGGTTAAGAAGATCAGATTCCTGTGTTTAAATAATCTACTTGAACTGGTCTCTATTCCGAAAACTGTCAATAGCAATCTTGTTTATGAAACGCAGGGCTACAACAACCCATGTGGTGTCGTTTTAGCACATAGCTTGCCTCTAACCCCCACAAAAAAGGAAAACTCCTGTCGGATTGAGTAACTCAGATTGATGGACTTAAACGACTCTTATTCTGAACTCTTAGAAAACACTGGCTAAAACTTCCGGCTGAACGGCATGGTTTTACCCAAACAGATAGCAGATGATATCATATACACAGTGATGAAATCACAGTGAAAAACACAACCCTTAAATCTCATTTATCCTGTACTAGTCTTGATTCTGCCCAGACAACCTTATTGAACAATTAGACTTTTCCAGGCTTTTCCATGGCTGATGAGGGGGGGCTCAAAAAGGGGTCAGTCGGAAGGCTAACAAACGATTGCTAAGCTAGTTAGCAGTTGGTTGACTGGGATGTCTGCTTCTTCATTTCTGGCTCAACTACATAGTGATCGGCTTTGGAATTCACTAAAACAGTACCATTTGGATTTCTCCACCATGGCGTTCACCTCATATCGGCTCTGTGGCGGCAAATGGATGCGGCTTCTGGCTGGTTCAAGTCCCACTGCAAGGGGGATGGGTTCCTGTTCTCCGTTCACGGAAGTCTGTAACTCAGGGAAGGTTTCAGCAGGCTTTGAGGGTCAAACAATGGGTTTGTTTCATTAATGTTTGCGATTCATCTGATATTGGCAGTTTTTGCATACCTTGGAGTGAGTTTCTCCCAGAAAACCATCTGCTTTGTCCTTCTTCGTCAGCAAAGGGTCATTTGAGGGCTTCTTTCCTTTGAGCAAGATTCGTTCGAAACCTAGCTGGGCAGAGTCTATTCTGGCGGAAGGCCCCTTATATAGACTTTGGTCCTCCCGCTTCCTGTTCGCTGGCTGTGTTTACTTAACAAGTTTAAAGCACAAACTGATGATAGGGCATTCTCAGTTCCCAGAAGTCTTGGGGATCATCAAGAAGTTTTTTGGGGGATAAATATGAGACAGATCTTTGTGTATTTTTGGGTCAGCAGTGGATCAGGTTTTGGAACTCCCCCACGGAGGCCATTTTAGCCCAGTCTCTCTTACTTACCATTGAATCATGACCTCTGACCTTAAATGGGGCAGTAAGGCCTGCAGTGCTGAAGAGATCATTTTAACTGTTGTGTCTGTTGAATGTGGTCTATATGGGTTCATTTTTAGTATGTAAAGCACTTTGTGTTGCAATGTTTATTTAAAAAGCGCTCTATAAATACAATTTGATTTGATTTGAGATATTATAGATTCTTTTGGGACCTCCTGGAGAAGTCTTAGATGAGTCCTTTAAGTAAATTGGGTAGGTTGGCCTCCACTGGGAAGGTTCTCCACTGTTTCATTTTGTGGATAATGGTTCTCACTGAGGTTCTGAGTGTCACAAAGTCTTAGAAAAATAAAAGGTAAAATTATAAAATATGTGCCCTTTAATGTTTCTCAACACTCAAATGATAGCCCTCATTGTAAAAATCACTGTTTATGTACCAGAATGTAAAAAAAAAAATTATCAAACAGCTAGATCTAACTAAATAAATGCAGGTAGAAATGCAGAGTAAACTGATTTTGGTCGCTTCTGTCTGTGATCTCCTTATTTAGTTACTACAGCATCTGAATTACTGAAGAAACAGCACCAATCCACTTATCGATGCACCGCTCCCTTTTGCCTTTATTCGTGAGCAAGAACCCGAGATTTTACCTACTAATAACAATCCAGAAAGTTTTAGAAATCATCCCAATCCTGAAATAATGTAGTGTACTGAGAATTAAGTAGTGTTTTTTTAAACCCATGCTTTATTGCTTCTTCAAACATATAAGCCATTTTAATGATTGGCAAAATAAACAGTTATGGGGAGTCTGAATCCGATGGTTATGGAGAGTTGGACGGTCCGGCGGATTCATTACTACTTGAAGAATTGACTCAAAAAGACATTCTTGAAACGGTTAGAGTATGTAAATATATGTAAAAATTCTCAACAGATGGAGATGGCATAGATATGTTGTTTTATATTCAATTTTCAATTAAAATGGGAACATTCCAGAATAAAATGAAGGTGGCTAAAGTGGTATTGGAACTACACGGTGTATTGTTTAAAAAGATTTATATGAGAATTAGAATTTTTTTCATTTATTCTGCCTTGTAAAAATTGCCTCCTTTTTTACATCCAAACTTTGTTGAACAATAAATAAACCTGTTTTATAGGAATTGCACTTCTGTTAATAAATTTATGTTTCATCTTGCCGGTAAGCCAGGACATTAAAACTGGTGTTTTAAAGAGCTAAAGGAAGGTGGGGTTGGGGAATTACCTGGATAATGATTATTATATAAGATAATATACTTGGGTCTATCTACTAAAAAGTTTATAATAAAATCAAGAAATATTTAATGTGGTCACAGTACAGATGGCCCTTTAACATGCTACAGAGAGTTTATGATCAACTCTCAGAAATAAATTCCTTCAACTATTTTCAAGTATTGGACATCATATTTTTACAAAGATTGACACTGATATTATATTCATTCTGGAAATAGCATGGAAAAAGTAGTAGGTACAGAAGATCATTAAAAAATTGTTAAAGTCTCTCACCTCATTTCACGAGGCTGAAGTTGTTTTTTTTTATAGCTTCCGATTCGGGAAATGACTACATCGATTACACCAAATTGTTGTCTACTCTGAGCGTCTTCACGCTGCTCCAGTTTAAAAACTACAGTACTCAGACATTTCCGACCCGGACTACATTATTATACACTATTAGATAACAATTGTTTAAACTTGAATAAACGCTGTTTTCAGCACTTTGTCTGCATCTGGACCACAACATCTTACCTGTAACTCAAAAACTACAATAGTCTGACATTTCAAACCTGGATTAGATTATTCTACACTAATAGCAGATGATTTAAAACCAACTCTAGGATTTGTGAAATTCGTATGTGATTCATGAAACTTAATTCATCTGCAAGGCTGTGTGAATCCTTGGTAATTATCCATTATCATAATGCACAATCTATGTGCAATGGTAATCTTAATAAGAGAGCTAAGAAGCTTTTGACCTTGCTCATTTTTCTCATCAAAAGTTGCCTGTTTTTAAGATTCAGTGATTTTTCTCTGCAGCTGGACCTTTGGAAGCTGCAGTTCTTTTCACAGATCGTTCACTTTTATCTGTTCCTCATGCAACAGAGTTTACCAGCCTGTTGATTTCGGCATGAAAATATTTGACGGATGCGTCGTCTTTCGTGGGAGTAAGAATAATGGTTCCCCTCCATCCTGTTGGATCTTGTGGTCTGATTTGATATTTTTTCTCAAAAACAAGTTGGAAAAATCACAAACCAGCAAAAAATGAGTAATTTTAGTCGCTAAACGCTCTGTGTACGTACTCTCAGCTCTGTATATTTGACAAAGTAAGTTCAGAGTTCCAGGACACATCATCAGAAGTCTCTGAGATCAAAGCTACATTTATGACATCGTCAGGCACTGGTGATGTCACAGAGCTGTTCTTGTCACAGTAATATTCTTCTGGTTTATGTTTAATATTCCACATGTTTGTTGGATCCAATATATAACCAAAGCCTTACCTAACCGACTTTTCTATAAGACAAGTATTTCTTTACATATGAAAAATAAAACAAACATTTTAATCACCCAGCTAGTAACACACACTGATTAAAAGAAATGAATAACTACCAAAAATAAAAGAAACAATGAAGGGATAAATATGCAATAAAATAGAAACCATAAATTCTGATTTCACAGTTTTGTAGGAATCTGTTTTTTTAAAGACCAAGGCTTATATTGCAAAGCTGGTATGAAAGTTAAATTAGTTTACCAATTGTGATTAGTTAAACTAATCAGCACCATTGATTTATGTCTAAACCAATAATTGTAAGGAAAAATAAAGCATTCTTTGTATCAAGTAAGGTCTTGTTTAAAAAAATATCTGGATAAGAAGTATTTAACCTTTGGTATGGATCAGTTTTATGATTTTATGATCCTCCCAAGCAAAACTCCCAGCTTTATGGCCTTGGTTCCCACTCTACAGACATCCTGTTTTTACAGCCTGCAATAAAACTCTTTGTCTCAGAGGTCCTCAAAGGTCACACATACTCCCACCATTTATCCAAGGCCTCTGCTGCTCCTCAAAAAGTGCCCAATTAAAATATTGGTAAAAACAGACTTTTAGCTCTGACTTCTTACTAAAGATATTAGCCCCAAAAAAATAAGATACAACAATGACTTATATTCGTAGGTTGATCACAGCAATAAACAATCTAATTTTAGTATTTTAATACATTAAGGCGGTTTCAAATGAGGCTAAAAAGATCAGTTTCCTCAGTTTAAACAATCTACATTAAGTGGTCTGGATGAAGTAAGTGACCAACCAAATGCTGTTTCTCTTCTCGTTGGCCTAATCTATGCCCTAAATATGGACTAGCTTCTTTGGATAATTTTTATGTTGTCGAAATGGCTGAATAGAAACAGATGAATTCTGACATGTGAAATATTGTCTTGTGTTTGGCAGAAACATATCTGTTTATTTTAAGTTAACCTGGTAATTCAATTCAATTTAATTCACTTTTAGTTATATAGTGCCAGTTCACAACAAACGTCACCTCAATACACTTATACAAACATTCCAATCAGTTAAGTTTTCTATGTAAGGAATCCCAGCAGATTGCGTTGAGTCATCGGCGTGAGGTTGTGCCCGGATCATGCAGACTCCAACCACAGCAATTCCTCAGCAAACCGTCATACTGAGCAACATGAGGATGAATTTTAACAATTTTGTCTTTGAGGCTGAAGCTGTTAAGGATACTTTATCTTTCCAAAGATACTTGAGATTTACACATCAGTTCAAGTTTGAATAATAAATCCTACCTGCACAACAAACTGGTAATTTTTTTTTTCGTTTAACGGCTGTTTCATTTTCAGTTCTTATTGATCAATAGTTCTGCATTGGGAGTGAGGATTAGAATTTTACACATTTTGTACCTTTTTTAATGTGCGATGAGCATGTTAAGAAATATATTTAAAATTCTCAATGTTCGGTTTTGTATTCTTAATAAAAGTGTAGTTTGTATTCTTGCATTTTAGCAATTTGTGGGAAGGAAATCACAATTATTAAAGAACTAAATTAAAATGTTGATTCAACTTAAAAATTTTAAGGCAACTGACTGCAGGGGTTTTATGAGTTCACTTAAGTTCTGCAAGTAGATATTTGTGCCAACTTTTAATTTAAAATATGTCAGGCCCTTAACTTAACTGCTTATTCTAAGTTTAAGAAACTCAGTCCTATTTTGCCGAATTTATTATGATTAGTTCAGGAATCTTTTTTTCCCAGTTCTCCCAATTTTAAATTTAAATTTGGTTGTATTTATTGATAAAAGTACGAATAAAAAGTACATAGAAATTAAGATAAGTTTAGTAACAGAGTTGGCACAGAAAAGCATCTAAAACTTGATTGTATTCAAAATTGTATTTCAGCTCGTTACCTCACTTTTTTAAGTTTAAGTGGTGATGTCAATGATTTCTTTAGATCAGGGTATCCTGTGTTGCTTTTTAAGATCTGTTAGCCCACTTCATGTTGTCAAACAGCTTTGATTTCAGTTTGGGGTGTTTATAGAAGCATTAAAGACCCAACTGGCAACATGATAAGATGAAAAAAGGGAAATTTATAAAATATGTCCCTTTAAATGTTCGTCAATATTCTAATGATAACCCTCATTGTAACGTTCATTTTTTGTGGGTGTAAAAATGTAAAATGATTTTGATCGAACAGCTAAATCTAAATAAATAAATGCAGGTAGGAATGCAGAGTAAACTGATTTTTGCAGCTTCTCTCTGTGATCTCTTTATTTAGTTACTACAGCATCTGAATTACTGCAGAAACAGCACCAATCCACCTATCGATGCACCGCTCCCTTTTGCCCTTATTTGTGAACGAGAACCCGATATTTTACCACCTAATTACAATCCAGAAAGTTTTAGAAATCATCCCAATGCTGAAATAATGTAGTGTACTGAGATTTAAGTGGGATTTTTTTAAACTCATGTTTTATTGCTTCTTTAAACATATAAGCCTTTTTAATGATTGGTTGTGAAATTGTAAGAAAAAGTTCAATATCAAGAATTTCAAAAATGTACACAAACCACTTGACATAAATTCTCCTGCTGCTGAATGCCTGTTGGAGTCTGTTTTGAGTCGCTCCTTGTTTGGCACCTTGCTCGTTGACATTACTAGGGGATATCGTACCTGCAGCTTTGCCCAAGAAGGCATCACTCTGAGGATGTTTGGTGCCCTTAAGCCTCTCCACCACGACAAGGTGGCAACTCTACGGGGAGGACCATTCACACCCACATACACACAAGTTAATGAAAAAGGTGGATTTACTAAAAGACTCTTGTTTTTGGACTGGGTGAAGGAAACCGGAGCGCCCAAAGATAGCCACGAACGATGGAGAGATGGGGCTACTGAGCTACCTTCTTCTCCACCATGATGCCCGTGTATTTTTTTAAATTTAGGCTGTTTCACACAGTTACTGCCACTCAATCACATACACAACACACACGCATAAGCACACACACGTACATACAAACGCATACAAACTACCCATTTAAAAGGCCAATCAACAACAAAACCCTGAAAGATTCACGTAATCCCTTCCTTCTGGAAAGGCTCCTAGACATTTACCTTTTTGGCTTTTTTTCAAATCCAGAAATTGGCGAAACCTTTTCCGAAAGGGTCTTCTTCCTTTTGTCAGGGAGTTCCTCAATTATTTGAGCAATCTTATCGTCTCTGTCCTTCACCTCTGCAGAGAGCTGATCATTCGGTGTGATCTGGTTCTGAAGCTGGCTTTTCAAACTCTTAAACTCTGTTTTAAACCTGATTTCATTGTCAGAGCCTGTTTGTCTGAGGGCCCCGATCTCTTCCTGACAAGTCTCTTTCTCCTCATAGGTTTTTTGAAGGCTGGCAATTTTGTCACCCATCTCTTGGCGTAGAAGTACATTCTTCAGTTTTACATTCTGGTTAGAAATCTTAAGTTCCTGCATCTCTTTATGCAGGGAAGGTAATTCTGTGCATGTTCAAAACAGAGACAAGGAGCCAATTTCCAGTTCTTAACATTTATTTTGAACAGATTAACAAATTGCAGTTTTACAGAGGAATTTTGCCCCGTCAGTTCCTCTGTGGTCCAGATTTAAAGAAATCTGAACAATTAACTGATCTTCATTTCACAGCTTTATAGACAACCGGGCCTCTAGGCGTTTCTAATCTCTCCAATCAGAACATTTTCATACAGTGTCTGAGCTCTTATTTGCTGTCAGAGAATCCTGGAGTCAGAAGATGGGTCGTCTCTGTTCTGGGTCAAAGGTTCATTATAAAGATTTATGGTTAAATGGCTATCTGCTTCTCTAAAACTTTTCTCCCAGTTTCTTATCTAAACATCCTGCTTTTACAACATGCCATAAACTTTAGCCAAAAGTTTTACGACTTAAAAGCTTAGCCCCATAAACAATACTGACAAACATATCTTTACCATCATGCAAGCTAATTTAAAACAGACTTTTACTTTCTGAATACTAACTAAAGATTATATAAACATATTTAATACGAGACTGTTATATAAAGTAGCCCCAAAAAATATGAGTCACGACAATTCCCTCTTTCAATCTTTTTTAAAAATAGATTGATATCTCCTCTATACGTACGTGTTTAGAACTTAAGATCAAAACCTGTAAAGCATTTTGAAAATGCAAGAAATCAAATCCAAGAAATTTCATCAGTTTACTAAAATTCAAAACACAAACTATTAAAGTACCTTTTTTAACCTTAACTCCCATTAAAAAATGTAAATCTGTTAATCATAGATTCACCCTCTTTTGGCATTAACCAAAAAATTTATTTTAACAATTCCCACAAACTAATTCAAAACCCAAAATGTATAGGAATGTCTTACATGTGAAGAGATAATTAAATCTGACTTGATACATGTTAATACTGTGGAAGAAGCTCAGAAAATCCATGAACATAGACATTATTACTATGTTGTATTCTGAAATAAATCAAACTTAAAGTGTTAAGAAACCTGTGAAATAGAAGGTATTAAGAACCCTTTAAAATGTAATCCTCGAGTCTATTTAGTCTTTCCTCTAGTAGACCCTGTTGTTTCTTAATGCAAACCTTAATACAACCTTAAAAACAACTGGAAATTAAGAAATCCTGAAAATTAACTGATTAAAAATTCTTTAAGAAACCCTAATAGGCAGTGTTACCACTCTTCACTTGTGAATAAAAATAGTTAAACAACCTGTAAAATGCAAGAAAATGATTAATAAATGTTCAGTCTTTATATTTGTATTCTGATCCTCTTTCTTCACTCTCATTTTATCCCCCTCAGTGGCTGCTGGCAGCTGGAGAGCGATATACAGAGCTGATCAGTGTGGAGGGCTCCTATTTTTTTAGTGTTCCAGTTTTTACTCCCATATATGCAGATAACCACTCTCTGAAATGCCAATTACTTCATTAATTGAGCATTTCCCCCAATCTACACAAATGCACAGACAGGTCCCGCTTCCCATAGCTTAGCCCACCGATGTAGGGTGGTCAAAACCTGCTGTGCAGCTGATTGGTGAGTTGTGATCCTCTTCTGTAGATCCCTCTTTCGAGATGGCAATTTCAAATTGCCCATCTCATTCATTGGCACATAGATCACACTGGATGAGTAATATCACCACCCAAACAACCTTCTGGGTGAGCTAGGCCCCGCCGCCTGTGGCCCCAGCTTCCGATTCAGCTTGGTCAAACCCTTCTCGACCCTCCTTAGGCAGAATCCTGCCGATCCTCGACCAGGTTCGTCGTTTCCGTGAAGCTGCATTCAGTCCATGTCTATAAAAGAATTGTCTTTTCCAAATCAAATCACAATCAGATGATTACAATAATAATCCCTCTTTAATGGTAAATTACTCCCGTAATTGACCATTCCCAAACACAGCCAATTCATTCAGGTGCAGGAAGATGCGATCTGATGCTATTAAAAAAACCTGGTATGGAATCAAATGATTAATTTAACATTTACTCATTATTTCTAAATTCTTCCTTACAGCTTAACAAAACCCATAGCATGTGTCATAATAGCCAGAAATATATCCCATAAGTACGCAAAACTAACTTAGTTAGCCTGAGTTTTTCACACTTTAGCTGTCAAACCCTGTAAATTTTCCAAGTATAAATTAACAAAAACTAAACCTATAAATTTAAAGTGTCCAATTTATCTTCTTTCTCCAAACCTGAGCATGGGACCAGAGCCAGGTTTTCCCATCCAGCACCCGCCTACTGGGGCAGCAGCTCTGTGCTCTCCCCATTCTCCTCAGTGCCTGCTGTGGATAAAGCCAAGAACGTTTGTTAATCTCAGCAAATTGTCTCCTGCATTGTTGTGAAAGGCAGTTATGACAAGTTTCCACAGATAAGCAGACCAGACATTTCATCCAGTCCACACAAGCCTTTGGAGTGCGTCAACAGTGGAGAAACAGCCATTCACGTCCCATGCCCTAATTTGGCAAATCAACATAATCTTATTTAGTTTTAGCAAACATGCCCAGACTTGGTAGATCTATGGTCTGATCACAAATACAAGCAAAAGTATAGAAAAACGCAGGTTAACCTCTATCAGTCAGTCTTACCCACTCTACAAATTCTTCCATCACCCCCACAACTTCCTTCCTGGGCAATACATTTCAGTGTCAGCAGTCTCCAATTCCTTGAGGTGAGAAAAATATCTGAAAATTAATCAGTAAGATCAGTAGGCTCTATGTTGATGTCCTGCAAAATATGGTGTCTGAAAGCAAACATAACTCTTATGTCATAATGTCGATTCCTCAGATATAAACTGCATTGATACCATTCACTAATTCTTTTCTTCAAAGTTTAGTGGTCTGTTCCCAAAGTAAATAGATAACTAAAATAAAATTAAAAAACAAAAAAGGCTGGATTTTTCTGTTAGATATTGCTAATACACCACTAAAACATTGCAATAACAAAAATAAAGGCAATAACCATCTGCAAAGGTTCTATCCCCTTTTTTTTTTCTGTCCCTCTTACAAAAAGTCGCTATGGAAAAGTGGCTCTCCTGGTTTCGCTTCACTGAGGTTGAGACGAATAGCTCATATTGAACTAAACCCCTTTGTAATCAGACTTAACACCACTTTTCCCCGACTCTGTCCCTTTAATCAATTAATAATTTCTGCTAATATAAGTATGCTACTTACATTGAGATACTGTTGTTGGTGTCTAAAAAGGTTACCTGTGAAGCTTCTCCCATCTGAGCAATTACCAATAACGATCCAGTCCCCATCACTTAGTGTACTGGATCTCTATCAAGCTGGCTCAGACAAAAATTATCAAAATTAAAAACATCAAATGTTTAAAACAAAACCAGAGAACAGTACTGACTGATAACACAACATAGTTTATAAAAACAGTCTTCAGTTTGCTATACTTCAAAGTCTATCCATATTTCTAAAGAAAAATCCAAGATTTAAATCACTGACAAAACAACTTCCCTATAAATATTGCCAAACCTAAATTATCTATATATTTTTTTTAACACAATCCAATATCAATTCAAAGTACTTTTGCTTATATGATTCCTCTTTAAACAAACCCAAATGTGGTCACTTGCCCAAATATTCTTGATTGTAAACAATGAAAACATTTCATACTTCAAAAACATCTGTCCGATTCTGTGAAGGGAACTGAACATAGTCAAAGTGATTTTTGCAACTAAAACTCCTCTTAAATTTTCGTAGGATACATAGTAGTCTAATTCCCCTCAGCAGTCAAACAAAACAAAAAAATTCAATAAAGTAGGTTCAAGAGATGAGATTTCTCTAAACAAAAACTAGTCGCAATAAAATAAAAAATAAAAAACCAAAAACCAGCATTTTTCTTTTCAGTATCCCCCTTTTCCTCTCAGGCTTCTTTTTTATTTTATTTTCTCCAATGATAAACACCAAATTAAATTGAAGCTTCTAGAGATGTCAAATACATTACCACTGAATCATGTTTTCTTTAATCCAGCTTCCCAAATTAACATTTTTCCAAAGTTCTAATTAATAAACAGACCGCAGTTCAGAAATCTGGGTCATAATCCAAGTTGAACCAAATATATAAATTTTGAGAGAGAAAGAGGAAAAAAAATAAAAAATAAGAAAAAATAAAGAAAATAAAATAAAAAAAAATCTAAATAAATTGTCAGTTACAGAGTCCCCACTAATCAAATGATATATTATGCCATTATTCTAGGATCAGATCTGTTCCAAAATGTTTAGGACCTGTAAATTTACTCTCAGCATCAAATAAACTAGCTAACAATCAATAAAGAACATCTGAAAGATTAATCTTAAATTTTAAAACTAAAACCGATTCTTATTTGTTAAAACAAAATGTGCATTCAATTATATGGTAAAAATTATTTCAATGTAGCTGGTCCAATCGCATTTTGCCTCTACACCATAAGAATAAATGAATTTAGAATTTACTTCTTGCTTCTAAATTAAACCATCATTTTCGATCACCGCTGATATTCATTATTTGTTCTTAAATAAATCTACCAAAGACTTTAATTGTTACTTTCAATCCTTAGACCAATTCCAAATTTATCCCCAGTCTGTTAAAAAACAAACTGATGCCTTAAAGATGACTCTGTGTTTTAATGTATTCTTTTTTTTTTTCAAACTCAAACATTCAAATCCCACTAGTTTAGAAAATATCACTATGATAAGTGTTGTTTTGTATGGTAAAAACATTCCATTTATAACGGAATTGAAATGTGCTGGGTTATTTCTTGAGCCCCAGTTGAAGTTTGATAACTCCACTAAGCATTTTTGTCCAGAAAATCCTTAAGAATGTTTAATTGTGTAAATAATTTTACACCCATCTCCTTTAGGTCATTCATTCCGAGATTAAGCTATATTTCTAAAGTCTATAGAGCCATCAGGAATAAGCCAAACATAATTTTAGCATAAATGATACTTATTTAAATCAAAGAAAGAATTCATTCCCTGTATCATTCAACACGGTGCTTATTAAAAATAATTTAAACCAGTTTGTTGCTTTCCAATTAACACCGTTTGCTTTTCGTTAAATTCTTATAATTACTAATTATAGCTTTATCTTATTTTAGGCCAACTTAACAACTCCTGCTTAGATCAATCAAAAAAAAAGCAAAAAATCCACCTATTTAAAGATTCAAAAAATGCATCTT